>CM077447.1:20166910-20766910 GCA_039654765.1 Mylopharyngodon piceus
TTACAAATGTTTATCTAGAATGCTTAGTAACTATCGAATACAATGGAGCAATTAGACAAGGAACAGATGTCCATTCATTCACACATACACACAGGTAGCAGACAAGCAGACGAGCAGACGAACACACACACACACACACACACACACATATCCAGGAAACAGATGTGCATTCTTAAAGTTAAAAACACATACAGGTAGCAAGAATACGCAAAGAGAGAACAGATGTTTTAACATAGACATACAGGAAACAGGCCGGCATTCAGGTAACACACACACGGCTCCTAAGACTGCTCAACACTCACCCCTCACATCAACACCCCTGTGTGTGTGTGTGTGTGTGTGTGTGTGTGTGTGTGTGTGTGTGTGTGTGTGTGTGTGTGTGTGTGTGAAGTTATAATGAGTGAAAACTCTTATAGTTTCCAGATGAATCCAGTTTGATTCACATCATTGTGACAGGCAGGCCTTTCATCTGCTGCTGCCCATTACAGATATTACCAGAGACAGAGTCTAATCACCCGCACACACACACACACACACACACACACACACACACACACACAAGCATACTTACAAAGGCACATTAGAGTTGCTTGCAAACACTAATATTGGAGAAAAAAAAGGATTTTTGTTATGATATGTAGTTATACAAACTTACAAAAGTGCATCAGAGTTGCTTGCTATGATCTGTAGTTATAAAACATAGCAATATAATAATATAAGTACTGAAATGTGTGCGCATGTGGGTTTACTTAAGTTAACTATACTTTGAGGGAAAATCTGTCCCCAGAAGTGAGCTAAATCAGACAAAATCCCCAATAGGGACATCTGGGAACATCCTCGACACCCTCTACCAAAGTGAAAATATGATGAAAAAAAAAATCACTTGTCACATGACAGCCTGTCTTTTAGAGACCTGCACTGTTTTAATAAGAATAATAAAATGTACAAAAATATACATTTTATTTTTTTTTATATACAATATTTTATTAACAATAAATAGTTTATTTTTAAATATAAAATAAATAAAATGAATAAAATAATCATGCAAAATAGTTTAATGGATGGTAGGAAATATTTATGGCCAATAAATGTGCTTAATTCACTCAACAAAACATCCTTTAGATATAATTTTTATTTAAAAAATAATAAAATAAAATAAAACTGTTAAAATGAACTCGTCATTTTTTTATCCAAAGGCCTTAATAATAATAAAAAACAAAGATATGACATCCAAAGTATGTAAGGTAGTACAACTAGATCTCTTTTATTGAATCCAAAAGGTTTTAATTATATTTTGCTACATATATAGGTATTTTAAAGATTTTGAAGTGTCAAAAGGTCATTCAGTTTAACCGTCCAAAGGCCAATACAGCCATTTCATTTGTGATTAAAACATCTTAAAATGTAATAAATTTATATATTTTTTTATTCTGGCATGATTTTATAACATCATATATTAACGTAGTGCAAAATGGTATTAAAATTATGTGTAGAAGTCGTTGCTTTGTTATGAGAAAAAATGTCTGGAAAAATGAATTTCATTGATGTCATTCGGAGTAACCAATATAAAGGGACCATTTTGAATCGAGTCATGCGGTCAATATCATGTGACAGGATGTGACATCATTCAGACACCTGCAAAGGACCAAATGGTCCTGAAGCAAAGTAACTAACTCTCTTTTAACTATATGAAAAATTCATGTTTTCACTTGCTCAGACGCATGTCCCAAAACATCAGGTCATTCGGTTCAACCGCTATAAAACATGGAAAATTTTGAAATATTTTAAAAACTTGTACTAAATATAAAATGTTTGATTGTCCTTTTGCTAGCTAGCTTGCAAGCTAACTAGCTAGCTAGCTAGATATCAGCCTGTTAGCATTGTTTGAAAATATTGTCATTCGGTATAGCCAAAAGTGTCATTCGGTAAAACTGAAATTTTGGTTAAACTGAATGACTTTTTTGGTGACAAATTTTGTCCATCTAGTAATAAATGACAAAAGCAGTGTTAATTGATTATAACCACATAATCTCATTGTTAACACTTAATAAAACTTTAAAATTAATTATATCTCCATTTTGTTTTTTAAACATTCGTCAATGACCCAAATATATACAATTATAAAACTAAGATTCGTCCTCAAGCTAAGATTTGTCAGATTTAATTCACTTCTGATATCCCCAAACTATAGTGGAGCACCAAACATGTGCACACACAGGAGCTTTGATTGCTCTTTGACCCAGAGATTCAGTTTCCCCCCTCTCGTCTCTCAAAGAGTAGGAGGTTCTTCTCTTTATCTCATAAAAATCAAGGGAATGAAGACGAGTGTCTCTTTCTGAACTACACACTGAGCAAAGACACAAAAACATGGTGAAAACCTGTGTGCTTGAACTCTTTCAGCGTGTGTGTGTAAATGCGTTTTCATCTCACACACAGATACCCCAGCACACATCGTCTAATAGCTGGGGAATGCTATATACTCAAAGAATCTGTGGTTTTGTGTGGGCCAGTGGTTGAGCCCACTCTGCCGAGAGCGGGGGTCATTGACCACTACACTCAAGGGCCCTCTAGCGCACAATGGCGCGTCCCGGGACAAAGTGAGCACTTGAGGAGAGAGAAAGAGAGATGGAGGAAAAGAAAGGAGAGGGACAGCGAGAGGTGCAGGTGTCTAAAGTGAAGAATTGAAAGGACCAAAGAGCTGAAACTCTCATTATTCGTTTACCAATAAGCCCTCTCTCTCAAAGAGGGGCGACGAGGTGAAAAAAATGCATAATTTGCCACAAGATTTCATTCATTGAACGTTTGAGGGGGTGAAAGGCTTGAAATGAAGAGGAAAATTACTCACCATGAACACACACGTTCACACACACAAAAAAACATGATGCACACAAACACTGGCGCTGCTCCCAGAGTGGCCTATCTGGTCCCCTTCCACACATTTACGGCAAAAAATGGCTGTTTTGGACCACACTAGTAGAGAGCTAGTATGTGTTCAAACTGTCTACACCTGAAGCACAGTACACAAATTTTGATAAAACAGTCGACCTTGCAAATTAGCTAGTCAGCTGTTGGACGATTGGTCAACTAGACCGTGACCCAAATCACTACTCCACACCAGCCTCTTAAAGTCCCCCTGTGGTGAAAATCAAGTGTTTAAATGTTGGTTATCTGTCTAGGTGGTGTTTTTAATATGCTTTTAGACAAATCATGTGCAAATTCATAAGTCAACACCACGGCTGAGTATTTTCTGTTTAAAACTGCAGTGATCTAAAGACGGTTTGATATCGCTGGTGTTTCTTACGTCAGAAACTACATTGCAACGTGCCGGCAGGCTTTAGCATATCATTTACCACTCTGAAGCAAGGGAGTCATGTAACATTAGCAACACATTATTAACAGTTTGATAACGTAGTCAAGCAAACGGCTAATCATATTAATTATGGTTATGTGTCCACCTGTCTACCTCAGTAAGTTGAACAAGTGGATCTCTGAGCTTGTGCGAGTTAGTGGAGGCGGGGCTAATTAGCATATTCATAGATCTGCGTATACTAAATGAAGCAAGGGTGTAGAGTTACATTCAAGCTATTTTAAGTCATGAAGACATTTTTTTTTTTCCACGGGAAAAAAAGTTTAAATATGTAATTTTGGTGATCAAAGATGAGTTTTAAGGGATAAAATTATTGACTACAGGGGGACTTTAAACCTGCTGGTCTTGAACCAGGAATCAAGAACAACAAACAGTAGATACGCAGTTAGTTGATTGTACCTTGTTTCTATTTTTTTGTATGGCAAAGTCACTCTAGCCATATATCTTTCCTCTTCCATCTGAAATAAAATAATTTTATTTCCATTTGTATGTAATTTTATTATACATTTAAATAATAAATAAGTTAAACAATCAGTTTATCATAATCAACGTGTTGGATGCAGGATAAATGGGCAGGAATAAAGATCTGAGCGACTTTGATAAGGGCCAAATTGTTATGGTAAGGCTCCTGGGTCAGAGTATCTTTGAAACACCAAAGCTTGTGTGTTGCTCCTGATCAACAGTGGTGAGGATTTACCAACAGTGTCTGAGGAGGGACAAACCACAAACCAGTGACAGGGTGTTGGGCGCCCAAAGCCTATCGATGCACAAGGGCAACAAAGGCTATCCCATCTGGTCCGACCCAACAGAAGGTCTACTGTGGCACAACTCACACAAAATTCTAATGATAGTTATGGGAGGAATGTTTCACAACACACAGCGCATCGCACTCTGTTGCGTATGGGGCTGCGTAGCTACAGACCAATCATCCAATTCCGACGCTCGCGTGTCCACTGCAGTTGCTTTCATCTATGACGACCCCTGTCTATGACGACCCCTGTCCACTGTCGAAAGCAACTACAATGGACACGCAAGCGTCGGAATTGGATCTTGGGAGCAGTGGAAGAAGGTTGCCTGGTCCAAAGAGTCCTGTTTTTTTTTTTTTGTTTTTTTTTTACATCACGTGGACGGCCGTGTACATGTGCGACATTTACATGGGGAAGTGATGCACCAGGATGCACTGTGGGACGATGACAAGCCCGGTGGAGGGAGTGTGATGCTCTGGGCAATGTCCTGCTGGGAAACCCTGGGTCCGGCCTAAGCATCACTGCAGACCAGGTACACCCCTTCATGACAATAGTGTTTCCTGGTGGAAGTGGCCTCTTTCAGCAGAATAATGCACCCTGCCACACTGCACACATTGTTCAGGAATGATTTGAGGAACATGATGAAGAGCTGAACCTGTTTTCCTGGCCTCCAAACTGCCCAGATCTCAAACCAATTGAACATCTGTGGGATGTGCTGGACCAACAAATTTGATCCACGGTGGCTCCACCTAGTAACCTACAGGACTTGAAGGATCTGCTGCTAATGTCTTGGTGCCAGATACCACAGCACACCTTCAGGGCTCTTGTAGAGTCCATGTCTCAGTTGGTCTGAGCTGTTTTGGCAGCACACAGAGGACCAACAGCATATTAGGCAGGTGGTCATAATGTTTTGGCTCATCTATCTATCTATCTATATATCTATATATATATATATCTATATATCTATATATATATATATATATATATATATATATATATATAAAATCAGTCAGTTTATGATGGCACAAAGATGCTGAATAACTTCAGATGTTCAAATACGTTCTGAAAACTACACCCACGACTCAAACACAGATTGCGATGCTCTGTGTTTGTTTGTAGGCAGGTTATGTAGCAACATAGTCAGTTACATCATCACTGACTAAGAGATTTCGAATCAAAACAGCATGTCAGTCAATTTAAATTCATCATGCACTGAGACTTGACATGCACACAGATATTATCACATCTGACGCCTACACACACGTGCATGCAGATATCATCTTCTGGAATCATCCTCTGACCAAATACACATGGGGGCCAGGAAATGGCTTTTGCCCCCTGACCCCGTGACCTTAGCTCTGAGTTCAGGCCACATTTGTAGTAAGTGCACTCTATCATATTTCTGGCCTGGAAAAAAGCGGCCTTGTAAACAAACCTCGGTGGACATGTGTCATCCATCCATCCGCTGGATAAGATCGTGGATCCGCAGAAGACAAACACTGGAGGATCGCAAATCAGGGCTCAGGGCGCACACGCAACCGTAAATTTAACCCAGGAGCCCTTTTTAGCCAGCAAGCCTCTCTTTAAAACAGCATCAAAATCTGCCAGTGAGAACGTCCTAAAATATGCAGTCCACACACACACACACACACACACACACACACACACACACACACACACACACACACACACACACACTCTCTCTCTCTCTCCTGCAGTAAATGCTTTCCACAGATCAGCAGCATCCTCCACCCACTGAGCACAGACCACTGACAGCAGACTGGAATAGAGTCACTGACAGACATATAACATATGAACATATATATACTGTAAATACTGTAAATATGGTTTAGTAAAAAGACAGAATGAGAGAGAAAGACAAAGGAGAGAGAAGCCATGGCCCTCTACTGGAGCAATTCTGTCCTCACACAAAGTAAATGATGAAATTAATACATTAATGCTTAAAGGGTTATTTCACCCAAAAATGAAAATGCTATCATTTATTACTCACCCTCATGTCGTTCCACACCCATAAGACCTTCGTTCATCTTTGGAACACAAATTAAGATATTTTTGATAAAATCCGATAGCTCAGTGAGGCCTCCATTGACAGCAAGACAATTAACACTTTCAATGTCCAGAAAGCTACTAAAGACATATTTAAAACAGTTCATGTGACTACAGTGGTTCAACCTTAATGTTATGAAGCAACGATAATACTTTTTATGCGCCAAAAAACAAAATAACGACTTTATTCAACAATATCTAGTGACGCTTCAAAGCTTCGAATCAGTGGTTCGGAGCGTGTATCAAACTGCCAAAGTCAAGTGAACCATTGAAATTTCAAAACATTTCGAAACACTTATGACGTAACGAAGCCTCGTTCACTGAAATCACGTGACTTTGGCAGTGTGATACGCGCTCCATCCGAACCACTGATTCAAAACAAAAGATTCGTAAAGCTTCAAAGCTTCATGAAGCAGTGTTTTGAAATCGCCCATCACTAGATATTGTTGAATAAAGTTGTTATTTTGTTTTTTTGGCGCACAAAAAGTATTCTCGTCGCTTCATAGCATTAAGGTTGAACCACTGTAGTCACATGAACTGTTTTAAATATGTCTTTAGTAGCTTTCTGGACATTGAAAGTGTTAATTATCTTGCTGTCAATGCAGGCCTCACTGAGCCATCGGATTTTATCAAAAATATCTTAATTTGTGTTCCAAAGATGAACGAAGGTCTTATGGGTGTGGAACGACATTAGGGTGAGTAATTAATGACATTAATGAGATGAACACATCTGAATGCAACAATTACTTCTCATTTTGTTGCATTAGTGTGTAAAAATTAGTGCTTATAAGTTTTTTTGCAAAGCAAGAAAGCAATTGTTTGATGGCATGAAATCTGAAGTAGTGATCTGCAGTGTGACGTGCTTCAAATTTGAAAAAAAAAGCATATTTTAAACCACATTTTTAATTTTATATATATACATATATATAATATATATATATTTGCAAATAGACTAAGTAAACTACAAAGAAAAAGGTTTAGCTTAAAAGTGATTAAAATAATGAAAAACAGTAACAACATATAAAATATACAATATATAACAGTCAAAATTTATTTAAATGTTAACCTAAACTATTGATTTTGGGAGTAATAAAAGTTCAAGGACACATCATGCCAACTATAAAATATGAAATTGCCCTACGCCTCCATTTTGTGGTGACCAACATCACAATTATAGCTTCCAAATTCATAAATAGGAACTTCCTATGATAACTTAATATCTATCCATCTGTGAGAGAAAAAAGCATCTAAACTGATATCAAGATCACTCATACGATCAATATAGCTGTTGAAAAAGCAGTCTTTCTGACGTTTGTCCTGTTTTCTGCACTGATTTTGAAGGAAAATCTGTAAAAAGGGTTTAAAGTGGTTGAAATGTCTTAAAAAAAGCTGAATTTAATATATTTTTATTGGAAGCTAAAAGCATTATGTAAGCAAATTAGCTAAAAAAAAAAAAACACACAAGGTGCAACAGATTTGTGAACTTTGTGAATGAAAAAACAAAAAGAGGAATCCGCACACCAAACAAACTCAAAAGTTCAAGGTGTGCGGATTCATGTTTTTCATGTTTTATAAACTGAATCTACGCACCCAAAAAATACTTTACATACAGAAATTGGCACTTTGTGAATGACAGGCATTCAAGTTCGATGAAAAACAGCAGATCTTTCTGCAGATGCAGATTACACATGGGACTGCTCAAGCTGCGTTTTGTCATCATAATTCTGTTATCAAATATGTCAGAGCTACAGTCCTACAGAACGAACCTCTCTCTCCTTCTGCTCCCCTTCCCTGCTTCCACTTATCTGTGTGACTTTTGTCTTGCATCTTTGTCCTTTCAGTCTTCTTTTAACTTTTTTCCTCTCACTTTCACTTTCTATATCTTTCTATTCATTTTACCACCTTTCCTCATTTGTTGAGGCATATTCTCTCTCTCCATCTCTTTGGTTCGCTCTGTCCCTCCTGCATTGCTAAATTTGGGTTATTTTCCTTTTGTTTTCATATCTCTCTCCTGCTCTTTGTGAATTAGGCAGTAAATATTGACACAGACACACGGCGTCTGCTCGGCCAAATCAGTTGGAATTACCACATTAAACCAGGCGAGAGCGCGAGGCAGACGTAGAGAGAAATCACGCTATCCTCCTGGATTTGTCCAAATTCAGCTGATGCAAAACAAGGAATTAATTTGGACTTGGGAGCGGCCTAACGCGGGCCTGCCGGGACCGCGTCCGCACTTGACAAAGATGAATGGCACCATTCCAACTGAATAGTAATTTCACTTTTTGTTTGCGCATATGTGTGTGCGCAGTCGGGTTGCTCGACGGTGCTACAGGCACAAAAGCAAAGTCAGCTAATCCCGCAGAGGCTCCTACCTGTCCGTCACACACCCAGGCATTGTTTACTAATCATCTGATGTTGATTGGTTTGAGAGCAGGGCTTGGGGGCGGAGTCAGGACAGAGGGGAAGGTTAAGTCTTAACCTTGAGGAGATTTGCTATCTATTCACCAGCAGGATTCATGTCCTCTAAAGCAAAAGAGAGATAGGGAGAACGGAGAGAAACTTTTTTTTCAATCCGCTCGAGGGGTGTGTGGAGTGACACAAAACTTGTCACATTCAGAGAGTGAATCCACTGGAAGAAATTCAGACGAACACCCAAAGGCATAATCTTCGGCCCCGGCCGATAGAAATGGTAATTGTGGGTGAGGATGGTTTTTTGAAGGCTGAGCCGTGTGCGGACAGAATGTCCATTTAGAGTAAAAGGACCCAACCAAACAGGCCCTTCTCCACTCTTTTGTTCCCCTCAACAGGCCTTCACATGTTTACGGAAAAAGAACCTTCAAATCCACTCAGCGTCCACAACACAATGTGCCACCTAACCCTGGCTCACGGATGAGAGGACAGGAGACGAGAAAAGAGAGGGAAACGGGAAGAAAGAAGATTCTTATTTTTCCTGTCAGGCTTCCTGGTGTTTTGGCTGGTTTATCTTAGAACAGTGCTTTCAACTGGTTTGGCTTCAGGACACACCATAAAAGTCCTTAAAGTTATCATGAACTTCATAGGTTCAATAATATGGACAAATATTAACAAAACACGGCAGGTAAATTTTGTAAATGTAAATTCAGATAGCAGTCTAATCAAACAGTGAGCCAAATTACAAATTATATACAAATTATATAAAATGCTGGGTTAAAAATAACCCAAGTTGGGTTAAAAATGGACAAACCCAGCGGTTGGGTTAAATGTTTGACCCAACCTGCTGGGTAGTTTTATTTAACTAATCTATTGTTTAAAAATTAGTATATTACTTGCTTAAAATGAACCCAAAATAGGTTGGAAATTAACATTTATTATATATTTAATAAATGAAAATGTATTTATAAGTTTAATAGATAATAATTAAATAATAAACATTTATTAAATTGCTTATTAATAAATGTTCACCTTTTGATTATTATTGTTGCCTCTAGTAATTATGTGCCTGATTTTTTATTTAATTTTGGGTTCATGTTAAGCCAGCCATATAGTATTTTTTAAACAACAGATAAAACTGCCCAGCATGTTGGTCAAACATTTAACCCAAAAGGTCAAAACAACCCAAACTGAGTTTGTACATTTTTAACCCAACTTAGTGTATTATTATTAACCACATGCAATATATATATATATATATATATATATATATGGGTCATTGACGAATAAGGTTTTTAAAAGTGTAAAAATTAATTATATCTCTATTATGTTTTAAGTTTTATTAAGTGTTAGCAATGAGATTATGTGGTTTTTATAATCAGTTGATTTTTATAAACAATTAATACTGCTTTTGTCATTTTTTACAAAAATTTTTCACCAAAAAAGTCATCCAGTTTAACCAAAATTTCAGTTTTACCGAATGACACTTTTGGTTATACTGAATGACGATATTTTCAAACAATGCTAACAGGCTGATATCTAGCTAGCTAGCAAAAGGATAATCAAACGTTTTATATTTAGTATAAGTTTTTAAAATATTACAACATTTTCCATGTTTTATAGCGGTTGTACCAAATGACCTGATGTTTCGGGACATGCATTTGAGGAATTGAAAACATGAATTTTTCATATAGTTAAAAGAGAGTTCGTTACTTTGCTTCACGACCATTTGGTCCTTTGCAGGTGTCTGAATGATGTCACATCCTGTCACATGATATTGACCGCGTGACTTGATCCACAATGGTCCCTTTATATTGGTTACTCCGAATGACATCAGAGAAATTCATTTTTATGGACATTCTTTCTCATAACAAAGCAACGACTTCTACACATAATTTTAATACCATTTTGCACTATGTTGATATATGATGTTACAAAATCATGCCAGAATAAAAAATATATACATTTATTACATTTTAAGATATTTTAATCACAAATGAAATGGCTGTATTGGCCTTTGGACGGTTAAACCGAATGACCTTTTGACACTTCAAAATCTTTAAAATATCTTAATTATAAAATATAATTAAAACCTTTTGGATTCAATTAAAGAGATCTAGTTGTACTACCTTACATACTTTGGATGTCATATCTTTGTTTTTTATTATAATTAAGGCCTTTGGACAAAAAAAAAAAAAAAAAAAATGACCCGTCACATCATTGACACACACACACACACATATATATATATATATATATATATATATATGTATACACACACACACCTGGAAAACTGGTCTTGGTGGAATTTGATGATCATTTCTAGATCTCTGATTTTTTTTTTTTTTTTTTTTTTTTTTTTTTTTTTTTTAAATTGCACACTTATTTTGGCAAATCCAAGCACATTTTGATACATCATTAAGATCTCTTCTGTAACTCTACAGGAGAAAATGTGAGATTACTGCCTTTTTCTCAAGAGATTCTTCATTTACTCTCTGGTGTCTAGGAGAAACAACTGAGTTATTAAAGAGATCTAATTTGTCAAATTTGTTTCCTACAGGCTTGCTCTTTTCCTTCCTTAAGACTTTTCCTGCCATCCCTATAGACTCTACAGCACACATGACCTAGTTCAAACACACACACACACGTCACAGGACAGTCCAAATGGACCGATGAGTTCTCCAGCACAGCATGATTACATCACTTAAATTGAATCCCCAACACACACACACACACACACTTACCCTGAACCACTCGACACCCTGACACAACCCAAAAGAGCCAGGCCATGTACTGACCCATGGGGGTTAAAGGTTAAAGTTGACAGCCACTGAGAAGATGGACGTCTCATTTATAGTTAGTGACTCGGTATATGGTAAAAAAAAAACAGATAAACAAGTACTGTATATACAAATGAGAACATGCAAACACACTTAGATGCCTCGAGCAATGGTAGACGCGCACACACACACACACACACACACACACACACACATACACACACACTCAGATGGGTCCTGCTGCTTAACCCTGGTGGTTCGTTCGTCAGCTCACTCTGAGAACGTGCAGCACTTAAACTTTCCCCTTTTCAAACAGCCCGAGACAAAAAGCGCGAGACACCAGCAGGCAGCCCGGGAGCACACAGACGGCTGAACAGGAACAAGAGGCACATCCACAAAAAAGAAAAAAGAAAAAAAAACACCCCCAACACACACACACAAACACAGACACAATGTGCCCCCCTCTAGTAAAGTCTACTCCTGCACCCTGCAGATTGACTGCACACAGATCACTCAGAGAGATCTGATACATGAGACAGCACTCTATTTGACAATAAAAAAAGAATGAACAAGAAAGAAACTATTAACATAAAACAAAAATGATAGATACACCTACAGACAGATAAAACACAGATATAAATAAAGATACAATACAAGATAGAACGATGGAAAGAACGAAAGATAGAATCATAAATCAATAGAATTACGGATAGATAGATTGATAAATAGAATGAAAGATACAAAGAAAAATACAGCCCAAGATAGAATGATAGCATGATAACATGATAGATAGAACGATGGATAGATAGAACAAAAGATAGAATGACACATAGATGAAACGAAAGACAGAACAAAAGATAGAATATTAGCTATAGATTTATGGATAGATAGAACCAAGGATAGAACATTAGATAGATAGAACTCAAGACAGAATGATGGATAGATAGAATGCAAGATAGAACGTTAGACAGAACACAAGATAGATCGATGGATAGATAGAACGATGAATAGAAAGATAGAATGATGGCTAGACAGAACAGAATAATAAGTTAAATGATGGATAGAGAGAACGAAAAACAGAATGATGGATAGACAGAATATATGATGAGAATGAAGAATGAAAGATAGAACGAAAGATATGACGGGTAGATAGAACAAGAGATACAAAGAAAGACAATGCAAGAAAGAATGATAGATAGAAGGGAAGATAGAATGATGGCTGGATATAGAACGATAGAACGATAGATAGATAGATAGATAGATAGATAGATAGATAGATAGAATGATCAATCGATCGATAGATAGATAAAACAATATATAGACAGAACGACTGATAGAATGATAAAATGATAGATAGATAGAATGATAAAATGATAGATAGATAGAATGATAAAATGATAGATAGAATGATCAATAGACAGAACGATAGAACGATAAAACGATAGATTGAATGATAAAACGATAGAAAGAGAATGATCGATAGAACGATAGATAGAACGATTGATAGATAGAACGACTGATCAATCGATAGATAGATAGAACGATAAAACGATAGAATGATAAAATGATAGAGAGAATGATCGATAGAACAATAGAACGATAGATAGAACGATAGAACAATAGATAGATAGATAGATAGATAGATAGAACAGAAATAGAATGATGGATAGAACAATGGGTAGATAGAACGAAACATGCAAAGAAAGACCACAAGATAGAACGATGGATAGATAGAGAGATAGACAGACAGACACACGGGCAGAACTAAGAAACTTTGGCCAGAACTTTGACAGAGGGGCCAAATGATGGATTGACAGTGGGAGATTAAGAGGAAAGAAAGAATGAGTGAAAGAAAGACAGATAGACAGACAGGGAGAAAAGGAAGGGGTGTGGGAGGGTGTGCTGCAGCTGTCCTCTGTCCTCCAAGCCCCAGGTTTCTGTCGTTTGCTGAAAAACACGGTTCATTACATTCCCTCTCTCCATTCCCTCTTTCCTTTCAGTGGAGATAAGCTTCTTAGAGAAGAGGCAGCGGGCGGAGCCGGCCTTTGAGTGACAGCAGGAAGAGACCGGCATTCAGCGCACAATAGCGCTTTAGCAGGGGCTAATCTAAGAGGCGTAGAATGACCTCCACTCACTCTCTCATCTACTAGCCTTTCCCACAGCGAGAGAGAGAGAAAGAGAGAGAGAGAGAGAGAGAGAGAGAGAGATGGCAGGACAGTGAGGGGCCCCGATGAGTGCAAAGATTGAGAGAGTGACAAAAAGTGTAAAAAGCAGGAGTGTTGGAAAAAGAGGATTATCAGACAGTGATGGATAGATGGATAGTGCAAGTGAAAAAAAATGCAGGAAAGGAGAGAGGAAAAGTAATAAAAAAAACTAGATTGATAGAGAAAGATAATATAAAATATAAATAAATGTTCTTGCAGAGAAAATATAAATAATATTTTATATATAATATTTGCAGAGAATATATATATGTATATAATATTTATTTATTATTTTTATTATAAAATTTACATTTTTTATTTAAATTTCTGTGCAAGAACAACATTTATTTATATTTTATATATAATAATATACATATTTACTTTTTCGAGCAGGAACAACATTTATCTCTGTATCTAGTATATAAATATATATATGTATTCCTCTTTTATCACTCTGTTTTTCATACAATGGTGGGTGATGGTTGAGCGGTTTGGGGTTGATGGAGGAGCAGGTGGACGTTCTGCTTACGTGCCCTTCATCACTCTGTATTGCTGCTCTGCCACAGCCAATCATATCAACCATAAAGCGGCCAATCAGCCAATCAGCATGCAGTAGCTGGCCTATTTATAGGTCACTACAATCACAGATCATAATCTGTGATACAGTTTTGCTCTCATGCACCTATAGCGAGGGAGATAAGGAAGTGGAGTGTCAAGTTTTCTCTGAAATATTATGGGTTACAAACACAAACAAGGCAAAGCTTGTCTTTATGGTGACAGTAAGGCTGATACATACTCAAGTATGCAAGTATGTAAATGCTTCTTTTACAGTGATTTCATGCACAGTTCCATTTCAAAATGTGTCAGAACATAATTCACTCATTCATTATTAGCACAAACAATGGTAACTCTATCGCCCCCTTGAGTACTGAGGTTTGTCACAGCCAAACAACTAAAAAACGAATGTTAAGTATTCAATTGAAATATGTTGGCCAAAGTCTAACCACATCATTTGAAATACACAGTGTTTTACTGTGATTTATGTGTATTAAATAATCAGTGTGGCTTGAGGTGTTGGATTATTTGCAAAATGGTTCACACTCATGTTGGGTTTGTTTAATTTGGTTGGAGTGTGTTAAATATACACTACCTACATACACAACTGAGCACAGACACATTCACACCTGCTTGTATAATTTAAGTGGGTACAGTATGTTGAGTGGTGAAGTAGCCATCTTTAACTTTCACCGGCTGACAGAAAGACGGAAAGTTGGATGAAGTTTAGGTTGAAATCTAAAGCTGAGGATGTGGTTCACACAAACACACACAACTCAGTCAAAACTAAATTCTGTAATCATTTATTAACCTGTATTACTTGCTTTCTTCTGCAGAACACAAAAGAAGATACTGTATTTTGACGATTATTGGGGTCCAGGTTTGTCTCAACTATCGCTCTTTTCCATACTTCTCAAAATACAAAAACATCACCTCTACATGTCTGTATACAATCGGAGATTCAAAATTCAAAAAAGCGCATCCATCCATCATAAACGTACTCCACACGGCTCCGGGGGCTTAATAAAGGCCTTCTGAAGCGAAGCGATGCGTTTGTGTAAGAAAAATATCCATATTTAACATGTTATAAAGTAAAATATCTAGCTTTGGCCAGACCGCCTTTTGTATTCAACTTAAGAAAAAAGCTTCTTTCATAAGTTAAATACGGAAGGCGTAGAACGTAGTGTAAGTGTTTTGAACTGTGAGAGGCATTACACTTTCTTCTCAAGCTGAATACGGAAGGCAGTCTGGCGGAAGCTAGATATTTTACTTTATAACTTGTTAAATATGGATATTTTTCTTACACAAACGCATCGCTTCGCTTCAGAAGGCCTTTATTAACCCCCCGGAGCCGTGTGGAGTACGTTTATGATGGATGGATGCGCTTTTTTGAGCTTCAAACAGGTAGTTTCCTTGCACTGCCATTTTAAAGCTTAGGAGCATCAGGGTGATTATAATATATTTCCAATTGTGTTCATCAGAAAGAAGAAGTCATATACACCTAGGATGGCTTGAGGATGAGTAAATCATGGAGTAATTAGGGCTCTCTCGTGCAGAAACTCCAAATATGCCCTGCAGAAGAAAGATAATGCATGTAGTTCCAGGAAATGACTATGGGTATCACACTATTGCTGTAGCTGAATAAACAGAAGATTGATTAAACATCACTAATAAACAAACGACTATGACAATATATGGTTTATCTGAGTTCTTTAAGCCTTCTCTGGTATTTTCATGATAATAAAGTATATTTATAATGCAATGCTACTTGACATAGCCTTTAACACTGTATAAAATACTATGAAATAATATTCTTTTATGCCTTGTTCTGTGTAAGAAGCAGTGTTGGCGGTAACGCATTACAAGTAACTTGAGTTACATAAGATTACTTTTTCAAGTAACTAGTAAAGTAACGCATTACTTTTTCAATTTACAACGAAATATCTAAGTTACTTTTTCAAAAAAGAAGCCCAAGTTACTTTTTCACATTTATTGGCTGACAGCTCTCCTGTCCCATGTTGAGAGAAATAAAGTGCAGCTGAAAGGTTTGTTTGAGCGGCACCCTCTACTCTACAGGCATAAAAATGCATTTCCTTCAGCTTGAGGCTTATTCATTTCACTTTTGGTGTGAAAGGGCCTTTAACATATGCCAAAAATAGAACTTTTTTTGTTGTTATTAAAAAACTCAGCCCAGGTAAGAAAAAGTAACGCAAAAGTAATGTTGTGCATTACTTTTCATAAAAAAGTAACTAAGTAACGCAATTAGTTACTTTTTTAGGGAGTAACGCAATATTGTAATGCATTACTTTTAAAAGTAACTTTCCCCAACACTGGTAAAAAGCCACATTATCTCACAGAAGGATGTTATTTCAAACATTCGACTGACATTATGAAGTAAGTTTGCAGTAAAAACATTATTAAATGTTGTCCTTTGTTGAACAAGAGGTTCATAAAAGCTTCTCATGTTTGGAAAGATGTTGCACCTTATAAGAGACTCAACCTTGCATTGCTTTCAGATGGAGCAGCATTTACTACTGATCACAGAGCAGTGCTTCACAGAGAATCTGCGCATTAAAAAAAAAAAAAAAAAATTCACAGCCTTTGCAGTTGTATAACACTAAACCATTCAAGTGCAAGAAGACCCGTTTTCTGTGCTGCACACACACCCAAAGAGTGCGCACAGAGAAAGTTATTTTATTATGATTTTAAACAATTCAATCTCAAGAAGATTCACACGGTTTTCTGTACTGCGAACACGTCCAAAACGTGCGCACAGAAAGCCGCCTCTCATACTGAATAGCACGTAATACTGAACTGAGTTCTCTTCCGCATCTTTTTGCACTTGAATGGACAAATACGCACAAAAATATGCCAAAATATCCTCGTAAAACACAGTCGGTTATGTCTTAAGTGAACGTAAGCAGTTAACAAAGAAAATGCATAACATTATATTGGATCTGTACAGCTCTTAAAGTGACAGCAGCCTAATATTCCTGCTG
The DNA here is from genome assembly GCA_039654765.1 of Mylopharyngodon piceus. Taxonomy (NCBI): domain Eukaryota; kingdom Metazoa; phylum Chordata; class Actinopteri; order Cypriniformes; family Xenocyprididae; genus Mylopharyngodon; species Mylopharyngodon piceus. The sequence goes on from CM077447.1 coordinate 20,184,038, forward strand.
CCGTCTCTAAAAACGTTAAACGAACAACAAAAGACACTCGCTGTTCTTGACCGAATAACTTTTGTAACTATATTTATAATGTATATTTATTTTATTTATAAAGTGCAGTGTTATTTTACATTTGATTACAGTTTCTGTACCAGAATACCTGAAAATCTTAAAACACTTTATTTCAATCATATCATTCCAGAATCTAGATAGCTGTGAATGTTTATATGGTTGTCAATGAATGGGACACTGAATTTCATTTTGGCTATAATAAGATTTTTCCAATAAATAGGCAAGAATAAACCCGCGCTCCATGATTCCTATTCTTTCTGACAACAAAGCACTTGAATGCGACAAGCTCGTAATCACAACTTCAAAAGTGGGAAGTAAGAAATTTCCGATAGCATGTGAAGACAGCATTAATATGATAAAAACAGTAAGTAGTATGCTAGCAAGCTATTATAAAATTAGCTAATCATACATACAGTAAACACAGTTAAAAAGTCACCTCCTTTAAAAACAGGTCATGTGTGTTTTTATCCAGTGTCAGTTTGGTCTTTATGCCCCTCAGTTTCCACCCAACATACACACAAATACACAAGCCAGGTCTCGACCACCAAGGTGGCCTTTGAACAGGTATGGTTGTTTTATGTCACATGTCAGCCATATTGCAGCCTACCGAAAGGGTGCCCTCAAAGTTTGTGTGTATATGTATGCAAGTTACAAATGCATTTGACAAATAAGACTGTATTTCTTTTGAAAAATGTCACAATCATGCATCATTTGTAAATGTGTACTTGTATGTGAGTTTTTGCCATGGATAAGAGACCTAAAATGTGTTTTGTTTTGTGGCTGTTGGTGTGTAAAGGTGTGTGTGTGTGGACAAGTATATGCTTGAGGATGTGTGTGTGTGTTAATCATGGCAGTGTGAATGAATAGAGCTCCTGTTCTCTAATGGCTTTATGCAGAGATGTTTAATGTCAGGAAACACCCGTCATGTACATGCCAAATATGCACACACACACACACACACACACACACACACACACACACACATCCCAATCCAAACAGAGCAGCAATCTGAAATATCCTCATCTAAAGGCCACATGCACAAATTATAATAAAGTTTTTAGGAATTCAGAAAAGATATGTAAAGATAGCTAACAAATTATTCAGAGCAGAGGAAAATTGTATCGTTTACAGTGTAAGTGTATAGCATAGAGTTTATGAAGTGTGTGTTTTGGAATGGGTTTTAAGTGGTATGTGGGGCCCTGATTTATATCTGCAAATATGAAGAGACGGAGCATGATGTGTGTGTGTGTGTGTGTGTAGACAGAGGAGCTTATATCACAGCCCCATATTAAATGCAGGTTTGAAAGTTTTCACTAGAGCTGGGTAATGAGCTTGACCTCTGACACACAGCTGATGACTTCCATACCTGTAAGAGTGTATGTTTGAGCGAACATTGCTACATCCATGAGCTTTTGTGCCCGCGACCACATGTGCTGATGTTTGTCGACATGTGTACTCAATGAGATTTGTGCGTGTGTTGGTGTCTGACACGGACATGAGTAATGAAGTCTACGGACAGAAATAATTGGACCGAAATTACAAAAAAACTAGTGAAAGGGAGAACAATAAAGAAAAAAAAAAAGTGAAACGTAAAACATGGCATGATGAAATATTGCAGGAGAAACAAGAGTTAGTGCAGAACAAAATGAGATGAGGGCGAATTAGAATGAGTAATGCGAACCGACGCTGGGGTCTGTCCTCTTGAAACGCTTAGTCTGAAGAATTCAACTGGTGGTTTGTGAACGTGTTACAATATTTCAGCACATAAATACGCTCTGTTGCTATATTATATGCAGGTCTGTCATGTGCTTTACGCATTTTTTGAGGAGGCACCATAAACCCTAACGGGTAAACTAAACTAAACTAAACTAAACTAAACTAAAATAAAATAAAATAAAATAAAATGGCATTGGGTGAATTTCAATTTCAATTTCAATTTCAATTTTTTTTTTTTTTTTAAATGTAGGGGTTAATCACAAAGCCATCAAGAATATGTCTGAGTTATATAATATTAATTTATGCTGATTTTAATAATAAAAAAGAACAATGAAAGGGGAAATATGCTTAATTGTCATGATGTAAAAATAGTCCTAAAAAGAGGTTATTAGATTCACCCAGTGTAATTTTTAATTAACACCAAATCATCTTAACGATCTCATTCTCTCTCTTAAACACACTCCTATGTTTATGCTGGTTTTTAAAAGCTAGTCATATGAAACATTCAGCCAGCTTCATGGCGAAAAAATGCTTTGAACAATGCTGAGTCAAATGTTAATCTCTGCCAGTGTGTATTCACTGCCAATACTGAGAAATCATAAAATGTGAAGAATGAGAAAGATATTGTATAAAAAAAAATAAAAAAAAAAGTAATCAGTGTAATTATATATAAAACATGATTTGCCATTTATTGACATACAACAGCAGTTTCTGGAAATGTTCCAAATGTAAATAATTCCAATATTTAAGGAAGAGTTCAGCCAATAATGCTGTCATCATTTACTCACCCTCTTGCTGTTCCAAACATATGTGACTTTCTTTCTTTCGAGGAACACAAAAGGAGCTATTTTGAACAACATTCACATTGTTCTTTGCGATACAACAACTGTGAAGCTTCACAAAAGTAGTCCAAATGACTCTTTTGAATCCATACGATAGTTTTCTAGGATGAACAGACTGAAAAAAAAAAAAAAAAATCTTTATTCACTGAAAATACTGGCAGCCACACTAGCTCATGAGAGTGCATGAGACAAGCTGCAATATCTGATATGAAAACAAATCATCCTTTTTTGAGTCAATAAGTTGGTTGATCTAGTTTACAAAACCAGTCTGAATGATTCGGTTTGCATGTTCAACTCACTGACTCCATGTTCCAGTCATAGCAGTTAAAGTCGGCATGAAACGGAAGTTGTGATAGTCTTTTCTTATGATTGTGAAGTATATCCAAGTTTCCAGCAGCTTCTCAAACAAGGAAAAATGTTTGAACAGGACTTTATTTTGTTCATTGGAAATTGATTGAATCATTGGATCATTTGCTATTGCTGTGATGTCATGTGAGTGACAGGTTGTCCCGCCCTCACACCAAAAAACACATCATCAAAGAAGAGTAGAGATGTCGCTGCAAGGGAGGGGAAGTTATTTAGATTAAAGATTATGAGGGCACATTAATTAAAAAAATAAAATTATAATGTACATGGATAAATCATTTAGCTATACTAAAAACACTGCAATATTCCATAAAAAAATAAGAATAGTCAATTTTGATTTCATGGTGATCTTAACAGCATACTGGAGGTGAAAATTATCATTGAATAACGACTTAAATTTCAGTTTGCTCCTCACACAAAGCTATTGTTCGACTTCAGAAGACTTGGAATATAGTGCATAAGTCATATGGACCCCTTTTATGATATTATGATATTTTGCATTAGGTGAATTTGCATGCTCATGACACTTTAAAGGTGCAGTGTGTAAATTTTAGCAGCATCTAGCGGTGAGGTTGTGAACTGCAATATAGAGAAGCTACGGTGGCCAACACAGGACAAAAATGTCATTGTCTGAGACAGCAGAGAGCAGTCAGTCAAGCAAATGCGCTCTATAGAGCAGTTTGTCCGTTTAGGGCTACTGTAGAAACATGGCGGCGCAAAATGGCGACTTAGCATGTAAGGGGACCCGCGGTGTATGAGATAGAAATGACTCATTCTAAGGTAATAAAAACATAACGGTTCATTCTGTAAGGTCTTTATACACCACTGAAAACATAGTTATGTATATTGCATTTCTGTCAGTAGATCCTCCTAAAATTTACACATTGCACCTTTAAAGCTCTTATTATTGTTGTTATAAATGTACTGAAAGAAATGAGCAGTTCAATATTCAAAAGTTCTTCTTTCATGTTCCACAATGGAAAGAAAGTCATACAGGTTTAGAACAACACAAGGGTGAATCATGACAATTTCATTTTTGGGTGAACTGTCCCTTTAAGAACACAGAAAACCAATCAGAGATCCATTCTGGGCCAATGTTAAGACCAATAGCAGTAGCCATGTACACCAAAGGTCACAGATCCTTGACCTTTTAAACCCTGTCAGACCCTAAGAAAGAATGACAGACGTCTCTCTCTCTCTCTCTCTCTCTCTCTGTTTCCGCGTCTATCTCTTTCTCCCTTTTTTTTTTTCCACAAAACCGGCTGATTAAATATATTAATCCTTTTTCTCACCCACAGCTGACCTCCTCCCACACACACAGACAGACACATCAATGAATGTGCTGCTGAGTCCAGACAAATCAATACATCCCAGAGTTCTGTGTAGCTTAAGACATACACATACATTAATCAAACTATTACAACAACGAAACACGCAAACATACACGCACTATTGACCGGAGCTATAATCATGTCATGTCGTGGTTTTGACATTCTGACTCTACAATCAAACAGGATGTACACTTGTATGCACGACACGACACACACACAAACACACATCAGCCGGATCACTTCTCACCTCGTCTGCACGCCGGCCAATCAGCGCAGGTGCTGAAATGAGAATTGCATTAACATCCACAATGCTTTGCGTGCGTTGCCGTGAGCACGGGGAATACCTGTAATAGAATTTCCCCTCCTTTCCCTTCCTCGCCCACTCCCTCTTTAAACATTTACACTCGTCCGCCCGCTCCCTCGCTCCTGATCAAATCAGGGAGAAGAGAAATTACATTTCTCCATAGCGCCACTCCGATCCAAACACTCCCATTTGCTGGATTAGCGCTTCGGTCTGGGCGGAATTCTGCTCCAGAGCGATCCGATTAAACGGCGACATCAAATAAAATAGCAAGACGTGAGTGAAATATCATTCAATATTGTCTTTTTCTCTTTCTTTTGTCTGACAAGTTTGATAATGCTCAGTTTCGTGCAACTGGTTGAACGTAACAATAATATTTGGAATCAAGTTTTGCACCTCTGAGCCAAAATGGCTGCACTCAAATTCATTTCACAAAACAGTTGTTTTGTTTTCAAACTAAACTTTGGTGAGGAATGTTTATTCAATTCTTGGAGTTCATCAGTCATCATTGTTCCTAAAAATGAGAGTGAATTATGGTTAAAGAACGGATTTATGCATGTGGGACCAGCAGAGACGAGGGAGTGCAAGATGAAGAGATAAAAACATGGGGAGGGTTTTAAAGAAATAGAGACCGAGCCAGTGGGAACCCTGATGTTCATGGTCAGTTCATCAAACTGAAGAGATCAAAGGTCAGTGACAAGAAGGCACTGGAGTCACAGGGATTTTTGTCTTTATCAAGGACAGTGCAGTCATCTTATTTATAGGCTCTAATATTCTATATATATATGGGTCATTGACAAATCTTCAAAAAAGGTGTTTTCAAAACTGATGTAATGCATATTTTTGAGTCATGAACAATTTGTTTAAACAAGTTTCAGTTGTAAAATAATATTTCAAAGTGTTTAAGTTGTGACTGTTTTTATGTCAGGCGGTACAACCAAATAGTTATACTATGTATATACTGTAGTTGTACCACCTGACATGGAAAGTGTACCAACCTACGCATACTTGAAATGAGCAGTTTTTATCAGTATTTGAGAGAGATCTATAAACCTTTTCACTCTGCCACAAGGATCAGTTGGGGTCCTCTGGATGATGCATTATCATGTTTACTGTTATTACCTTGTCAATTCATAATAAAAGACCCGTGTTTGTAGTTGTGGCACACTGACAATTGAGAATATACAAAAAAAAAAAAAAAAAAAGGAAAAAGTTTTTCAATTATCTCAACAGCTTTACTGATATTTATAAAATTTATTTATATGAAAGGTTTCAAAGTTTTTTTTATTATTAAGACACCATTTTAAATAGTTTTCTTAGTCTGTTCATTTGTTCGGTCAGTTGCACCACCTGACATTTGAGTTTAAGATAACAAAACATAAAACAATATGTGTTATTTAAATGTACTAAAAATTAATTCAAACTAAACAAATTTATACAATAAAGTTATATATGTGATATATCAAATTATTTTAAAAGAAAATAATGCATTTGGACACAAAAATATGACCCATATATATTATATATATATATGTGTGTGTGTGTGTGTGTGTGTATAAATATTCTGATTAAAGTTAAACTATTATATTATCTTATATCATTTTATAATAAATTTTAGGGTTGATAACATTTTTAATATTCTTAAGTCTGTTATGCTAAGCAAGTCAGCATTTATTTGTTCAAAAATACAATAAAAACAGTAATATTGATAGATATGTTGATATTGATAGTTGATAGTAAAATAACAGTTTTCTATTTGGAAAACACTTTAAAATGTAATTTATTCCTGTGATCAAGGCTGAATTTTCAGCATCATTACTCCAGTCTTCAGTGTCACATGATCCTCCAGAAATCATTCTAATATGATGATTTGATGCTCAAGAAATATTTCTTATTATTACCAATGTTGAAAACAGTTTGTGCTGCTTCATATTTTTGTGGAAATACATGATACATTTTTTCAGGATTCTTTTAGAAAGTTCAAATGAACAGCATTTATTTGAAATAGAAATCACTTCCAACATTAACTTTACAGTCACTTTTGTTCAATTTAATGCATCCTCGCTAAATAAAAGTATTCATTTCTTTATTTTATATTTTTTTACTAAAATAAATTTCTTCTTTTACCCTATGCTCTCACAGTCTGTACTTGTCTTTCTCTTCTCCATCTCTCTCCCCACCCAGTTCCCTCTCTGTGACACAGGATGGAATGCTTGAGCAGACCAGCGGCCAAAACTGTTGTCAGGCCCATCAACAGGCCTGGTTATATTCAGCTAATGTTGAGAGAACGCTGGCAGAGTGACATTCATTGGCATATGAAACATGATATCGCTCATAAAGTGTGAGGAATGTCTTCAGTTAACGGGGTTCTGTCTGTCTTTAGGGAGTCATGTAAACATGGGAAGGTCCTAACTACCACGGGTCGTTTCCAAAGCAGCCAGGACGTTCTAAAGGGGGATGGACCGATTGGTGCCATAGCGACCTGGTTTCCAGGAAGTACATTTTGATGGATGCCATATATTACACATATATATAACATCACAAATACATACACAGACACACAATGAGAGTCTTGTATGTGGAATTTATATGCAGACGTCCACATTAAATTCTCCCAGAAGGTCCTCAATCAAATCTGAGTGATAGATTTTATGAGTGTGTGTGTGTGTGTGTGTTGTTTTACTGGCTCAAGAAAGTTTGTGTGCAGGTGCTCACCTCCTATCTATGCGCACCTGACAGCCTGTTTGTCAACTGCCCAAAGCTGACCTTCACATCCATAACTACGAACATATCTCTCACTCACACTGAGAGAGCTGATCCTTTTCCGCGCTGCCCTCACCGGTCTCTCTCTCTCTCTTTGTCATTGATCGCTGATGCGATTGGCTGCTCTCGATGCTCAGTAATGACCTACTGAATGCTCAGATTAAACTGTCAGCTGTCAGCGATTGATGGGCAAACTATGGTACCCACACATACAAAAAAAAGACATACACACACCTTCAGCTGCTGTATGGGACCAGACAGGTGTGACGAAAGTGTGTGTGTGAAGCCACAGAAATCTAGAATATTGCTGGCCCCAAACCAGAGGAGAATATCGGTGAGTTTTTGCAATAAGAATGAGAACAGGTATAGTTCACGAAAACTGAAATTCTGTCATCATTTACTCACCCTCATATTGTACCAAATGATGTTCTTACGTATAGAAAAAAAAAAAAAAAAAAGAAAGTTTAACTGAATCATAAAAAAAATGATCATAAAAATGATCATGGGCGCCATGTCCCAAATAGGGTTGCAAAGGCCGGGAAGTTTCCGGTAAATTTCCAGAAACTTTCCATGGGAACTTAACCTGGGGAATTTTGGAAATATTCCAATTTTGGAAACTTAAGAATTTATGGGAATTAATTGGAATTTTTGGGAAATTTATATATATTTGTATATAAATTTTTATATAAATTTATATAAAATGTATCATATACTAACATAAATATAAAAATTTTTGTTTGGTCATAATAACATGGAATAACAGTTATTTCTTTTTGCATCAAATATTTTTATTGCAGCAATTGTAATGCGTGTGTTATTTATTTCAGTGTCACATGATCCTTCAGAAATCATTCTAATATGCTGATTTGATATGCAGTTATCAATGTTGGAAACAGTTGTGCTGCTTAATATTTTTTTGGAACCTGTGATACTTTTTTCAGGATTATTTGATGAATAATAAGTTAAAAATAACAGCATTTATTCAAAATAGAAATATTTTCTAACAGTACAAGTCTTTAACATCACTTTTTATTAATTTCACACGTCCTTGCTAAATAAAAGTATTAATTTCTTTCAAATATAGAATTTCAAATAAAAAAAATTTCAACATTTTGAATATCTACTAAATATTAGTTTTAGTAATATCTACTATATTAATAAAACTAATATATATATCATTTAATTATTTATATTTAATTATAAAAATTTAATTTAATTAAAATATAAATTAACGCTTAAAACTATAAAAAATAAAATTACAAAAGCACAAAATTACTTAAACTAAAATTAAAAATGGAAATAGTATAGATAAAAGCTAATTCAAAATATTAAATACTAATATATGAATAATTCTAAAAAACAAAACAAAACAAACAAACAAAAAAAAACTTAAAATTCATTACTATTTTGTCAAAATAGAAAAACTACAATCATTTTGCATGCCAACAAGTTAATTTTGGCATCACAACCTTGTAATTTACAGTATAAAAATGGAATTGGAATTTCAATAAAACTTTCAAATTAAAAAATCTCTATCGTCCGGTAACTGATAATTAAGAACACCCCAGTTGTATTCTTGAAAAGAGAAACTGTTGATGTATTCATGGTTTCATCTGGATGACGACAATATAATAATACAAGAATATTTTGAATATATTCCATCAGCCTGAACTAGTGAGTCTGCCAGCTTGTCTTCTGGCTACAACCCCAAACTCTGTTTGTGTGTGTATGTGTGTGTGTGTGTGTATGTGTATGTGTGTGTGTGTGTGTGTGTGTGTGTGTGTGTGTCTGGGTGCAGTGTTGTGCTTGGCTGACACTTCACTATATGTCAGTGCAGTATCTCTTTTCACTGACGAATGAGATGAGAAGTCTCCCTCATTTTCCCAAACTCTCAGCCGTTTGCTCGGATCTGCACTCCTCCTCCTCAGTCTTCACTCCCCTCATTCGTCTCTCCCAGGAGGCCAGGGCCAGACAGGGAGCTAAATTTAAACTGCAACCCAGGCCGGGCACCAGCAGAGCTGGGGAGATCTGACAGAAGTGTGAATCTCCAGAGAAGTGTGCTTGTGTGATTTTGTGAGAGATGGACACCGAGATAAAATTCATTAGCTTCTCTGATGACCCGCTAAAAACAAAGTTCCAAAGACACACATGCTCTCTCTCTCACACACACACACACACAGACACAGACACAGATTTACACAGCTCTGCCAGTGACCCAGCAAACACTAGGGTCCACTGACTTGATGTCTGCCTGACAGAGAGAAACTAGGTTGAGGCCCTAAGGAGTCAAACATCTGCTCCATGGGGCCTAGGCTATAGGGAGCAGTGAACTACAGTAAAACAGTGTCAAACACACACACACACACACACACACACACACACACAAACTATAGTGCTCAGTGCCTCCACCTCCCTGCTGCACGGCTGGTCATCTTTCTGGAAAAAAACAGCTAAAACCATCTTAAGGTGGTAGCAGGTTTTACATAGTTTTTAGCTGGTCTAAGCTGGTCCGAACAGTTCTAGGCCTGGTTTCACAGAAATAAACTAACATTGAACTATTGTATTGTTCTATGTACAATAAACAACATGAATTAACAATGAAATATATAACATTAAGCTATATAAATGCTTTTAAAAACAGTTCACGTAAGTTAAAGTGTTACCTTCTAGTTAGAGCTAGTAGATCACCTTACACCATGTCTATACCAGACACTACTTTTGTTGCATCGCGCCACAACAGCTAAAAGATGTCTACATTGAACGTGACAAACCGACCATTGCAAAGCACTTGGAATACGTCTGAAATAGAATAGGGGAATCTGTTTACTGTTGGAAATTTGTTGTGTTGCGTCACGCCTCATCCAGTGTAGACTAGAGGGCTGCATTGGGTTTGGGCTCCCAACGCAAATCTCACAGGAGCGGGCGGTTTTACCTTTGCCAGAGATTGTATATAATAGGGAGATGAGAGGGTCTGTATCTCTTACCATTGGGTAAGCGTAACGGCTAACTTAAGTCACATGTGGCACCTCTCAGCCTATCGTGTAATGGCAGTGACATCAGTCGCAACATTCCCTAGTCTGCCTTCTCTTAAAAAAAAATACATTTTTATCAAGCTAAAATCTACATACAGTTCCCAACGAAAGTATTGTTTAATGTACAACATGCTGAAGATTAGCAAACAGGCTGTCCATTAATTAAATGATTAGCTATTTCCCCACAAAAGCTGTTTAATCAGCATAGTGAAGCCTCTCATCCATTGACATCCATTCAAAAACAGCCTCTGGTCTCCTTCCCTGCGTACCGCCAGGGGCGGGGCGTTAGCATTAGCCGTTACGCTTTTTTGGCTAAAGGTTGCAGGCTTGCCTTCCAGTGGCTTTGCCTTAGCTGTGGGCGGTCAGAAAATTTTGCGGGAGACCCGCGGGGAATGGTGGGATTTGGCGTGTAATAGAAATGGAGTCAACACATGACGTTGAGAAGAAAATTAAAGCGGCTGTTTACTTGACAAAAGCAAAGCAAGACAAGTCAGACATCTGGAAACAATTCTCAAAATTCGCGCGTTTTATTTTGAGCATTCTCGCATCTAGTGCGCCGTCAGAGAGGGCATTCAGTGTGTGGGCGGATCTTGGAAGAAAGACGCACAAGTCTGGGACCGCAGTCAGTCAGCAATATATTTTTCCTTCATAGTAATATATGGAGTAAGCAATGCAAGGCCCAGTGATCAAATTCATTTGTTTAAGTAGGCTACGTTATTTTTATTTATTTATTTATTTTTTAGTAGCCTATTATTTATTTTCTTTTTTGCAATAGCCTGTTAAGCAAGCTATTGTGAATGTGAAATCTGAGATTTGTTTGAGGCATTCTATTTATTTCGTTTTGTATTTAATTTGTTTAAAGTATATCTAGCCTATTTTCTAAGTCCTATGTGTTTATTTAATAAGTTAAAGTTATTTCCTATTGTGCTTTGGCTTATTTACTTAAACTGTTTGTTAACAGTTAAACTGTTTGTTTAGTTAATCGTTTGGTGAGTGTGTATGCAGTAGCCTGCGTTTAAAAACTGAGGTGCCGCTAGTTGTGGTTTTGTTTTAACGGTTAATGTTTTATAACGCTAATAAAAAAAAATACCCAATGTTTTTATCACGTGTGGTGCTTTGGTTTAGCGGCTACTTCATCTTATTTAAACGCAATCATGTTTAAAGTCTGTTATTCTGGATGTTAACTTGAACGAATTTAGTCTGAGTATTTGTGTAGGCCTACATTTTTCACAAGCTCTGAGAAAAAGTCCGCGGGAACGGGCGGGAGTGGACACAAACATTGCGGGCGCGGGCGGGAGTGGAACACGCAGGTTGCGGGAGCGGGCGGTCCTGGTCAGACATTCAGTGAGAGCGGGCGGGTGCGGGTTTAAGAAATCAGTCCCGCGCAGGGCTCTAGTGTAGACAATATCACTGATTATAATGGGTTCTATTGTCTTTTGACGCAACACGTCGCGCCGCTCGCGTCCGGTGTAGACACGGTGTTAGACCGGTGTTCTGACAATTTGTGCTACGAAATGTCAGGACACCGGCATCACATTAGGCCCCTCACAGCATCAAAATAACGTTACAGTATAAAAAATCATTTTGAGATTTGCTAAAGATTGCATTTACCAGTCATTAAATTATTTGTTTTTACTAACTTTAAGTGACTTTTAAATGATGCCAAATGTAATCTAAATGCAAGAAAGATTAGATGATAGACAGACAGATATACAGACAGATAGACAGACAGACAGACAGACAGATAGACATATACAGATAGATATATATATATATATAGATAGATAGACAGACAGACAAATAGATAGACAGACAGATAGATAGATAGATAGATAGACAGACATATAGACAGATAGATAGACAGACAGACATATAGATAGACAGACAGAGACAGGCAGATAGACAAATAGACAGACAGACAGACAAACAGACATATAGACATAGACATATAGATAGATAGATGGATAGATAGACATATAGACAGACAGACATATAGACAGATAGATAGATAGATAGACAGACAGATAGATAGATAGACAGACAGATAGATAGATATATATAGACAGATATATAGATAGATAGATAGATAGATAGATAGATAGACAGACAAATAGATAGACAGATAGACAGGCAGACAGACATAGACATGCAGACAGGCAGATAGACAAATAGGCAGACAGACAGAAACAGACAGACAGACATATAGATAGATAGATAGACAGACAGACAAATAGATAGACAGATAGATAGATAAACAGACAGATAGACAGACAGACATACAGATAAACAGACAGATAGACAGACAGACATATAGATAGATAGACAGACAGACAAATAGACAGATAGACAGACATATAGACAGATAGACGAACAGACAGACATATAGACAGACAGACAAATAGATAGATAGACAGATGATCGTGCAGCTAGACCAGCACCAAACCACCACTAACCAGCATAAACCAGTCTGAAACTGCATGCACATCTAAACTGATCTTTTCAGTAGGGTCTTTGTGTTCTGCAATGGTAATCACAACATTAGCATGTTCCTCTATGCTAACCACATAGCTCCTATCCAGTTACATGCAATTCACAAATTAACAGGAGTATCTGGGCACTTTGAAGGGAAGTGTGTGTGTGTGTGTGGAAGACGAGCAGCGTGAAGACCGTGCTCCCGAAACTGCTAGAATAATATTTCTTCAGGGGGAGCGGAGATGCTAACGCTAATCAAAACAGGACATCCTGTAGTCCAGTCTCAGTCTCTCTCTCTTTTTCCATCACTTCTTCTCTCCCGCCCTCTCCTTCTGTCCTTCTCCATCTCTCCCTCAGGTTGTTTTCAGTTTGTTTGTAGATGAGTCACAATCTCAGGAAGCGTCGGGAACAGGGCTCATCAAAGCGTGGAGCGAGGGCCAGATTCCTGGGCTGGGACCAGATTCCGGCCACTGGGAATCTTTGGAATGCCGCTGGGAGAGGAAGGGAATCTCTACTGTCTCTATTGTTCGGCCCCTTCCTCAGTCTGTGCGAATCTGTACGTGTCTCATCTCCGGGTCGAAATGGAAAAGATCCGATTGAGATGGACCGGCCTCACTGCACGTCCAAATTCCCCTTCATAGGTAACACGACTCTCGCTAATGAGAGTTACCTTCCTTTACTCTCTCGCTCAAACACAATCTCTTTATGACCCAGCATGACCTGGTATACAGTTGGAGAGGATCTCATTTAGCACACAATGTTCTCCCAACTCAAGCAAGACTGATCTGAGAGGTCAAAGATCACAGCGTATTAAAACAGGTTCAGGCCAGACCAGACCAGCAGGGGATGTTGATGGTGATGAAACAAGGAAAGAATCAAGACAATTGTTTTTCTAGCTTAAAGTGTCACAAGCGCTTACCTGTAACTAGCTGACATTTTAAAGTCGGCATGAAATGAAAGTTGCGATAGTCTTTTCTTTCCTACTCTGATGTTTATCTGAGTGAAACAGCTTCTTGAAACAGAAAAAAATAACTACTTGATTTTGTCCATCGGGAATAAAGTGCTGCAGGGATGGATGACGTCAGAACCTGGAAGAATTTTTCAGTTTATGAGTAAAATAAAGCCTGTGGTAAACATAACTTTACAATATTTTGACATAAATTACAATACACATATAGAAAACGTGAATTTTGAAGCAGTTTTGTTTATTTTTGAAAACTTATGTTTCTTAGATAAGACGATTTGGGGTGTGTGAGTGTATGTTGTAGAACAAAATGTCAAAGTATCGTCAAGTTATGTTTACCACAGGCTTAATTTTACACATAAATTGAAAAACCTCATTATAAAACCCCATAGGAAAATCTTGAAGGAACCAGCGGCAAATTAGTCTTCCCGGTTCTGATGTCATCCCTGCAGCACTCTATTGATTGGATGGTTGTGGTTTGCTATTGTTGTGATGTCATGTGAGAGACAGGTTGTCCCGCCCACACACCAGTAAACATGTCATCAGAGAAGAGAAGAGATGTCGTTGCAAGAGGAAGGGGAAGTTATTTTGATTAAAGATTATTAGGGGAAAAAAAAAAAAAATATGTGCACAGATAAGTTATTTATAATAAATACCTCAATATTCCATTTTAAAAATTAGAATTGTCAATTTTTATTTCAAGGTGACTAACAATCAAAATGCACATTTAAGTCAGTGGATTGATAAATCATCACAAGTTGATGGGAGGTCTTCCTCACCATTGTTAAAATGCACAGCAATGGCGGAATCTTTCTGCCTGTATGTATTAAGGGTTACAATAAACTGGCTTATAGAGCAAACAATTTCTCTGCACTCAAAAAGGTTCAAGTCATTTGTTCATTTATTAAATTAGTTTATCTACAGGTCATATTTGCTCTCGTGTCTTAAAAGGTCATGTATGAAGAGAGAGCAAAGTAGGCTTAAAGAAACAAAGAGTTAAGCACTTTTCAAATGGGATTAGTTTTCCAAACAAAGTTTGAGTTACCATTATTAATAGAGGATGTCTGTTATTTCATGGATTGTGACTGAGTTAGCAAAGAAAAATCAGTCATTTGCTCTGGTGTAACAGCGGTTTTATGAGAAAATTAATCAAATAAATCGTGAATTGAATCAATTTGTGAAACAAACAAACTTACTAGCCATAAGTCTTCAGTGAATGTTTATGTGTGTGTTTGTGTGTGTGTGTGTAATTGACAGAGATGAAAGGTGTGTTGAAATGTCCTCTTGTCTTTCCTGTTCCTTGACCTTCTCGAACAATATGTGCTTAAACTTCTCACTTGAGTTCATCACAAACACAAGTTAGAGAGAGAGAGAGAGACCCACACCCTCTGGATATCACACCATGCTGGAACATAAAGCTGGGGACTTTCTGAAAAAGAGCGTGTAACAGGCTGTTATCAGGCCGCTCACAAAGCAATTGTTGACTAATTCCTGTTAATGGCTGGAATCCAGACGGGCTAACAGAGAGGAGACCCTTGCCAATAATTACTAACTTTGCTAAGTGAAAGCACACACATGCATACATTCATATTAGGAATGGGTCATGATGGTTAATTAGTCAACTACTCTTCAGTGTCATATGATCCTTCATAAATCATTCAAATATGCTGATTTGATGCATTTCTTATTATTATCAATGTTGAAAACAGTAATATTTTTGTGGAAACCATGATTCATTTTTCAGGATTCTTTGAAGAATAGAAAGTTCAAAAAAATAGCAGTTATTTGAAAATGAAATCTTTTGTAACATTACAAATGTCTTTACTTACACTTTTGATCAATTTAATGCATCCTTGCTGGAAAAAATCTTACAGACCCCAAACTTCTAAACTGTATAAATAGACTAAAAAAATAAGTCAAAATGCTGCATATCTAAATTAACTCCTCCTAAAGCACCCAATCATCAAAGCAGCACTTTTGTAACAAAATCCCTGTTAACGTGTTTTTTTCTGTAGATATTTCAGTCGTATTGATTCTCGTGCACAGAAAAAGATGAGTGTCAATGTCATGACAACATCAAAGATTCTCTAAAACAGCATTTAAACGCAAAAGCGAAGCCTAAACCCTGACCTTACCTAAAACTAACTATTCTTTTCCTGCCTTGCAAGAACTGGTACTTCCTTCAGGAAATGCAAATGCGGTTAGTACCTGCTACAAGACTGTTGGTTGACATCTGCATAGTTGTATCATTAGCCAATGTACATTACTACTTAAAGGGATAGTTCACCCAAAAATTATCCCATAATTTACTCACCCTCAAGCCATCCTAGGTGTAGGTGACTTTCTTCTTTCAGCCAAACACAACCGGAGTTATATTAAAAAATATCCCGGCTCTTCCAAGATTTATAATGGGAGTGAATGGTACCCCCATTATCACTCTTCCGCCAGAACTAGACTTGCGTATGGCCGTTACCGGAAGCCAGTGATATAGTTTATAAAGTTATAAATATGGATATTTTTCTTACAAAAAGCCATCGCTTTGCTTCAGAAGGCCTTTATTAACCCCCTGGAGCCGTATGGATTACTTTTATGATGGATGGATGCGCTTTTTTGGGCTTGAAAATCTCAGGTACCATTCACTCCCATTATAAAGCTTGGAAGAGATTTTATATTTTAATATAACTCCGATTGTGTTTGGCTAAAAGTCATATACACCTAGGATGAGTAAATCATGGGATCATTTTCATTTTTGCGTGAATTAACCCTTAAATGCCAAACAGTGCTATCCTAATGCTGACTACTCCCTATAAAACGTGTGGTAGAACAGCAAACCAAGCAAACACAAAAAACAACTATGCAAATCCAAGGAGATCCATAAAAAAGTGGGCTACAAACTCGTTTGCACCACAACAAATAAACATGCACAATGCAACCTGAAATACACAGACATAAAAACACAATGCAGGTAACTCTTAGGAATACTGATTCCATCTAAACACACACAGACAATGGCACAAGGGAGGTGCCCGTCCAGCCAACAAGCAGACAAATGAAGTCAACAATATGCACGCCCATTAATAAAGTGCGATTTACACACACACATTCACAGTACAAAAATATGCTTCGTTTCTTTTGGGACCGTCTGTAGATAATGACCTCAACCTTGGCACACACCCTGGGCAGACTGTCGGCAGTGCACTGGTGAGTCTTTGTGTGTGTGTCCGTGTATGAGTATGTGTGTGTGTATGTTCATATCTTTATCAGAGACAGTTTGACCTTTGGACTGAGGGCAGGGAGAGCTTTACTCATTGTTCTGTGCTGGTACTGGTTTCCCTGTGGTAAACACAACTGTACGGTTCCCAGGCCTCCCAAACCCGCACACACAAACACACACACACACACACCATTCTCACAATGTCCATACGGCACCCAGGCTGCACGTCAGACCCATTCGGACTCTCTTTCACACACCTACATGCATAAACACATATTAATTCTGTGCAAACATTTAACTCATAGAGGACACACCCCTGAGGACCGCCTGGCACCACAGACTGAATCTGCTAATGACCGACCTGCTTCTTCCTGCAGAAAACCACACTATAGGAACTTGTTCATGCTGGTTCAGACAGATCTCCACTTAAAGGGATAGTTCACCCAAAAATGAAAATTCTGTCATCATTTACTCACCCTCAGGTTGTTCCAAACTTATATAAATTTCTTTGCTCTGTTGAACACAAAGGAAGATGTTTTAAAGAATGTGGGAAACTGAACAGTTCTGGGGCACCATTGACTTCCATAGTATTTTTTTTTTCCTACTATGGAAGTCGATGGTGCCCCAAAGCGGCCAGGTTACAAACTTTCTTCAAAATATCTTCCTTTGTGAAAGAATTTTTTACAGGTTTGGAACAACTTGAGGGTGAGTAAATGATGACAGAATTTTCATTTTTGGGTGAACTATCCCTTTAAAATTATAGAGCTTTAAGGAGGTAAACTTCACAATGACCTTCCGCTGGTTCTGTAGGGTGACCTTCAGCTCAAATGAGAAGGGAGGAGATGAACATTTGTGCTCTACACTATTCTGGTAACCTTTTCTTATTATTATTATAAAACTTAATATACGGCTCATACTTAGGGTTAACCGTAAGTGTTAAACTTCAGCATTCAACTTGACCCCCACCTTTTGTGACATCAAATTTAGTCTTTTCACACTGCTTTGAACCCAGGTTATCTTGTCCTTTCAAACTCTGCTTTTAACCCAAGTTAAAGCAATGTTTCACAATTGTAATTTAGAGTTCAAACACTTGAACTTTTGACCCTGGGTTATGAAAACCTGCTCTGCAGGTTTGGCACTGCTGTTCCTGGGTTTACGCTGCATTCACACAGGGCGTCAGCGTTAATGCTTGACGGAGGGCGTGTCTGAAGCTTGTGTTGATGCGACCGTTATAGTGATAACAGCCAATCACATTACTTTCCGGTGTTGCATGAACGCAATTGGCTAGCGACTGCTCTAGGGTGTCTGCATAAAGCGATCTGGCTGACGCCTGCATTGGCGCTTGAAAAGTTGAGAAATCTTCAACTTCTGCCGCGAGCAACGCGAGTGAAGCGAATTCAGTTCGGCAACGCATGACGTCACCCATTCAAAGTAAATGGGAAGCATTAACGCCGACGCCCCGTGTGAATGCAGCGTTAACGGTGTACAGTATGAATCCATGCAGCGGCCAGTCGTTTAGTACCAAACAACCAATCATAAACTGAACAGCACTTGTCTCATTAAACATTCATGAGCTTTGTATGGTCACAGAACTTTCACACGCTGTATTTTTTTTCAGCATTTGAGGGAAATCAAAATGGCAATCAGAATGAGCAAATTGGAGCAAATCAAAAATGAAGTCTATTTAAAGGGTTAGTTCACCCAAAAATAAAAATTCTGTCATTTATTACTCACCCTCATGTCATTCCACACCCGTAAGAAAAACAAATTAAGATATTTTTGATCAAATCCGATGGCTCAGTGAGGCCTCCATTGACAGCAAGACAATTAACACTTTCAGAGTCCAGAAAGGTACTAAAAACAGATTTAAAACAGTTCATGTGACTACAGTGGTTCAACCTTAATATTATAAAGCGACGAGAATACTTTTTGTGCACCAAAAAACCCCCCAAAATAACAACTTTTCAACAATATCTAGTTTTAAGTGATTTCAAAACACTGCTTTGAATCTTTTGTTTCGAATCAGCGGTTCGGAGCGCCAAAGTCAAGTGATTTCAGCAGTTTGGCAGTTTGGCAGTTTGACTCGCGATCGGAACCACTGATTCGAAACAAAAGATTCAAAGCAGTGTTCTGAAATCACTTAAAACTAGATATTGTTGAAAAGTCGTTATTTAGTTTTTTTGGCGCACAAAAAGTATTCTCGTTGCTTCATAACATTAAGGTTGAACCACTGTAGTCACATGAACTGTTTTAAATCTGTTTTTAGTACCTTTCTGGAATCTGAAAGTGTTAATTGTCTTGCTGTCAATGGAGGCCTCACTGAGCCATCGGATTTCATCAAAAATATCTTAATTTGTGTTCTGAAGATGAACGAAGGTCTTACGGGTGTAGAACGACATGAGGGTGAGTAATTAATGACAGAATTTTCATATTTGGGTGAACTAACCCTTTAAGACAATCTAGATGGTACAGTGAAAAACATACAAGCTCAACTGATGAACAAGTGCGAGACAAGACGCTTTGTAAAAAGGTTGTGTGTGGTGTTTATCTAATCAATGATATTGCCACCACAAATATTAGGGCTGTAAAATTGATTAATCGCATCTGACATAAAAGTGTGTGTTTACATAATATATGTGTGTGTATATATATATATTATATATATGCATGTCTGTGTGTGTGTCTGTTTATTAGGGCTGGGTAAACAATATCGATTTCTCGATTTTAATCGATTCTCATTTTTACAAACCGATATTGATTCTTAAATCCCAAGAATCAATTAGTCTAGTCTGTTTTCAGTTGCTGAATGAACAGAACATGTAGCCCATTCAATAAATCACAATAATCTTTGTGCTTTGTTACTTTTGATATGAAGCAAAGTCTCAGATTTCAAATGATGTCCATCTTATTATGAGATTCAAAAAATAAATACCGTTTTGGCGCTGTTTAATGTGACGTGACAGATCGCTGTAGCGCCTCGGTTAAAGAGAAGCGGCAGCACGGAGCGCATGTGAACATCCTCTCCTCTGCTTTAATACCAGTTACAGCGCGAAATAAACATGACTAAACATCTGAAGGTATGTTAAAATATACAGTACAACTTACCGAAATCCGTATCACGTGTAATAGCTCAATCAGTGTTTCAACCTCGGAAAGACGTCAATAAAACAGCTTGTAAACAATGAACGTCACATTTACCTCAGAAAACCATATTCAGTGACCATAAACTCATTAGTCAGCTAGAAAAATAAACATTCTGATAAATATATGCACCGTTACATATTCATTATAATGTTCTTCAATATTTAATGCATGTTTGAATAAATCAGTTATGACAACCACGATTTAAATGTTTATATTAAAAAAAACAAAAACAAAAAAAAAAACAAACAAATTGGAGTAGAAATATAATTATGTAATTCTAAACTTTAATTATTATAAAAAAACATAATTGAGTTTAAGTGTTTGTATATAAATAAGTTAATTTTAACCTTCAAAATTATAGTAAAGTAGTACCAACTGACTCCCATGTGTAGTTTAAAGCATTAGTTGAGATTTTTTTCCTCTAGAAAATTTGCCATGTACTGTAACTGATATACTACATCCAAAATAATCGATATCGAATCGAATCAAAATCGTAATCGAATCGCAAGCATGTGAATAGAAATCGAATTGTGAAAATTGTGTCAATATCCAGTCCTACTGTTTATATATAAATATACACAAACACACACACACACACACACATACATTTATAATACGTGTGTATATACAGTATATATGTATATATATACACACACACACACACACACACGCAAACACACAGACATATATATATTTAATATGGTAACACTTTAGTATGGGGAACAATTCACTTTTAACTAGTTGCTTTTTAGCTTGCATATTGGCTGTACTCATAGAGCACATATTAATGCCTTATTCTGCATGACCATATTCTACATCCCATAATCTTACCCCGTACCTTAGCTTACAACCACCTTACTAACTATTAAAAAGCAGTAAATTGGGAGTTTATTGAGGCAAGTCACGGTTAATAGTGAATATGTGTTCCCCATACTAAAGTGTTACCTTTAATATATACAAATATAATAATAATAATAATAATAATAATTATATAATATATATATATATATATATATATATATATATATATATATATACACACACACATATATATTATGCAAACACAAACTTTTATCGCCGTTTTAATCGAGATCAATCGATTTTACAGCCCTAGCAAATATGCAAATAAGAATGTTAACCCAGAGTTTACAAACATACAGTGTGAAACTTCAAAACCTGAAAAACCTCAAAACCCCTAAATGCAAAATAAAGAGAAAAGGATGCATGTTAGGTGTATAAAATGCTTTATCCATGTATTCGCTCTGCATTCTCCTGCAGCCACAGAGAATGATGGGAGATGTAGTTTTCCCTGTCTCTTCACGAACCTTGCATACTTTAACTCTAACCGCTGTTCTTCAAAAACAGCAGTAATTAAATCACAATTAAACTTTAATTAATGACCAATTCCTTAATTTGCTTCCGCCACAATTCTTTAATTAAACACCCCCAAACTCAGAACAAAGGGCCGCAAAGAAAATGCTTAGTTTCCTTGCCAGTAATTATGACATTGTGGTGGCATTCATGTGCACTCACCTCTGATCATTCTGATGTAAGGTAGCAGAGACTCGAATGTTGGCTGACTCATGTTTGAAAATGTAAAAATCTAGTTTTGAGGGAAAACATTTTATATACATGAAAATGGCTAATAAACTTGAATTGAAATCTAGATGTTGGCTCTTTTAACTTGGGCTACATTTTCAATAAAAGAAAATGCATTTAGTTTTCAGATATTATGAAGACTTTTCAGAGCTGTAAGTGAAAGCCTCTTATATAATAATGAACAGAGCAAATAAACTTGAATAATCCATCCTTTCCAAGTAAAGATGAGTCAAGACCAGTCAAACAGTGACATCTGATGGTTTTGGGGGTGTTGGCTTGACAGTGACTTATTACTCAACTGGCCTAATGCCTGCCCTCTGTTCATGGTTCATGCTGACTTCAGTCAAGGCTGAGCTTAGGTAGACTGATCTGACCTGTCGCTTAGGGATAAAAAGTGACTGGAAATACTGAACAACAACCCCCATAATTCCCTGTGGAACACAAACGACATAGCCATCAGTCACACCAATCAAATCTCCAAATAAACATCCATATGACCTGACCCCTGACCAATCAGTGCACAAGATAAATAAACCGCTGACCCGGCCATTTCAATTCACTCTCGACAGACGCAGACACTCGTTGAGTCATTAGGGAAAGAGAGAGTGAGGAAGAAAGAAAGAAAGAAAGTAGTGGATAAGGGTAACTGTGTTATTGTCACCTACATCCAGTCCTTCCTTTCCTAACATATACAAGGAAATCGCTTCTTATGTTGGCGTCTATGGGACAACTCTGACGCACGATTCAAAGAATCATATATACACATCATATAATTATCTCCTTCTCCATCTCATCTCCTCCTGTTTTCTCTCAGATGAAATCTCACACAAACAGACAAGAGGATAATTTCCCAGGACATAAGCAGACCTCTCGGCTAAACCCAGTAGCTTCTGGCTAATCAATCAATCCTTTGAAAACATGTGATCAATCATGATCAAAACCCACAGTGGCCTGCAACTCTCTCCGTCTTCCGCAGATGCACATACTCAATGCCTGGGAACGCCAGCCTTGTTTCACACTGACCCCATCACGGCTCACTGTTTTACTCGTAATTAACTCATCGGTCACTTTGACTTTGTCTCTAAAAACAAGAGTCTCCAGCTTTAAACTCTTTGATCTTTTCAAAGTGGACATGCATACAGTTTGAGGCAGAGAAATTCTCCAAGGGAAAGCATCACAATCCCAGGAACTCAACTAAAAACTTTGTAGTATATCATTCCAGGGGAGAGAGAGAGAGAAGAAAAGTAAATATTTACTCAAGAGGTAAAAATTGAGACGTTAACATTGTATATTTGAAAACTGAAGACAATAAACACTTTTTCTTGCTTTCTTCAGTCCACAGTGAGTCTGAAAAATGTTTGGGGCAGACACGGTTCACTGTCCACAGAAAGAGATTCAGTATCAGACAACGAACGAGCGTTTAATACGGTTCGTGCTCACCTTTTTAAATGGCCCTATCCGTTCACCCCGTTCTGAATAAGGCTCTATAATGAGCCCAGGGGGCGGCGGACGCGGGACGCAGCAGCATGGCCCATTGCACAATGCAGAATCTAACGCGCGCCCGTGTCTGAGAAGAAGCGGACTGTGGTCGCGCGCTGACAGGCGGAGAGAATGCTCGTGCGCACGGCTTATTCTCACGCGCTTCACTCACGCGGAATGTCACATTGTTAAATTTGGAGCCCCGTCTTTTTTTATTTTTCCTTTCTCAGCGTCGAGTTGATTTTCCGTTGTTTGGACACTTTCACGGTGAAGTGAGTCACATCAAAGTCAAAACAAAAGTCGTGGCGTGAAACTGATGGAGCTGTCGAAGACGCTGAATGGGGGGTTGGAATGGGACAAAGGGACAATCAAAAGTCTTGCTGAACATGTGCAGCTTATCAAATGTAGTTATCATCAAACGAGAAATCAGAGTTAGGGCGTAGGGAAAATGCATCTGAATTTATCTTAAATTCTATAATTTCACAGACACCTAAGACGGTAAATAACGTCCTAAATTTCCGACTTAAGATATTACTAAAAAAGGTTTTTAATCTTCAAGGTCTTAAATATATCAACAATTTTATTCTTCAAACAGAACTTTATGGAGTTGCTAATGTAATGCTACGCATGTCTATACTATGGACTTCAATATAAAACATTAAACGTGACTATATTGCAATTCTGCATATTTCTGGTCCTTCCCCTCACTCAAAAAGCCTATTGTTACTTTATAGATTGCAACTAATTATTTTATAAATTTTATATATATATATATATATATATTATATATATAACCTTGCATATTTTACTCTGAACCAATCTAGGCCTTTATACTGCCATTCTTACCTCAATTGCAAGTATAATTTTGCACTTCTGGTTAGATGCTAACGGCATAACTCATTGCCTCTCATTGTACTCTGCACAATAACAATAAAGTTCTAATCTAATCCATGAACAGCTATATTATCCATAATGAGCAATGAAACCATTTTCATAAAAGATATTCAGACAAGTAAACTTGGCAGTCTTTAAAGTGTATAAATGATGCTACATAATTATAAGTGCAATTAAAAGTGTCATGATCCGTCAGAATGTCATGGGTAGGGTTTCAACTGACAGCACGGTCTGATTTCTGGCAGGTCAAGGTTATTATTCTTGTTCATGAAGTGTAATTTTACCCCATTCATAGTAAACCTGCAACATCATGCTGAGGGATATAGGACACTTGGCACGGCGTGTTAAAACATTATAGACAATTTAAGACTGTTGGACTTGCAGGTGAAATGTCCGGCACCGCTGGCCAAATCCACAAAACATGTCGTGCACACACACCAGCTAAACGACCGATTTTTATTACCTTTCCAGCACTCACACACATCAGTGCGAGCGCGTGCAACCAGAGTGATGTGCGGTGAGCGCGCGCAGAGGCCACACGGAGAGAAGATTACTTTTTTTCCCTTTTCCCCCCTTCAAGGAAACCGAGTCCGCAGCTACTCAGACTGTCGCTGAACGCGCTTTTACCGGCAGACGGGCCCCGTTATGAGGAGTCTGGGAATTTAAATATTCAATGTTGACATAGTGCAGGACTGGCGCTAGGCCAGAGAGGCCAGCGTCTCGCGGGACCCGCGCGGTCCAGAACATTCTCTCCCTTTCACTTAATAGGTAGAAATCTTCTTCTTACATCTTGGGTAAATAATAATCTTTAAATACATCCCCTGACAATTATCTAGATATTCTCAGATAGTAGCTTAAATAACGATGCTGGAGCTCCGAGAGGGTGGGAAAGTCTGTAAAAAATCTTGGCTAATATTCTTGCATTTTTAGCCAAAGCTCGTGCACAACAGAAAAGTGCCGGCGTATAACATCATACTATCCCCTCTCTAAAACTAATAATTAAAATAAATAACTATAGCAAATGTTCATGTTCATTTGTGTTAGTAAAATAACATTGGTTGGTTGATTTTCAGAACAGGTCATTAATAAAAAGCTGAAGTAAAATAACTTGATAAGAGGACAAAAGACGTTTTCCAGAGCAAAAGCATAAAACAGTGGAGTTGTGACAGCCATGGTGATTTATTAAATGACATCAATATCAATGACAGCCTATATAAATCTGAGAGAAAAAGTAAGAGTTAGTTGTGAAACCTCTCTCGAATAATAATTTATTACACTTGTGGCAATCTTAAAGAAAGTGATGAGCTGCCCTACCTGCAGCAACAGGAAAACTCAAAAGTGAAATTGCGTTGGTCTGGGTATAGATATGTGTGGATAAGAGAGTGTGTGTGCACGTGAGCGTGTTTGACAAGTTGCTGTTGTGCGCAGAAAAATCCCTCTCACTGTACAATGGCAGGGCATAGGGCTCGAGAGGTAGTTTATTGAACGGATAAGACCCGCGCGACCCCTGTTTCTGCCCAGACGGAGCGCGCGAAGTGTCTAGCCCATCACGGTGCTGTCGACAGGAAAGGAAACAATAATTCAAGAGCAAAATGATCCTTTACTTTGTTTTCACTGCCTCTTTTGTTATGTTCACACATACTAACATTAAAGTTTTTAACCAGCTGTCAATACCTATTCTTTAAAAATAAATAAATGATTATATATATAGTTCATTCAACTTTCAAAAACGAGACTTTTAGCTCTGAGCTCTGCTCCGAGATAATAAAAAGCTTTTAAGCACTGTGAAATATTTGCATGGATTTTCGTGCTGTGGACCACAATGAGAGTTTATTGGAAAACAGCAAAAAAGAAAATTGGTCAAATCAGCAGTTAGCAGCCTACTGCGCACGAGGGGGCCGAATTATTCACAGACCTGAGCGAAATACATTCGTTCCGAATAAATCCAATGAGGAGGGGAACAACTTCTCACTAACTACTTGATGTTCAGTTTCGGCGTTTGAGCTTGTGTTGTGGCGTGGCATTGAACACAAGCATTGAACGTCAACTCAAACAAGCGCCTAAGGCAACCCGTAATCAAAAGCTAAGATTACAGTCGACCGTTTAGAGAGCCATAACAAACAAAAACATTTCTCCGGGCTGTTCATACCGGAACAAAAATTCATAACGGGATTTGATCACTTGTTGCACAACCAGTTTGAACAATTACACAGAAAAAGGGTAAGGATATTAATGTCCACAAATCAAAATACTTCAAAGCGACGCTTTTTTTTTTTTTTTTTTTTTTTTTTTAACCACAGTCCTGTTAATCTAGCATATATGCAATTCTTTGGATCGCCTGCCGTAACATCAGCTGTAAGCTACCTGTTTGCATTTAAAAGCGTGCCTCCGCAGCTGGCTTTCTGTTGTCGACTTGGCGAAGCTAAGCTTTCAAAGTCTCGGCTGGAAATTGATGTGACCGGAGCAGCAGAAACTCGCACGAACTGTGTTGTTTTATCGAACACCGGGGCGCTCAGGGCTTGAATAGAGAAAGCGATTACAGCATGCGATAGTTAAAAAGTTTGTGCGGCACGCGCAACTTTTATGCCAGTTTCGAATCTAGGTCTGAAACGTCCGAGCGCGCGCGACGGTTCGCGTTTAGCTTGTCTTCAACACTTACAAGCAACTAACTCCGACTGGAACCGCTGGAGTCTGCTGACTGTAACTGTTTAGTGACTAAATGTTTCTATGCATCATACACATGGACAAGATGGCAGTTTGAAAAGGGCTAAAAAAGAGATGTTGCACCTACCAGTGGTCAGTTTCCTTGCCCTGCCTTTGGACCTCATGATGCCAGTCTTTCGGCGTGGGTTTGTCGGATTTTTTCTCGAATCTTTTCCTCCTTTTTCCCTTTTCCTCTGTCGTTTTTCTCTGTGATTCTCAATCCCAGACGCACTATCTCTCCAGCATTGTCAGTTTGGACACCTTCGCACATGCGCACACCCCCGAGCTGCCAGCATCGTCAAAAAGTTTGGAACGATTCATCACCCAAGTATTACAGATCTTGTCAGATTGCAATAGCCAGCGAGATCCCTCTCGTGTCAGATCTTCAGAGATCAGTGGGCGCGGGACGGAGCTATTCGCGACCTCCGGGTGCACGAGGAACCGGAGACATTAATTATAATGAAGCAGTCTCGAGCGTCCAAGGCGCCCGGTCTTTTGTGTTTTAAATGAAGACGCATTAATCACTGTTCGGGGAAATGACTATTGTAAAACGTTTTCATTAAACGTTTTATGTTGTTTAATTGAGATTTGACCATCGTTATGAATTTATGATAAACTTTCACTTCTCTCCCCCTCCCTCGGCCATGCAGGCGCGTGGGCAGTCGGTACCGAGGGCAGCCCGTTGAACATTTTTTTTCTTGCAAGCGGCACTGACAGTTAATAATATGAGTAGAGCTTGCTCTTCATGATTTCATGTCGGTTATTGACCAACTACATTCATACGGGATAAAAAAAAAAAAAAAAAAACCCTGTAAAAACCTATAATCAATTTTTTTTTCCGGTGCGTAAAATATTGGATTGATAACGTGATTTTAGGAAGAGGTTAAGTTAAATCTGCATATTTATTCTAAACGAAGACCATTTTTCTTAATGTGTAACGGAAATTGATCTCTGATGCCTTTGGGACGCATTTTTGTCGATGTCCAGCAATTATCAAATTAAAAATATTAGATACGGTAGGCCTTTAGCTGATATGATCTTGATATATGATCCTGGGTAACGAATAAATCAGCATTATCGTATCTAATTTTATTTTATTTTTATTTTTGGCATTTAATATTAGTTTTTCAAGATGGGTGAGAATTTGGGAAACTCTTTGGGTCATTAAGTTAATTGTCCATTAATTACAAGCGCGTGACATCATGTTGACCTTGCCCATGAACCTTTAAAAGGGTCGCTTTCCCCTCTCTGGCGGTATTGATTGCTAAGTATTTCTAAAACGGATCCAATTAATCTGACATCACTCTGCATAAAAATGAATGGTGCAGAACAAACATCAGCTGCCGTCCACGCCTCTCTGCGCTATAGCTGACCAGCACTTACAAATGCAACACATAAAAACCAGAACAGCCAACAGTAAATGAGAAAATGGAGGTTCTTTATATAACAAAAACAACCATTCCATATTTTGCCAAATTACAGCTCACAATTATCATAAATGTCAGTGATCATGATGAAATTTATATTCATTTATTTGTTTGATTATGTATTTATTGGGCACAGTCTGTAATTTAAAAACAGCTAAAATGCCCAAGAAATAATTAATCTTGCAAATCAAAAGAAATGTCCCCAATGTTAATTCGTTTTCATAAATGGATTCTCCAGTGCACTTTCAGTGTTTTATGAGGTAACTTTATAAATGGAAACACGAAGAAAACTGAATAAACAATTAGTCTTCAATTGTTGCACCAGAAATGAATAAAATGTAAGCGTGAGAGAACAAGTACAACAACCCAATACAAACAGAGGGAGACAGACAGAGAGAAAGAGAGGGCTTGAAAGCTGTCAATTCATTGTAGTCCTGTTTTGTTTTGCCGTACGATGGCTTTAGTCTATGAAAGAGTTTTTATCCACTCGCAATATCTCACAGTCCTTATTTTTCACAGTACATATTTTATTATGATACTCTGACCCCGTCGGCCAGAGATGGCTGGCGTACTGGTGTGAAGATCAGTCAAGACCCCGTGGGCTGTAATTACTGAAAATTAATTGAGGCCAGAGCCCTTTTGGAAATGCGGCTAAATTATTAGCTTGTCGTCGGGTTTAAATCCACCCCATCAAAAAGAGAGGATCCAGTTTACCTTCTGTGATTAATACTCCAACCTAATTAAAGGTTTGCCCTCTTCTGTCGTTTGATGTACGGCACACAGAGGTCGTTGGCGAGATTCGGTGATGTTAAAGAGGAAAGGGAAGGGTTAAAATAAAAACATAATTTGTAAAGTCGGGTGCTCTCGCGCCAGACTGAAAGTGAAATGGGAGCCGCGGGCACAAGGAAATTACCGCGCGCCCGCGTGACCTTTGCGCGAGGTAATCAATCAAGTGATCAACAGGGATATTTATCAATGCTACATCCTGTCGGCCGCTCCTCAAACTCGAAATCAAAACAGTGCAGCGTGTGAAATAGGTTGAATTATTTTATATAATGTCTGTGATAATAATAGAGTGATCAAATGATACAATTTTATACTTTAAAACTTTAAAAGTAAACAAACACAGTTACCAAAGAAAAACTAATACAACCGTGAACAACAAAAAATTGCAATTTATTTTCATTACTCAAAGAGGGACGCGGAAAAAAAAGGAAAAGAAAAAAATGATGCAGAGAAAAATATGCTGAGCACTGTCAGAAGGGTAAGAATTATATTAATCCAGTTTTTACGACCGTAAAAACCCGTTCACCCCAGTCATTTAATTAATATAATTATATTGGCATTACTTATCGGTATTATTTAACTCGGCAAAGTCATAATGCTTGTTGGTTTGGCAGAAAATATTACGCGGAGAAAAATAGCAGGCAGAGGCAGAAAAGCCAGCGGTGCCCCAGCGAGCACTGCCCCTCTGAGGAGGCGCGCGTAACGGGAGCGCGAACGAACACGAGCGCATTCTTCACATCCGTGCAGGAGACTCTGCCAACGACTCCCTCTGCCCAGTCTCTCCGCTTCAAACAAGCGGAAACATTCCGTAACCACAGGCTTCACGGCACAGAGAGAGGGGGTAGACAGGGCTGCAGCAAACACCGTGCTTGCAATTCTTATTTTATTTATTTATTTTTTTACTTTGCTAATTTGCACGCTGTGCATTGGTTGTTTAATGTGTAGTCTCGACCACATCTAACCTATCTAAATAGCAGGATACTATTTTTTAGCCTAATTAGTATACGTTTAATTTGTAGTTTGAAACACTTCAGGTACCACAAAAGTTTACAAGTTAGTAAGTGCAGAATAGCCCACATAAATTGATGCTTGCGAACAGAACTCTGCGCAAAGCGGTAACCATAGCAACAATAGAGCGTTAGAACACTTTTACAGTCGTCATCGGGCGGTCAATGACATCATCACTGAAAAAACAGAATGTCATGATTTATCACAGATTTACAAATATCACAAAATAATATGTGTTTGTTTAAAAAGTTCAAGTAGCCTAATATACAGGCGCCAAAAGACAATTTGGTTTGCGCGAGACGAACCACAACAGATTGCGAAGAAAATTTCCTATTGAAACTCCTTTACAAATGTGGCTCCCCTGCAAGTTACTGAATAATTCGCATACTGTAGAAAATATATAGGTTGGTGCTTTGCTTGGCGAGCAGTATTTACACATCTGCGGTGGGGCTTCATGTCCAACAGCAACAATGTATGATTACTGTGAAATCAATAGCGATTGAAAAAGGATTTAATAAAACAACGTTAATAACATCACGTCAAGCTTAAATGGTTTTAAAAGTATCCGAGTTAACAAGAATATTTATGAAAATGGCACATAATGGGGGAAAGCTGATCCAATTGAATTACATTAGCAAACTTCTAACAATGTCAAACGAACTTTTCATCCCATCCACAGCAACTGCAATATTGTGAATTATCATATCTCTTCTTTTTTTTAAGGTCATAAAAACTGTTGATAGTCAAGACAAAGCAGAAACAGTAAAACATTTTCTAGAAACACTCTGGATATGATGTGCTCGCGGACGTTAAACAGGCACTGAAAAAAAAACTGAGTAAAACGAGACTCATGCCACAAGACGCTGATCGGTGGGCAACAGTGAAAAAAAAAAACCTCTCTGTGGGGAAAGACATTGTGCTGATCTAGCATGTCTGTTCGTCAGTCATAAAAATCCATAGCTATACACCATAATAAATCTGATTCATTCATATGTTGTGTATAGCTTCTTTTGAGTGAAAGGGTATTTAGTAATTGAAGTGCTTGTTGCACAGCCAAGTCTGAATTTTATGTCCTCGCTACACCAGACCGAGCGCGCGCTCGCGGGAAACTGATGGCTGAAAGAGCTCTTGCAGTCAGAGAATTTGAAATCCTTTGTCTCTTGAAGTAAAGAAAAAAGTTAGTCTAATTATTGTACATTTATTTAATGTACCTTTTGAAATATTTTTGTATTGTTGTAATAGACCATACATGAAGATATTAATAGTACGTAAATGATTCTATAAATAGGCTAAATCGATCAATTAATATAGGCTAGAAGTTACTGTTTTAACAAATAAAGGCAGCGCCGAAGGGAACAGCGCCAGAATCATAATGATATAGGATAAAGAAAATCATAACAGCATGGAATGAAGAATAGTCATTTTTCTGAAACGTTTTAAGATGCTACTATTTAATAATATGTAGCCTGGTTTAATAAAAGCAAAGGTTAAAATGCATCAAGCGTTTGCAGAGAAGTGCGTTACATTTCTCCCCAAATACGATTTAGGGAGTTTTGGGTACTAAACATTTCAGAACTGAGTGAGTTTGACTACACAACACTTTCAAACTCTTGGATATAGTGATACACGAATTATTATTGGAGTTTTACTGCCATCTAGTGACAAAAATAGACACTGTGTAATAGGACATCATTTGAGATTTATACAAAACATTTCTTTCATGACTTTTTAATGTTTCATAACAAAAAGTGCCCATGCTCTTTGTAAGTGTTGAAAGAGAAATAACTGGACCCGCACGAGTAATGAAAAAACTTGCATCCCTGCAAGCCTGACTGACCCTCGTTTGATTGACATCTATTGGAGGAGAATCGTCTGCTTGCAGCTACTCTTCCCGGCAACTGACTATCAACAAGGATTACGATGCGCTCTCGAGACAATCTGTGGACGTATTTATTGCCCTGAGAGCGGCCTCTTCAGCTTTATAGGCAATCGTTTATCCTAAAGCACATAAACACCATGCTCATCCATTCCCACGGGCTCCAGCGTGAAGAGTCTTGACGAATAATCAATTGGGACAGTCGAACAGAATTATTTATCCCCAATTCCAGTAAAAATGGACAGTTCTGATGCGCGGCAATTCCCGGTTGTGTCTTTCTTTCTATAGGAACAGGTTAACACAAATGTAGGGAATAAATTCACTTGTCAAAAATGAATCAACACTTTCTCAAAGTAGTTACACTAACTTCATGTCCACTTCAACATCCTCAAATCAGTGACGATGACATATCTGAATGATATATTATGGGGGGTGGACTGTTTAAGATTACAATTGGATCATATGCAATAACAGTTCAATTGATATTAAAACCCAAAACTATCAAGTATCAAAATCAAGACTACTTACAAAATACAATATTATTAATGAACATGCCCAAATGCACTTCACATTTTAAACATGTATAGTAGCAAGAGTATGTCGTTCATTCATACCTGTACAGAGAGCGCAGCTCAAACAAATTTAAATATTAAATACATAAAGTATATTTGTGTAATTTAACATTTTATTTAATTATTGCAGGTTTGCATAATATTCTGAATTTGTCAATCAATAAATGGGAAAGCAAAGTAACTTGCGTTACTTGTTAACTCAGATATTTCGCTGTAAATTTAAAAGTAATGTGTTACTTTACAAGTTACTTGAAAAAAGTAATCTGATTACGTAACTCGAGTTACTTAATGCGTTACCCACAACACTGCACATCTGACATTGTACTGCATGATTTTATGTACTTAACTGTAATTGTTAGGGATGCACCGATACCGATACCAAGCTCATGTACTTGTACTCGTACTTGTAAAAATACCCCCGATACCAAAGACCGATTCCTCATGTGACGTAACTGACAGAATTTTCCGTGCACAAAGACACCGGCGGCAGCAGCAGAAACAATGTCAGCCTCAAGAGAGTGGAAATACTTCAAAATTGCATGCTTTCAATCACAATTCGTTATCGATTAGTGAAGGCCAGAAGCGCTCTCTCTCGCACGCGCAATCCTAGTTCTCTCATCATGGTGCGTTCACACCAGACGCGAATGAAGCGTTAAGCGCGAGTGATTTACATGTTAAGTCAATGCAAAGACGCGAATAGACATCCTGCGGCGCGAATGAGGCAGCGCGAATTGAGCGTTTCGAAAAATCTGAACTTTGGCGAAAATTTGCGCCGCGTTAACCAATCAGGAGCTTGCTCTAGTAGTGACGTGATTACAACGTGGCGAGAGGAGGCAGAAATCCGAAACAACAATGGAGGACAAAATCATCGTCGCTGTGTGTGTGGATACCCGGAGCTGTACGATACATCTTCATATTTTTATAGAAACAGGAATAAAAAGGATCTTGCTTGGAAGAAAGTGAATGAGGAGGTCAGACAATCTGGTAAGTTGTAAAAAACGCTCTTTACTCAATTTAAGCTATATATATACATATTGAGACTACAAGCTAGCTAAAGCCGGCAAATTGAGCTTATTCGCTGTATTTTACAACTACTTTCCCGCTGACGAGTTGATGTGTTTATTCAGAGGAAGTGTACAGAAACGAGACTGGCAGAAGCCCCTCATGACGCGAATTCGCATCTGTTGTGAAGTGAATTTCACGCGCGAATGAAGCAAGTAAACTCAAAATGTTCAAGTGTCAAACTACGCGCGAATAGCACGATTTATTCGCACAAGTCGCGTGTGGTGTGAATGACAGCGCGCAATCAGTTCTCCTTGCGCCTGAATGGTCAAATGCACACACAGTTGTCAAAATGTCCATCGTGTGGAGTATCTCACGTAAATACAGTCGGTTATGGCTTAAGTGGACGTAAACATTTGGGTGAAAACAGGATATG
The DNA here is from genome assembly GCA_039654765.1 of Mylopharyngodon piceus. Lineage (NCBI taxonomy): Eukaryota > Metazoa > Chordata > Actinopteri > Cypriniformes > Xenocyprididae > Mylopharyngodon > Mylopharyngodon piceus. Next base: position 20,218,025 of record CM077447.1, read on the forward strand.
CGTTAGTATCCATGGATTCGGTCTCAAAGGGACCGTAGCCTAATTAAATATTTGTCATCAATGTTAATAAAACAACAAAAGATAAAAAAGTTAAATAAATGTATACATGGTATATAAACCTACTGTATCTGAAAAACAAGTTTATTTAATTTGTATCTCTGTATTATTTGTTGTACTGTTTGTAATTTGTTTGAAAATTTATTTTTATATAACAACAATTGTATTTGGTAATTATGCCCTTTGAAGGTGAAATTTTTGTTCTTTAAGATTGTGACAAGCACATAAAAATGTATTACTTTTTTCATTAGAGTAATAATAAAAAAGCTGTCCGGCATTAATTAGTCTCACTGTGCTTGGAAAACTGCAACATCACCAAAAAAAAAAAAAAAAAAAAAAAAAAAAAAAGAGAAATTAATAAACGTATAGGCATCGGTATCGGCGAGTACCAGAAAAAAAAAAATATCGGTACTCGTACTCGGTCTTTAAAAAAATGGTATCGGTGCATCCCAAGTAATTGTACTTGGTTAGTTGAGAAGTAGGCAGTAAAAAAAAGCTTTTTTGTAAAACACCATTTTTAAAGAAAAAAAAAAAACTCTTAATAATATAGAAATAGCAGGAGAGAGATTTATCTTCATTGTTAGACACTTATTTTCATACAGTGCTATTTATTTCATATAAAATTATGAATAACATTGTTTTTTTCCCCACGACTTGTTGGACATTTTCAATAAAAAAAAACAAAAAAACTTTGCTGTCATCCTTTCAAAACTGCTGAAAATTATACCATTTTAAGATGAGTGATGATTATATCTCCCCTACTGCAATACTCAACTGTTCTTTTAAGAACATTTCAAGATAAAAAACAATTCTGCCATTCTTTTATGTGTCACACCATAGGACAGAAATGGTATTTATTGCAATAAAGAGAGTGAGGGGTATTACATTAAAGTATTTTCAAGTTTGAATTTGTCAAAGAAGAAAGAAAATTTAATTTTGATACAAAAAATATCAATGTTTAAAAAAAAAAAAAAAAAAAAAAAATCAACAAAATGAACTCTGACTCCTTGACAGAGCCAATATCTTTGAAACTTTAACACCCCAAAATCTTTTTTTATGTAATTAATTTGTTTGTTAAAGAAATAACATTTCATTTCGTTACATCAACCATGTTTTTAAAAATCACATTTTTAAAAGTATATGGCTGCTCTTTTTAAGGCATCATTTCAATTCTTTTTACTTTGCGTCGTTCTCTAGGATCTTTTCCCTTCTGCGTGGATCCCTGTTAATTTTTTCTCTATACTTCAGTGTCCTCCCTCCCACTATTTTCTCTCCCTTAATTCTTTCTGTCTCAAAAACAAAGTATCACATTTTATACTTATTTTCATGACACTTTATAACAGTACAAATTTTCTGCAAAACATTATTAAAATATTATTTAAAAAATAATTATTCTAATTATTGCATATAACAACACTAAAAATGATCAAGAAAAGAATAAAAAGGAGTTGAACAAATCTTATTTAATTACTTAAAATGCTTCTTAAAGAGACCTTGTCCTCTTGTGTGACATCTTTGTCCTCTGGTGTGACGGTACAGGTGTCACACCGGTGGACATTATCTGTCACACCAAAGGATGTTTCAGCCTTTTGAGTCAGTTAATGACCTTTCTATTCGTAGCTAACCTGTCATTAGCAGTTAGCAAGACACATTTGCATACTTTTCCATGATTATGTAGTTTAACATAGATTTTTAATTTAAAAAAAAAAATATATATATATATATATATAATTTAGGGGTGTCTCACCAAAGGACAATAAAACTTAACACTTTAGTGGTTTCAAAAAAGTTAAATATTTGAACAATTCTGAGACAAAAACTAACCATGTGCACATCATGGGCTTCAGTAACATGACCTTGAATAGGGTCCTTCAGCTAATTAAAGTTGTTCATGGAATTGCCCGATTTAATATCAGGATATGGTGTCACACTGGAGGACATGGTTTTCAGTGACAAAATGTATCTATTTGATACAAAATGTATCAAAAAATATCCGATGCTTTTAGAAATATATGGGGAAAAAAGATTGCCATTTACTAAAATAGAAGACACTTGGAAAATTATGCCTGAGGTATTTATTAACATTTTTATGTGTTTATTTTTAATTTATAAAAGTTGTAATTTATTGAACCATGCTTGAGACAGTCACACCATAGGAGATTTGGCCCAAAAATGTAAAAAATCTAATAACAAACCAGTTTTTATAACAACAGGTCCATGTTAGACAAACAAATGTTTAACCATTTACTGCATTTTAAATGATGACAATACTAATTATTCATTTTTATCTTGTGTGACAGTGAAAATGCCATGTCACGTCAACAACCCACTTACTATGCTGCACTGTTCTTCTACTTTAATGTCTTAAATGTGCACTAATCTTCATTTCTCAGTTATTGCACGGTTTTGCCACAAGAAAGTCATGACAGTGTGCAAGAGTTTTTGCACACTGTTAACAAAATTATACTTATATTTTTGTATTATATATTATATCTAGACATTTATTTCAGTTAAATACAGTACTGCCACAGTCTAAATCGGCTAATGGTGGGTGGTTGCTTGCAGTGTGTACACAGACCAGGCTTTCAGATCACTCAGAAGGGTTAAATGTGTGAAACAGCACACACTATCATTCTATTCATGCTCAGATAGATAGATAGCTGAAATATGTTAATGCACAAAAATCGTTTGTACCACATGAACTTAAACCAGCGCTGAGGAGCACTAAAGTCGTCAAACACGTCACATCCTGTCAAAGGCGCAGCTCAGTTCCCGTAGTGTAGTGGTTATCACGTTCGCCTAACACGCGAAAGGTCCTCGGTTCGAAACCGGGCGGGAACAAGCATGACTTTTCGGTTTTTAATATTACTGACATAATAGTACTGACAACTTAAAACAACAAACACTCCTCATATGTACAGCCCACTGACCATAAATGAAAAGGAGCATACATTCAACCGACTTTGACAAAACTTTTAAGTTGTGACATAAGATTTTTTGGTTAATGTCGACGGTGAGGGATATTCAGGCCCTTCCAACAGACATATTCAAGCAACTTGATACGATTTTCTCTACATGTAAAGTTAGCATACAAAGGTGCAGTAATTGGCTTTGGTCACTGGATGGCGACAAAACCTCACAAAACATGCGAGCATTTACTCAGCTTTTGTAACAGTCTTGGGCCTAATCATTGATCATGTTAAAAAAACAACAACAACTCCTACATTCTTTTTTTCTGCATAAATTACACAATTTCGTTATGATTGATTAGTAAAATATGATCTAAAGGCATTGACCTGTTTTTTTTAAACGAGAAGTGGTTAACACTATCCCGGGTCACGACTCATAAACTATGTTATAGCCTACGTTAGACTATAAATCATTTTTTAAATGAAAATGAAAACACATCTTGAAACATCATTGTTATTTTGAAGCACATACAATGAGTACAGCCAAACAACAAACTAAAACAGCATCTAATAAAAGTAAAACAGAGTTGGCAAACCACGCTGTAAAAATGTATCGCCTCACCTCAGGTTTGTAGAAATGTCAGACGGTTGGAACATAGTCGACGACATAAACTCCTGGTTTCAGACATGAAGAATACTACATTTAACTTAGTATCTGGATCAGTGTATTAGAGCAAACACTACATTAACTCAGTCAAAAAGGATACAAGTTGCAGTCGCTGAAAATCCTCACTAAACCAAATTATGTTTACCTAGCCATTGCGCATGCGCATTATTCAAAATGTCTGACTTACTTATTGAATCGGTTCTTTTGAACAGTTTAGTTCAAAGAATCGGGTCGTTTTTTTAATTATATATATTAAGCAACAATACAAATCATTAAGGCAGATACAGGCGTGTTGTCCGGGTAACAAAAAACTACAACAATGTAATTAATTTACACCTTATGAAGGGATAAATATAAAAGATAGTTTTTGTTGCTCTAGAATTAACAGAACTTTGGATAATTTCCATATACTTGTCTAGATCAACTTTAAATAAAGAAAAGAGAGGTTTCGAGCCAGTACATTTTTTAAGTATGTGAAATTTAGCTAGCAGGAAACATAAATTAATTATGTATATTTTCATATGTTCTCTTTTGAGAATGAGTAGTCAAACAATCCAAAGAAAACATCTTTAAAACAGAAAGAAAAGTCACTTGCAAAATGAATGAAATTGAATAAACAGTAAAAAATCTAACCAAAATTTCTCTGTGTGGGTACATTGCCAAAACAAGTGAATTATATTTTCCTCAGAAGAGTGACATAAAGAGCAATTTATTTCAGTATCTGACTTCTCAGTAGAAAAGTATTCAGTCGGGTAAACCTTATGAATCAATTTAATGTTATTTATTTTACTTTATTGGTAAGCAAATACTTTTGAGGCAAAGACCATTATTTCCCTAGGTATTCTCTACAATATTATTCAAATATGGTATTATGAAAGGAATTGTTATTATTTCTCTCTAGAAGAGAGCTCTGATTCAGTTATTTTTTGTTGCAGAATCGGGTAAAAAATGAAGAGTGAGTTGTTGACTGTTCGGACTAATTCAATCCGCTTCGTATATGAATCGTTCAGACCGATTTTGTGAACAGCAAACCAATTCGTTAAAAAAAAAAAAAAATCGTTCACGAATCGGACATCGCTATTTGATCTGACAAACGACTCTGTCTTCGAAAACGATATTATAAAATAGCCTAATTTTCTTTCTCACTGACTGACACATCAGCTTCGGGACTGATGTGTTGGCTTATTTCCCTTACCCGTCTTTCACCAACGTTCAAGTGTCCTCGGTTTCCCGCTGAGGTAAGGTAAGAATTCAGGATTGGGAGAAATTCCGTTTCCATGGCAACCACAACTGCAAGCACCTAGCAAAGCACGCCAGCGCACAAGTTTTCCTTCTAGAATCTGGCGGTTTGCTCGCGGATTTATGTTTAATCCATAATGACAACGGAAACTGTATCCTTTCATAACAGCGTCATAACGGAGTGGCATTAACGTCTTAGGTACCCTTCTGAGCCGCGCCAAAAACCCAAATTGGAGCAGCACTTAACGCACAGCGTATTCCTTTACTTTAATTTACCATGGTTTTAGTTGTCGTATTTAAAAATGTAGCTACGTTTATAATAATTAAGGAAACACTTATCTACAGAACCTAGTTTCCATTAGCTACTGCTATCACATTATAGTTTCTAAATGTGTTGAGGCAACAATAGGCTAATTCATAATAAATACCATAGTTTTGTTTTATATTTAAATTAACATTGATCTAACCATGCTAATGATGGTTACTGTGCTCTTGGATTAAATACCACTTGTTAAAATAAGGCTACTATGCCAGCGCTATGATTTTGGAGGCTGTCAATTAAACTATTAAACATATTTCAGTCTTTTGATTTATAGTGTTTCCCTTTGAGATGCTTGTCAAAATTCAGTAGCTGCACCCTCCATAAATTAATTATTTGGGTGACAAGCTTTATGGGTTTAAAAGATTTTCCATATTATGCTAAAGTAATGCCAATATCCTTAGGGTCCAATTTCTCCCCACCATTTACATAATGAGAAATATCATTTCCACAATGTAAGGACATCTGTGCTATATATATAAGCTAATGGGGGATGGGCGACAGGAAGGGTGGCTTTGACAAGAGAGGCATGTGGGGGTCAAGGGTGATTCATGACCTCTGTTTCAGTACATAATATAACCAAGGCCAATTCTGTGCCATTAATTCCCTGGAGAAATGCTCTACAGTCTACTCTTACAGACAAACAATCGTAAGTATTGATATGGTAAGTGCCTGTACAGTGCAAACATTGCTTAATCTGTTGTTTGTATAGGTCAATAAAATATTTATAATCATGTCCATTACATTCAGCAATGTATGTGTGTTTAAAGAAGATATAGCATAAACAAGGTAGAAACAAATCATCTCCTAATGCTGATGGCAGCAATTGGGCAACAGTATAATGAGCCATTTTGCTCTGGCGTCTCTTGTGGTTTGATTCAGAAAGCCGGAGCCCCAGACCATGTTAAACAAATGGACATACTGTGGTTTAATGCATCTGTCAGAGTAAAGACACCAGTATTGAGCAAACAGAATCAGACTAGGAGACACTAAGCCTGATGCAATTCTCTCACGAGATCCACTTACACTCCAAACTGATTACTTCCTTTAGTCTTATCTCATTACCCACATCGACAATTATGCAAAACATATTTCTTCTCCTTAAATGAATAGATTCTTTTACTTGGGAGGATGATCGTTCTTTTGATGGACTGTCCGAACAAAGATTAAAATGCGATAGGGGTCAGTTGGAGATACTGAAAGGCTAAAAGGTCAACCATGAGCAAGAGAAGTGTTTGAATGGATTAGAGTAATCTCTTTCTGTTTCTTTTCACCCTCTCTCTCCCTCTTTAAATAAAGTCTGTCCATTTAAAAGCAGTTGAGAATCCCCTTTGGGATGGTGTATGCATATTCCACTAATAGAAAGCTGATGCACACATGATTAATTTTTCAAGAAACTTCTCTTCAGCCTTCTCTTGAGTCCACAGCTGCACTTCTCAGTGTCTCTTTGATTTAGCCAGTGCAATATTCCTGCGTTTTCTAATATTCCCAAGCGGCCGTTATCTCCTGAGATTTAACAGCAGTGTGAGCAGTATCAGAGAACAATTTCCACACTAATGAATTATCAAAGTGTTCCCTCCAGTGCTTGAAATGAAATGAAGTTCAGCTAAAGTTCTCGAATCGGCTATCACAAGGCTAAAAATATACACCACAAATAAAATAAAAATTAAGCCTTTGTAAAAAATTAAACTGTGACAGTTAAAGGCTTTTCACACTATGCTTAACCCTTAACGTTGTTATTGTTCACTAAAGCTAAAACTGTTAAATATTGTTTTTGTTAACTGAATCCAATTAGAATTGATGAAAAACAAACTTAAATGAAAATTAGAAATCTTGCCTCTGCAACTAACTGAAATAAATAAGTTGAAGTACTAAAATTACTAAAAACTTAAAAATAAATTATAGCTAAATAGAAATATTAAAAAAAACGAATAAAAATGACAAAAGAACATAAAAATATTAAAATGGAAACTGAAAATATTAAATAAAAGCTAATAATAAATAATACTAAAAATAACACAGACATTTTTTTAAACCCTGGGTTAAAGGAACACTCCACTTTTTTTGAAAATATTCTCATTTTCCAACTCCCCTAGAGTTAAACAGTTGAGTTTTACCGTTTTCAGATCCATTCAGCCGATCTCCGGGTCTGGCGGTACCACTTTTAGCATAGCTTAGCATAGTTCATTGAATCTGATTAGACCGTTAGCATCTCGCTCAAAAATGACCAAAGAGTTTCGATATTTAAAACTTGACTCTTCTGTAGTTACATCGTGTACTAAGACCGACGGAAAATGAAAAGTTGCGATTTTCTAGGCCGATATGGCTAGGAACTATACTCTCATTCCGGCGTAATAATCAAGGAACTTTGCTGCCGTACCATGGGTGCAGCAGGCGCAATGATATCACGCAGCGTCTCTCACAAATGTTTCCATGGTTGCAAGGCACGCTCCCTGTGCAAGCAGGGTCACAGGCGCTGTGTAATATCATTGCACCTGCTGCACCCATGGTACAGCAGCAAAGTTCCTTGATTATTACGCTGGAATGAGAGTATAGTTCCTAGCCATATCGGCCTAGAAAATCGCAACTTTTCATTTTCCTTCGGTCTTAGTACACGATGTAACTACAGAAGAGTCAAGTTTTAAATAGGAAAAATATCGAAACTCTTTGGTCATTTTTGAGCGAGATGCTAACGGTCTAATCAGATTCAATGAACTATGCTAAGCTATGCTAAAAGTGGTACCGCCAGACCCGGAGATCGGCTGAATGGATTCAAAAACGATAAAACTCAACTGTTTAACTCTAGGGGAGTTGTAAAATGAGCCTATTTTCAAAAAAAAGTGGAGTGTTCCTTTAATAAAGCTTGCTTTCATAAAACTGTAGAAATGTCAATTTTCAGTAAATAAGTAAATTAATTAGGGCTGCAACTAACAATTATTTTGATAATCGATTAGTTGGCTGATTATTTCTTTGATTAATCAGATAAAAAGCCCAGTTTTCTTTCTTTTTTATTGACAAAACATACTATTCCACATCCTGCCCAATGCTGTCCTTCAAACAAACGTGCCAACTGAATGCTATGAAAACATATATAGTCAATATATCTATATCTATGCTATGTGCAAAAGAGCTATAAAGAAAAAAGGACAGTTTAAAGCCCTACATTAAAAATGAAGATGATAATAAAGATAATAAAGAAAAATAAAAACACAAACTCAGTGTTAACAGGTAAGAGGAATGTTCTGCAGGAACACACACATTACTCTGGACACAATAACCTGTTACTGTAATTTCTTTATCCTGTAAATGTAAGAAACGTACGGGCGGAGATCGCAGTCCTACTGGCAAAGGACGCAATAGAGCCGGTCCCTCCAGCCGATATGAAGACAGGGTTCTACAGCCCCTACTTCATTGTACCCAAGAAAGGCGGTGGGTTACGGCCAATCTTGGACCTGTGAGTTTTGAATCGGGCCTTACACAAGCTACCGTTCAAAATATTAACGCAGAAACACATCTTCGGGTGCATCTGTCCACAAGATTGGTTTACAGCGATCAACCTGAAGTACGCATACTTTCATGTCTCGACAAAGACCGTTTCTACTCTTTGTGTTCGAGGGTCGAGCATATCAGTACAAAGTCCTCCCCTTCGGGCTGTTCCTGTCTCCTCGCATCTTCACGAAGGTCGTGAAGACGGCCCTTGTTCCCCTGAGAGTTGCCTGGTCAGAGTTGTGTTTTCCTTCCTGCAGCATGGGTTGAGGCGAAGGCTGTCTCCCTCCACCCTGAAAGTGTATGTTGCCGCACATCACAACGCAGTAGATGGTAAGTCCGTTGGAAAGCACGATCTGATCATCAGGTTCCTGAGGGGGTCGAGAAGGTTAAATCCTCCTCGCCCTCACTCTATACCCTCTTGGGATTTGTCTTTGGTGCTCTGGTGCTTTGTCTCTAGTGCTCAGAGACCCCCCTTCGAACCTCTGCAGTCAGTTGAGTTAAAAATTTTGTCTATGAAGACAGTTCTCCTGGTTGCATTGGCTTCCATCAAGAGGGTAGGGGACCTGCAAGCATTTTCGGTCAACGAACTGTGCTTGGAATTCGGGCCAGCCAATTTTCATTGCCCGGATATGTGCCCAAGGTTACCACCACTCCCTTCAGGGACCAGGTGGTGAACGTGTAAGCGCTGCCCCTGGAGGAGGCAGATCCAGCCCTAGCTTTGCTCTGTCCCGTCTGCGCTTTGTGCCTGTACATGGACCAAACAACCTCAGAGCTTCAGGACCTCAGACCAGCTCTTTGTCTGCCACGGAGGCCAGCAGAAGGGAAAGGCTGTCTCCAAGCAGAGGATGGCCCACTGGATAGTGGATGCCATCGTCTTGGCGTATCAAACCCAAGATGTGCTCTGCCCGTTCGGGTTGAGAGGTCACTCTTCCAGAAGTGTTGCTTCTCCCTGGGCTCTGGCGCACGGCGCCTTGCTCGTGGATATATGTAGAGCAGCGGGGTGGGCGACAACCAACATGTTTGCTAGATTCTATAGCCTTCTTGTAGAGCCGGTATCCTCCCATGTACTCGCTCCAAGTGGCCAGTGAACGCTGGGGACGCACTCAGCGTCGGCTTGCTGCGCCATTCCCCTCCTATGGACAGGATACATGCGCTTATTTTGCTCCAATGAGTTCCTCATTTGGCGAACCCTGTTGAGTTCCTCCATCACCTTTGGCAGTCAAACGTTACGTCCCGTCGCCACAGTTGCTGTACCACTGCTGAGCGGCCGGGTCACCGCCTCGGCCCCTCAGTGAAAACCTGAATATGTGAGGCATCTGCTTCCATATTTATACCCGCGCTGTGGGGTGGAGCGTGAGATGCAAATCTCGCGTGTCATTGTGCATTGCCTCGTTTAGTTACACTCGAAGTGGATTGGTCTCTCAAGCAAGATCCCAATTTGTTTGTAAACAATGTCACATATTGTTTACCTCAGAGAAGCCATTCACTGTCCATGACAACTATATTACATATTCATTATATTTTTACTTAACCTGCTCTTCAATTTTTAATGGATGTTTGAATAAATCTGTCATGTTTTATGACAGCCACCATTTAAATGTTTATATTTCAAAAAACGAGTAGGAACATAATTGGGTTCCCTGTATAGTTTACAGCATTAGTTGACAGATTTTTTTTCCTTGAGAAAATTTGCCTGATACATATCCCAATTAATCTATATCAAATCGAATTGAAGTGAAATCGAAATTGAATCGTGAAATTTGTATCAATACCCAGCCCTAATAAACAAGCAAGAATTTGGTTTAAATAGGCCCCTCAATAGAACACAAAGGCACAAACTGGATATAGTACATGTTTAATTCAGTTATAGTTTTAGTTAAAACAGAAAAACAAGAACAGAAAGAAAGAGAGGAGAAAAGTAGCATTGATCAAAATGATCAATGTACAGTCCAATCGCAGTTTATATCCCACAGTGCAATGGGTGAGTTAAGGTCACCAGCCTATGATTTTATCATCTTAATGTGAGCTATCTAATGCCATTACTGTACTGAATCAGTTTGAGGTGCTGTCTAGAAAGAAGAGAACTAAATCAATGGGGGAATTCTCTCTCTTTCTCCTTATAGACACAAGAGAGAAAGAGAGCGATGTGTTTTAGGATGATCTATATGCTAAAGCAGTGAGAGTGCACTGACCATAAACAATTCATTACGAGGACAGGGTGGCTCAGGAACAGATATCTGGTAAGACCAAGACACAGTTCAAATGTGAGCAATAGGAATGATGAACGACAAAGGATGAGATCATCTATGTGGGACGAAGAACTGACTTTGCAATCGACCTGTTCGTGTATTTTTTATGTGTGCCTTTGTGTAACACACTTTAAAATTACCCATCTATGATCAGACTGTCACCTTATGAGGCTCTCAAATATTAAAGAGGCCATATTTTGCCTCTTATTAAGTCTTGATATTGTTTTTGGGGTCCACTATGTTTTGTCTTCCTTGAAAACGCATTGTTTTTTACATATTTTACACATATTTGTTGCAGCACCTCTGAAGCCCCTCCGCATTCTGATTCGTCAGCTGGATCAGTGTGTTGTGATTGGTCAGCCGCTTTGGGCATGTTTCAGAATTGTCACGCCCCATACTATAATGAGTTTCAGCTTCTCAGGTTTAAACTCAGGTTTTACTTGCACATAGCGGTAGTGTTGTAGTACTCAAGACTGGTCTTAAGACCATTTTTTTTGAAGGTCTTGGTCTTGTCTCGGTCTCGATCACATTTGTACTCGGTCTTGTCTCGGTCTCAGACTAAGAGGACTCTGGATTTTGTTTTAAGACCTGCAAGGATATCACTAAATTGCCAGTGCATTGTCTGATTTATTTATTAACATCATTGGATGTAAAACTTACTGCTTCAGATGCAATCAGTAACTTATTTCTAATTTGATTTATTTATTGTGCTGGTTAAGAAATTAATGAAGGATTGTGTCAAAAATGTCACCAAAATTAATACAAATGCTCACAAAATTCAAGATATAGTTGCAAAAAAGTACTTGTATGAGATCTGGATTTTTATATTAAAACGTGATTTAAGCAATATCACAAGAGCAAGAGAGCTGTTTTCACAAATTTGAGCATGATTGCAAACATGATATTGCTTTTATACAAACATTCAATAAAATAAAATAAAATATTTTTAAAACATTATTCTCAACATTTTGCATTTGTAATTTACAAATTCAGATGCATCGTCTGTACCACCTCTGCAGTGCAAAGATGAATTTTGTTGTTCAATGATTTCATAACAGCTCTATAGTCTTAATCTAATTATATTTATTGATTAATTTAAAAATAATTAATTTCTCAGGCGTTAATGTGGATCTTTATGAATTTAAGGAGTGCTGGTCTGGTCTTGGTCTTGGTCTCAACCCCTCAAAGTCTTGGTCTTGTCTTGGTCTCAACACACATTGGTCTTCGTCTCGGATTAGGTGGTCTTGACTACAACACTACATAGCGGCAACACACTAATAACGCATGCTAACAAGGCCTCACCTCACTTTTTTGCTTATGCCTTGGGCAGGAATTATTTAAATGAGGAATATCATGGCATGTACCTTCCTGGAAGAAAACTCAATTGAGGTGTTTCAGGGAGTTCAGAAACAGTGCTTATTTATATAGAGAATAGGCTAACTCCCTTTAGAGAGGAGTTTGTAACTCTGAACTTTTTCATGTTCAAACAGCAACATTATACTCTAAGAAAGTTGAAAATGTAAAAAAGCATAATAGGTCCTCTTTAAGTGTGCAGTTAGTGCAATGAGCTAGTTTGTGTGTCTATTGCTTGCACAGAAACGACCTTGTAAAAGACTATTGTGACTAGCATGCCGTTTTTTTTTTATTTTTTATAAAAACCTTTAATTCAGGTTTTTTTCAGACCAGAAAGATTCAAAGTGTGTTGATAAGAGCTGAAAATAGCCTAATCCCTCTCTGTCCTGAAGCTTCACTCCTTCTTCTGCTGTACCAGCCAGAGGACAAACCAACACATCCTCCCTGCAGAAGGGATTAACACTCACAGGCTATTTCAGGAGTTAAATCATTTGTGAGATTCATCCACATTCCTTCAGTGGTGTAAACACTCGCCAGCCCATGAGCTGAGAAACGTGCCGGCCATGTTCACTGCGTCTGGAAGAAGAGGGGTTTGACATTAAATATTTACCTTTTTAGTATGTTGGGATTACGGGTTATTTGATCCATGTATCAAACTGTTCGTTTGTCCTTCCATCCATCAATCAATCTATCTGTTCATTTGTTGGGAATCTCCTCTAAAGTGTGTTCCTGTAGATTGCAAAGACAAACATTTCATTACAATAAAGCAATATCACATGAGCAAGAGTGATCTAAATTACCATATTCAGATACTCAGTACAAAAGCATGATTTGTAACTGTATATCTATAATGGTCAAGTTTGGGATAATTAAGTTTTTTTTAAATGTTTTTGTATGTTCACCAAGGCTGCATTCATTTATTTGATCAAAAATACAGTAAAAACAGTAACATTGTGAAATATTATTACAATTGAAAATATATTTCTTGAGCACAAAATCAGCATGTTAGAAAGATTTCTGAAGGATCATGTGACACTGAAGACTGGAGTAATGACTGATGAAAATTCAGCTTTGCCATCACAGGAATAAATTACATTTTAAAATTAAATTAGAAAACAGTTATTTTGACTAGTAGTGTATATATACAGTATAAATGGTAAGTAATGTGTATGAATGTTACAGGGTATGTTTGTCTAGTATTACTCTGTTTTATCTAAATGATTTTACAATAAGCATGTGTTCACTGTGTTTAGGCTGAAGTCTTTGGGTGGAGGTATAGATGGTCATTTGAAGAAGCAGTTATCCAGCACCAAGCGGATGCGGCAGCTCCTCAAACCCCTGCGGGAGGCTCACTGTCAGAGCTTGGCAAGTCATCTGCTGAGGTATGTGACTGACTGAATTATGTATACTTGTATGTGTATCTGTTCACTCTACAAGTATTTGGACAATTTTCTTACCTTGGAATATTGTGCAGTTTTGTGAGAGAGAAAGAGATGTGTATGTATGCTGGAGAAAGAGAGATTTAATAATTCAGCAGTGTTATAATTGGCTCAGTCTCACCTCTGAAAATCAGCTCTGAATCACGCTATCTGTACAGAATGTCTCCTCGCAACCCTGTACAATAACTCTGTGTGCATGTGCATATTTAACTTAAAGATCTGAAGTGCACTATTAAAAGAATAGTGCACCTAAAAATGAAAATTTAGTCATACTAATCATGTCATTTCAAATCCATATATTGTGTGTGTTTGTGTGTTCTATTGAAAAAAAAAACAAAAAAACATCACAGCATACAGGTTTGGAACGATATGATGTTGACTTAATAATGGCAGAAATTTTATTTTCTGGGATAAAGTGTTCCTAAAACCACACACACTTCCCTGTCTTCAACTGTTGGTACATAATCAGTTACAGTAGCACCGCTCCAGACTCACACGATTGGCAGAAAGCTGCCTCAGACTTTTTTTCATTTACAGAGCCTGTGTGATTTCTCTGGGCTCCTATTTTAGCGATATCTGACAGCAGGGACATTTAGCAGCTTTAAAATGCAGCTACATTTTTTTTCCTGAATAAAAGTGCTGGTCTGTGCAGAACTTGCCACCACAATGCTAAGGTGTTCTTGGCAGTTTCCAGGGCTTTGTGTTTGCCTGTTGCTATGCTGGTTGCTATGGTGTAGTCCTAGTCAAAAGAGCCAGTTCCCTATAGGCTAACTGGGATATTTCATCCCCTAGATATGGCTTGGGTCCGACTTTCTATGTAGCTATAATAGAGGGATGTAACTTTAAAAATGACCACTGACTCCAAAGCTGTTGTCACAGCACAGCTCATGTAGTTTTAGTGAATGGCCACTAGAGGCAATGTGATCCATTTTATTTAGTTCTATCACAGCCCATTCTCTTATATCACTGATTCCCAACCAAGGGTACATGTACATGTTGAAAATAAATAAAATAAAATAAATACACTTTATTTAAACACAATTTATTTTAGTTTTTTTTATTTTCACAATTTATTTTAATTATGTGTGTGTGTGTGTGTGTATATATATAATTGACAATAAAATATATATTGAACAAATATAACAGATGGATAGATAGATATTTAACAATTATTTTAAATAGTGAATTATTTTATTAATGATCGTTTTACTATTTTAACGATTTGCTGATAATGCTAACTACTTTACAAGTCAATAGTCATGTTTTTTGGGGGTTTTTTGTCATTGCTTTTTTGGTCTCATATGTTTCTGTGTGTGTGTGTGCCTGTGCCTCTTCAGCAAGTCTCTACAAAGTTTTCTTGTAAGACATGTACAGGAAGTACGCTTACAAATTCTAAAGAGCTGACGTATAGTTCAGAACTGTGGAATGTGCTGCTTTGAACAATTCTATTAAAGAATTCTCAAGCAAGAAGTGTGTGTGAATAGTCAACGTGGGTGTCTCGCTACTCCATTTATCCGTGTGCGGTCTTTGTCTCCTGCCTTTACTCCAGCAGCTAAAGAACGTGATCTGTTATCTCTATTCAGCTCCTAATGTCAGCTAGTTCTGAACACAAAAAAGACACATATCTACAGGAGAACTGTCAATGTGTGTGTGTGTGTGTGTGTGTGTGTGTGAATACAGGCATCAGCATATCCTGACCTCTGTTTATGTGTGTGTGTGTGTGTGTGTGTGTGTGTGTGTACAGTGCATGCAGTTCAATTGAAGGGGGGTTATGATGTCATGGGACGAGTGATTGATGGACAAAATCCCCTAGATGGACATTCATCCCACACACAGAAACAAACACACACACCTACTCTCAGAGATAAAGAGTCTTAGAGACAAGAAAAGACAGGAAGAAAGAACAGATGAGAAAAACGAGAGAATGAGGAGAGGAGAGGCAATCACAACATACAAAAATTACTATAGTAAAGCACCTTTTAGGGCATATTTCATAGCAGTGTTGTTTTCAATGGCCATGGGTTTCCCCGCAGAATTGGGCTACTTTTATACTGTTGCCGTGGGTTGTTTTTCTATTCCACGGCCCTCCAAATCCCCCTCCCCCCACCCCCAAAGGAAAGCGATTTTTACCCCCCGGAACATGATTAGGTGTGTTAACTTGCTAAAAATTTTTAAAAACTTGCTATTCATTTTTAATTAAATTTAGTCCTGAAATTATTTTTGTATTGTTTCCACTTTATTTATGTTTGACTTTATTTTTATTTAACTTTATGTCTGTAACTACCTGACTAATAACATACTTTCCTGTAGCTCAAAAAAATTATCATGGCACTAGCAATGCTAATGTCATGGGTTTGATTAGCACTGATAAAAATGTATCTATGTAAGGACTATCCCTTTGTTCGACCAATGGCAGACTAAAAAACCTGTTAGCAAACAGCCATTATTTTTAGTGCAGAAATGACAAACACAAACACATACACTCATATCTTACTGCCTTTTGAGTGTTTTGCATCAGACAGTGTAGTTGCCCTGGTGATAACGTTATACGGGCAGAGGTCATGCCCTCAAGAGAGGACTGTCACACACACAACCATTCTAACTCACACTCTCTCTCTTTCTTTCAGTACCATGGACAGCTCTAAGCGAGCAACATGATTGGTTGAGAGACATAGGGGCTGCAGAGAAAGAGAGAGAGTGAGAGAGAGAGAGTGAAAATCACCAGGGGATGGAGTGAGTAAGCAGTGAGGGTTGGAGAGAGCTGGAGGGAAGGAGATCAGAGAGCAAAAAAGAAGGTAGAGAGAGAAAAAAAGGATAGAGGAACAGATGCTATAGCTCGTCTCTTTGCCTACTGACGCCTGAGCTGGGTTCATCGCTGCGTGTGTGTGACGCGCACGAGGGTGTGTGTGTGTGTGACGGCAGCCGCGGCGGCAGCAGCAGCAGCAGGGGAGGACGGATCAAAGAGATTGTAGGACACGATGCATTTAGCAGCCTAACATCTCTACGCACACACTGCGAAGGAGAACGCGTTCATACTACACGCATCCGCACGCAGCCCACCCCACACACACACACACCACGCGTGTGTGGGGACAGCGCAGATGAAGCAACCACCAAAGGGAGGTGTGGATCTTTCCAGAAGCGTTTGGTAGGGGAGGGGACAGCCTTGGTGGCCGAAGCCCAGCAGGAGCGGTCGTAGGTGGGGAAGGGTCGGACCGCCGACCGCCGCCAGTTTTCTTCAGAGCTCTGGAAACGCCAAAGATGGACAGGTCCTTCATCTCTCTCTTCTTCACAGCAGTGTCTGCTTCCTCCGAGCTGCGTCGCTGTCGCCGGGCTTGTCTGTCAGCCGTGTGCGTGTCCGCAGGGGGATTCGATAACGTGCGGTGTTGAGAAACACACACAGAACACACCTGGAGATCAGCTGTTCCAATTCACTGATACCGTGAGTGTAACCATGTGTGTCTCCATCCAGATGTTTTTTTTTCTTTTCTCATTTCCATCTTGTTCTTTTCCTTATCTTCATCAGTTCTTCATCATCCATGTAACAGGAAGAGTCAAACTGAGCATCAACGGATTGTTTGAGATCCAAATCACCATATTACCCACAATTCCCATGTACATCTTCAGATTCATTCATGATTCAACCTCGTTTTTGGCATCTGTACAGCATGAGATCCAGGATCAGATACAGCATGTGAAAATTCTGTCGTTATTTACTCACCCTCATGTCATTTCAAACCTGTTTCAATTTCTTTCTTCTGTGGAACATAAATGAAGATAATCTGAATGTGAAAAAGGACCAGTGTTTTTGGTCCATACAATGAAAGTCAATGGGGTCCAATGTTGTTAGAACCTTTTTTTTCTATAAAAGAAATACAGTCACATAGGTTTGGAACGACATGATTTTTGGCTGAACTATCCCTTTAAAGGAGTGTGTGTCATGTGAGAATCAGTACATCTGATTGGTTATTGGTGTATTTTCATGGTTCCAGTGACTGTCTTGTGTTTTAATGATTCTGGATCTACTCACATCGGGTCTGTTGTGTGTGTTTGAAGGCTATTTCTATGCCTTAGTTATGAACTGGCACTGTTCATGTTGTGGTGGTAAATTACAGGTTAATGGAATGAATAAGGAAGCTAAACTCCACTCATCCATTGATGTGGTGCTGTGGTCTCGCTGACCTATTTTGTGTGCGTGTGTGTGTGTGTGTGTGTGCCAGCAATGGGAATATGGCATCTTGCCACCTCATCATTCTGAAAAAAAAAAAGAGACTTTGTATGTATTTTAATAAAACATCTAATACTATCACATACACAAATGGTGATAAAATATAATCGTGAAACATGATTCATCTGCAGCAAACATCTGAGTAGACGAGAAGAATATCGCGTTTCATGCTTTCGGCATTACATCTGACACACACACACATGGTAGGGATATCACGCCCGCCAGTGTAAAGCGGAACTAATGCATCTTCAGCACAGAATTAGGTTCCCAGCTTCCTGCATTATGTCAGCGCACTAGGATACTGTTGCCTGGAAACCCACAGTTCCTTCTCCTCACATTCCATTTATAGAATACAGCTGTGTGTCCCTGTGTAAGTAAAAGTGTGTGTGATGGCATCTATGGGCATGTGCAGGTGTGTGTGTGTGTGTGTTTGCTCTCATGGGTGTGTACAGAAGTGTGTGAAATATGTTAAATGGAGGAAAGGCAGATAAGTAGGTGTGATTGTGACTGAGGAATGGATGGAGAGAGAGGAAGACAATCTGAGATCAGAGTCTATATTAAGACATGCTGAATAATACAACAGAGAACAGAGCGCTGGATGACATCTTCACAAAGTTGTAAAAATAAATTTGACACTCTCTCTCTCTCTCTCTCTCTCTCTCTCTCTCACACACACACACACACAACCACAGGCTGAAAATGCTTTTTCTCTATGTATAGTGTACAGTATTTTTAGAGCATGTAGAAAAAAGCAGTAGGATGGAATAAGACCTGTAAGTGGCACATAATGTTGGGCCAGATGTTACCACTGTTTGCATGTAATGTTAAGTAACTGACTGCTCTTACTAGTCTTAACCGGTTTACTTGTATGCTTTGTATTGTGGGCAAAATTTCCCCTGAAGTTCTTGATAGATAGAAAGAATGATGATGTATGGAGGGATGGATAGATAGATTGACTGAACAATAGATGGATGGATGAATGGATGGATGGATGGATTGAACAATGGATGGATGGATGGATGGATTGAACAACAGATGGATGGATGGATGGATTGAACAATGGATGGATGGATGGATGGATTGAACAATAGATGGATGGATGGATGGATAATTGGATGGATGGATGGACTGAACAATGGATGGATGGATGGATGGATTGAACGATGGATGGATGGACTGAACAATGGATGGATGGATTGAACGATGGATGGATGGACTGAACAATGGATGGATGGATGGATGGACTGAACAATGGATGGATGGATGGATGGATTGAACGATGGATGGATGGACTGAACAATGGATGGATGGATGGACTGAACAATGGATGGATGGATTGAACAACAGATGGATGGATGGATGGATTGAACAATGGATGGATGGATAGATGGATTGAACAACAGATGGATGGATGGACTGAACAATGGATGGATGGATGGATTGAACAATGGATGGATGGATGGATGGATTGAACAACAGATGGATGGATGGACTGAACGATGGATGGATGGATTGAACAATAGATGGATGGATAATTGGATAATTGGATGGATGGATAATTGGATGGATGGATGGATGGACTGAACAATGGATGGATGGATGGATGGATTGAACGATGGATGGATGGACTGAACAATGGATGGATGGATGGATGGATGGACTGAACAATGAATGGATGGATGGATGGACTGAACGATGGATGGATGGATGGACTGAACAATGGATGGAGATTAATAGAGACAATAAATCGAGATAGATAGATAGATAGATAAATAGATAGATATAACAATAGAACAATGGATGAAAAGATAGATAAGACAGGCAAAATTAATAATGTGCTTATATTATCTTTTAGGGTTTGTTAGTCTGTAGTAATTATAATTAGTTGTATATATAAGTAATCTATCTCTGTGTCATCTCCTCATTTTAGATAGCTATGTAAACGTGTGTTAAACATGCTAGCTCTTGCCCTTCCCCTGCAGTGAATCATGCTCTTCAGTGTTAAAGGATAACAAATTCCCCAGAGAACACATGCTATTGTGTGTGTGTGTGTGTGTGTGTGTGTGTACATCCCACCTGTACCCCCAGAGTTCATTGTGTTGTTTTTTTTTTTTTATAAAGAACAAGCTCTCAAGAGGACAGTATGACATTGCGTGTGAGACACTCATGTCTCTCTCTCTCTCTCTCTCTCTCTCTCTCTCTCTCTCTCTCTCTTCGTCTGTCTGTCAGGCAGTCTCTCTGCTGTGCTGAAGGATGGATTCAGGGGAAGACGAGTGCACCCGTTTCCTACAGTACGTGGAGGACAGTGGTCTCAGGGCGTATGACGAGCTGGTTATCCAGAATGCCTCCGACATCGCCCGAGAGAGTGACCGCGTCCGCAACCACACACACTGGGCATACCTACAGGAGAAAAACCAGAAGAAGAGACGGCAGGAGGAAGCTATCAAGAGGTACACAAACACGGAAAGAGATAGACTGATGTAAATGTGAATATTGCACATAATTAATGCTATTGGCTATTACTCTTCTTCATACTTAGTGATTTGAACAAACCCCTAAATCAAAGTATTTATAATTCAGCTGCAGCCCTTCTTGCACTGTTTTTGCTAGCTATTAAAGTGTTCAGACTTATAATTTTCACCTGGCAAACAAGAAAACAGACAGAAATATCCCAGAGATACACACTGAAGGATATTTAGGAACCAGGATGTCATGAAGACCTGGCAACCACCCAAAACACCCTAGCAACACCTTAGCAACCACCCAGAATGAATTAACACAGTGGTTCTCAATCTTTTTAACTTGAAGGCCCCTGATGTCCAACACTCATATATGCTAAGATTTCGGCTGTAATTATAACAAAGCTTTCTGTTTTCAACTTTGTTATTGATATATTAAATTAACATGGTTAATTAATTTTATAAATTAAATTTCTTTATTTTTTTGTGACGTAAGACAGAAGTGATGTTCTGTATTTCAGAACTGCACATTCTTCAATAAAATATATTAGAGTTAGATGATTTAGAATGTATTAATAATAATTATTAATAAAATATTTTTAAGTCATCCTGAGGCCCCTTAGTTGGCCCCGGCCTCCAGTTGAGAACCACTTCCTTAGCAACCACATAGCAATGACATGGCAACCATCCACAATACCTCAACATCATGCCAGTGAGTTTTTTAATGAACAAGCACCACTCACATTTTCTTAGGAAAATGTAAAAGTCTAGTTAATATTAATGCCACTAGTATGTTGTGCTCTTTAACATTTGTTAGTCAGCCACGTGTGCAGAGAGAGAGAGAGAGAGAGAGCGAGAGAGACAGATAGATAAAGGTCACTGGTCCTGAGCTCATAAAGTCAATGAGGAAATAGCTGGATATTAGAGAGACAAACACAGAGTCAATGAAAACCTTTGGCCATTATGGTGTGTGTGTGTCTGCGAGAGAGAGCGACAGGGAGTCATTTAGAACAGACAGTTCTGCCAATCTAATCAAAGACAGACACAAAAGGATGCTCTAATTTATCTAACGGTGGCCCGAGGTGTGAGTTTGTGTGTGTAATAATATTCCACTGCATTTGTATTCTCCTTTATTGTTATTTTAAATTCTGTATAGCTAAATTTAGATCCACAAGATGCTGTATGCAACCCATTTTACTTCAGTAATTATGTATTTCTGAGGGGGAAAGTATATTAAAGCTTTTAATGTTGTTTATATGTCAATGTGGTGTTTTTAATATGCTTTAAGACAAACCATGTGCAAATTCATAAGTCAACACCATTGCTGAGTATTTTCTCCTTAAAGCTGCAGTGAACCAAAAATGCGGTTTGAAATCGCTGGTGTCACAAACTACCTTGTAACCAATCACGTCAACGTGTGATCATCAACGAGTGGATCTCTGAGCTCGTGTGAGTGAGTGGAGGTGGGGCAAATTTGCATATTCATAGAACCGCATATACTAAATGAGGCAAGGGTGTAGAGTTACATTCAAGCTATTTTAAGGCATGAAGAAATTTTTTTTCAAGGAAAAAACGTTAAATATATGTCATTTTGGTGATTAAAGATGAGTTTTAAGGGATAAAATTGTTGACTACAGGGGGACTTTAAATGATATTAAATGATATATATCCAAGTGTAATAATATATAGCAAATCTCGACTGCATGATTGTTTATATCTTTACAAAATATAAATCGTATTATCACACAGCTCTCAAGTTGGACATATTATATCCAATTTTATTCGCATACATACAATACACTACACAATACACTCACACAGCGATATAAACTACTACATAGCAAATCTCAACTGCTTGATTGCTTTTATCGTCACAAAATGTAAACTATATTATCACCAAATGCGACTTCTTATATCACGATATGAGTAATTTTATTTCACGATAACGATATATATCATGATATAGTTATTTTTGCTTTAAATAAAGTTATGTATAAATTTTTGATACCATTGAAATTTCATAAATCTCATCAACAATTTCACTATTACAAAAAACTAACACTAGCCTAACTAATATAAGAAAAAAACTGTCAAGCTTACTGAAGACAAGTAAACAGTCAGTGATAAAATAGGAACAAACAAATTAATTACAAGCAAAACTAGAACAATAGAACAGAGACAAATAAAATACACCTACCTGAAAAACTTCAAGCACTGGATTGGCCTATAAATAGGCTACTACATAAATTGTATAAAGTAATCAAATATACAAAAACACTGCATAGTCTTCACTGTGTAAATTAAATATACATTTATTCTTATTAAATTACAAAAGTGAGCAATGAGATTGTTTGATTAACATTAATGGCACAGACGGCAGCTGATATATTAGGCTGCTGTCACTTTAAGACCGAATGCACGGATCTAATATACTGATACACATACGTTTTCTTTCTCAACTGTTTATGTTCACTTAGCCATAAACGACTGTGTTTATGAGGATACTCGCAAAAACAGGCATTTTGACATGTAAATGTGTGTATTTGACCGTTCGAGCCCAATAAGGCGCAAAAAAGAACTCCGTTCAGTACTCACACGCTCTATGAGCAGCGGCTTTATGTGCGCGCTGCTTATTGTGCTTGAATAGCTTAAAAACGCATTCACATGTTAAGCTTTCGTGGTAGCGCAGCACAGTAACGTCCCGATAGAGACGATAGTCCAAAATCTCTACCGTTTGACAAATTTCTACCGGTTAATCGTGTCTACCGGTATACCGCCCACACTTAATAAGGCATGAAGATATTAAGATATTATAAACAACATCATGATTTTCTGTAAAACTGCTTTGAAACAATGTTGTAAAGAGCTATATAAATTTGACTTGACTTTCATTTCACATTCCTTTACCCTTTCTGCCTGCTTCATTCCACTTTTCCCCTTCCACTCTGTCTTTATCAACATCTTGTCCTCTCAACCCCCTCATTTTCTCTTCTGCTGCCCCTTTAACCCTACATTTCCTCCTGTTTGTACCCTGTAATTGAACCTCAAACTCTTTCCTCCTCTTTAGCATCTCTCTGAGAGCTCTGAGTGCTGGCCCTCTTTTCATACAGCTTGGGTCCTCTAACCACAGTAATGGGGCGTAAGTGGGGTGTTCTTCATGAGGAGAGGAGGTCAATGACACACACACAAACACACAGAGTGATCGATTTCATCTGTGGTTTGTCTCTCTCTTGAAGGCGTTTTAGTGAGATTAAACAATCAGGATTACAGAATGCAGATGAAATTTCATTAATATAACTCATGAAAGAGGATCAAAACACACAGATATAAACACTGACAGTGGGAGGGCCTAAAGTCACACCTCCTCAGCCTGGAGAGGGAAAAAACAGGGTCTGTCACCATGGAGACAGAGGGGTGAGTTTCTATGGCAACAGTGGGCTTGGTCCTCGTCTCTAAATTTAGACTGCTAGCCCCTGAGGACACATGCACTCCCTTGAAACACATAACAAAAGGCAGGTTTGGATGTGTCACTCAACTGTTATCACACACACATAGAGAAACCCATCCAAGGACACACACAATGGAAAATCTGGATCTGATGACCTTAAGGGAACTACATAATACCATAAATCCTGTTACAACTCACCTCACTCTCATATATGAGTGTGTGCAGGCTTAAAATGAATTTGAATATGATTGGATTGGGAAATGAATATGTATTTATAGGCACAAATGTTCTATAGATACGCCTAAGCATGTTTATATAAACAAAAATTATGTACAAGTATGTATTATGAGTTTTTCTACAAGCAAACTTTCTTTGTTGTGGTGTTAAAACAGGATGTGTCCAGAAACAGAAATGTCCAGGTTATACACTGCCCTCCAAAAGTTTGGAAACACCCCTGGCAAAGTGTGGTTTTGGATGATATCAGCATAAATCCTTATCATTTTTTGGTGCAAATACATTAAAGTAACTTGACATTATCATTGAAGACCAGCAATAATAATTTTCATTTTGATTACATAATAATGGCAATATATACATGTCAAAGTCAGACATGCCCCTTTGCCAGCTGTGATGCCTGGTTACTGATTTAAACTTGGCCCAGGTTTGTAAAAGATTTTTGGGTCAGCACACCTTAATAGCTTCAACAACTGATTGCCAATTAAGTTTAGAATCCAATGAATCAATTAGAACCCAGTTTAGGTCAGATAGCTGCTAATGGTGGATATTTTGATGAATCGAAAATTTAAGTTCTTTCTATGTATAAACTGTTTATGTAATAAAATATGTTTTCGTAGTTTGTGTTGTCCCTTATCAGTGCAAAATTATCACAAATTAAAAAGGATTCATGCCAATATCGTCCAAAACCCCACTTTTCTAGGGCGTTTCCAAACTTTTGGAGGGCAGTGTATTTTACCCAGAAAACCATTTAAAAATAATAAGAAATTATTATACATGAAGAAAATTACATTTAATTTAGGATAATTAAGCTTTTTTTTTTTCAATGTGACATTTTCCTATCATTACTGTAATAAAGTAATGAAAATTTTCATTTTTGTGAACTCAAAATAATAATAAACAATTCAATAAATCATAAAAATATAAAATTATATAAAAGTAATAATACATATTATAAAATACACCAATAATAATAAATATTTACTTTACAAATGTACGACAATTTACAATTTAACTATTATAGCATAAATTTTTCGCATTACAGTAATGAGAATGGTCATTGTTAAACATAACAGCAGGCTTATAAGAATCGGGGGAGGGGTGGATGTGCTTAATTGTCATTAAAATAATCATCAATAAAATAAAATAATAATCAATAATCATGTCATAATGCAAACGTTATATTTCACCTTAAAACTCTTTTGAGAACCATAATAAATTATATTTTGCATATAGATATTTTTTTCAATGCTACTATTTTCAGAACATAATTTTCATGTCATTACTGTAATGCAATAATAAGCAAGCAATTATGTCCAGACACTATTTCACCTTTTGTAAACTCATAATAATAATAATAATAATACATATATATAATAATATATATAATATGTATATTTTATAATGTAATATTATATAGGCGTAGGTGCTTAATTTTCATAAAGTATGTCCTATGCAAATCTTGATGGTTCTAAAAGTAGGCTTTTCATTATGGAAAATTTCTGATTTTTTACTTTTTTATTTTGGGATAAGTAATAACCTGGACATTCTTGACAGTAGTTAGATTGATCGTAGTAGTAGTAGTAGTAGTGTGTGTGTGTGTGTGTGTGTGTACATGTTTGCATCTTTACTGTATAGCAGAGGAAGGGCATGAACTGTGTAACACAGCTTTCCAGATATAAATGATAATTCATGTTAAATAAATTGCCTGGAAATAGTTTTGACATAGTTGCCATAGCAGCAGTCAGAAGCCCTGAAAGCAATTTAGTGTCTAACGCAAACCGCAGTCAATGTCTATGCTGACATAAACAGTGTCACTACGGCCTGATGTAAACATCAACATTAAAATGAATGGGAAATGCTACAGAAGGGCGGTCTTTTTTTTTTTTTTTTTTTTTTTTTAGAAGGGCGGTCTTTGAGGAAATAAATCTACAGACATCCTCAGATCAATATCATGGGCATTGACATATCAGTGAAGGTCAAGAAAAGGTCACTTTGATTGGTGCATTACCTTGGTAGAAGGACGAGAGAGAAAAACAGTCATATTACTCTACAGAGCTGTCTCTGGATGAAAAGACAAGACAAAACAGGGAAAAAAGGTGAAAGGGATGGAAAAGAAAGAGAGGCTGACAAAAACATTTAAAAATGACTCAAAGAATGCAAGGAAAAAATATTGCAGTATAAAGATTGGAGACAAGGATGAAAGGCTGATGTATTAGAGAAGGGCTGATGGGTGTGAACTGCTGGACAGGCAAAGACAGAAGTTTATTTACTGAGCTCTGATCAATACAGACAAACATAACAGTACTGCACACACACACACACACACGCACACAGACAGCATACAGAGCAGCTTCAGGCATACCTGCTTCTCTTTGCGTCCATTGAGATTAGTTTATGTTTGAAACAGAGAGATAAAGTACAAAACCGTCAATACTGTATATAGATGCATGTACATGTGTACAATATTTCACGTTCATTGTAGCCTGCAAATAAATCAATGCATCCTCTGTATATACATATGCAGGCAAACCAGTCACTGCTAACTCTTTCCATCAAATCCATTAGCTTTAGAAATCCAAGCTTTGCCCTACTAACCGCTATTCTCATGACCTTCAACCCTTCACATACACACGTTTGTTATTCTATCATGGACGAGACCTTACATGTAAATCCATCATTTGAGTTGTACTGAACGAATGATATTTTTATATCCCCTAACCCTACCCTTAAATCCTCACATAAACATTTCAGCATTTTAATTAAAGGGTTAGTTCACCCAAAAATTAAAATTTTGTCATTAATTACTCCGAGAGGTATATGACTCATCCATAGACAGCAATATAATCAACACTTTCAAGGTCCAGAAAGGTACTAAAGACATTGTTAGGGGCCGTTCACATATCGCGTCTAAAAACGCGTGGAAAGCGTGGCTGCGCCACTTTCTCCTTCTTTCCAAAGCGCTTGCGCTCCCGTGGCATCTGTCGTTGCTATGCAACCATGAACCGCGCTCTCCACAACGACGAGGAAGTTTCAGCAAAGGATAGATTGATTTCTAGCCCTTGCATTAGTTTTACCACTAGATATATTTATGGAGATGAGATGTAAAAACCACCCTGTACAGCTATGATCAGCTGTTCAGCTGAGCTTTCAATGTTTTGTTACGGAAAGGCCGAAGCTGATCGGTTGGTTCTTGTCACATGACCGCATGCGCGTCGCGACCGCGTCACTTCCATTATGAGCCTACATTTGAAATAACGAATTTGAGCGCGCAAAAGACACGATATGTGAATGGCCCCTTAAAAAAGTCGATGTGACTACAGTGGTTCAACCTTTATTTTATGAAGCGACGAGAATACTTTTTGTGTGCAAAAACAAAAATAACGACTTCATTTAACAATCCTTAACAATCCTATCCTTACGCAGTTGTTGCAGTAAGCACAGTGAAGGCTTCCATGTTTATGTCTGAATGCCGGCTCAGGAGCCGGCCAATAATGAGTCGGCGTTCTGTCGTAGAACCTGGAAGCGCTGGATGTAAACAACGTATGAGAATGACACAGAAGAGAAGAAATTGTTGAATAAAGTCGTTATTTTTGTTTTGTTTTTGCGCACAAAAAGTATTCTCATCGCTTCATAAAATTAAGGTTGAACCACTACAGTCACGTCGATGGTTTTAACGATGTCTTTAGTACCTTTCTGGCCCTTGAAAGTGTTGATTATATTGCTGTCTATGGAGGAGTCATATACCTCTTGGATTTCATCAAAAATATTTTAATTTGTGTTCTGAAGATGAACGAAGGTCTTACGGCTGTGGAACGACATGAGGGTGAGTAATTAATGACATCATTTTCATATTTGGGTGAACTAACCTTTTAAGACATTATTTATTATGTTTATTAAGCTATTTTCCTTGTAGGGGCCATTAGCTGCTCCCCACAATGTAAGTGATTTCAGGTTTTACTACCTTGTGAGGACATTCGCACAAACAAGCCCCAGACTAGTCAGCATATACTAGCCTGGATCAACATACTGTAGAAGTTCATGCTGGTCTAAGCTGGTCTTGTCAGCAGGAATAGTAGCACTACACTAGTGTGAACATCCATCAGTGAGGTGATCGAGTCACCATAATGAGCTAGTCTGCTACTGAAATGATGCCACATTATTTTCTGAGGATAAAAGAGGATGTGGATGCTTTAAGAGAGGGGGGTTTGAATGACAACATACTTGTTTTTTAGTCTCTCTGAAACACAAAATAACACACATAACAGCATACATTTTTAGCACATAACACTCCTGTGATGACAAAGCTGAATTTTCAGCATCATTACTCCAGTCTTCAGTGTCACATGATCCTTCAGAAATCATTCTAATATGATCATTTGATGCTGAAGAAACATTTCAACAATGTTGAAAACAGCTGTGCTGCTTAATATTGTTGTGGAGACCTTGATGCATTTTTTCAGGATTCTTTGATGAATAGACAGTTCAAAAGAACAGCATTTATTTTCAATCAAAATATTTAGTAATATTATAAAAGTATTGTCACTTTTGATCAATTTAATTGATCCTTGCTGAATGACACTATTAATTCCTTTAAAAAAAAACTTTTGTGTGGTAGTGTATAAGTGATGGACAAAGAAAAAATGAGAAGGTACGAGACAATGTTTGCTGGCGATTTAGTCTTTCAACTGAAGCCTCAATTGGTTTTCTGTCATTGGCATTGCAATGTTAATTGTTTCATCACATTAATTGGCATAAGAGAAAGTAAAATGAGAGATTGATAAACACATTTGGTAACATTATTTTAATGTAATGTGAAAAGAGAAAGGAAAGAAAAAAAAGGTGTGACTATAAATGACTGGCACTCTGTGTGAAGTGTGACAACTGAGAGGGAGGGAAAAATTGCAGACTGTACAAGAAAGACAAGACAGATGACAACACATGGATGAAAGGATGGAAATAGAGAACGAGAGAGAGAGGATGTGGAGAGATGAGGGACGCTGGTGCAGTGAGGTTGGCAGACAGACTCTCAATCATTCTTTATGAACCACCACAGCACCACACCCTCCCCTCTGATTACACACTCACAATCTGTGTGTGTGTGTGTGTGTGTGTGTGTGTGTGTGTGTGTGTGTGTGTGTGTGTGTGTGTGAGTGAATGGTTACTTAAAGCCAACGTGAGTAAATCCTGTCTGCCCTTTAGTATGATTAGTTTTCCTCCGAGAGAGAGAGAGAGAGAATTTGAGAGACAGCAATTGAACTGACTGCCCCCTTCTCTCTCTCTCTCTCTCTCTCTCTCTCTCTCTCTCTCTCGCACTTTCTCATGAACAGACAGATTAAAGTAACTCAATTTTTATGGAATATTCGGTGCAGAAATCATCTTAAAATCCAGCCAAATTGCTCTGAATTGGATTATGCAGAAATGACTTTTAGGCAAGATAGATTCATGAAGTTATGAGGGAACAGATAGATGGATGAAGTGAATTTGCCTTTCCTCAGTAACATTCTTACATTTCAAACGTGGAATATTTTGTTACATTTGTATTGCTTAAAGGGTTAGTTCACCCAAAAATGAAAATTGTCATTAATTACTTACCCTCATGTCGTTCCACACCCGTAAGACCTTCGTTCATCTTCGGAACACAAATTAAGATATTTTTGATAAAATCCGATGGCTCAGTGAGGCCTGCATCGCCAGCAAGAACACTCCCTTTTTCAGTGCCCAGAAAGCTACTATTTAAAACAGTTCATGTGACTACAGTGGTTCAACCTTACTATTATAAAGCGACGAGAATACTTTTTGTTCGCCAAAAATAAAAAAAAATAGCAACTTTATTCAACAATATCTAGTTATGGGCGATTTCAAAACACTGCATCATGAAGCTTTGAAGCTTTACGAATCTTTACGAATCACATGATTTCAGTAAACGAGGCTTCGTTACGTCATAAGTGTTTTGAAACTTCAGTAGTTCAGTTTAATACAAGTTCAGTTCATGGTCATTTATTGACCACAACACATAGCCTACATTCTCAATTTCATTTGCATGGATCCTAAGTATCACTCTGACTCCTAAATAACGCTCTGACCTGTACTATATTTATGTTTGTTTGTGTGCTGTATTCTTTGCAAGTTCACATTAATGAATTAGTACATTAATGACTAGTACAGAATACTAACATCTGTGCTGGTGTTCTGTCATTTTGAAGCAAAAACTGAAAACATTTTGATCTATTCTGGAACGTTTGTCTGATGGATGCTGAAATCCATCCAGGTTTCAGGAAGTATATGGGGTCAAAAGTTCATAGATGGGCAGAGTGCAAATGTATTACTTTGTGAAATGCTAAAGTAAATTGTCTTTCTCTTTTCAGGATTGGTGAGGATGTGGCCCGTGTGACAGAGGGAGGGGGATACGCAGGCAAACACTTTCGTATGGGCTTCATGACGATGCCGGCCCCTCAGGACCGAGTTCCTCCTCCCTGCGGCCTGGGTTTCACCGTACGCTCGCAGTCTCTGCACTCAGTGGGAGGGGGAGAGGAGGAGGGGAGTCCCACCTCACGAAAACAGCCCCCGCCCAAACCCAGACGAGATCCTAACACCAAACTCAGCACTTCCTCTGAGACCGTCAACACTGGGCTCAGCACGGGGAAGAGCGGGAAGGAAACAGAGAAATGTGACGGTAAATATTTGTGTATTTATGTAATATGTTAACACTAGTTGCTGTATGCAAGCTTGATTTTGCATTTGGAAATGTGTCCGAATGCAATTCATAATGCAGTGCAAGCATGTCCAAAACAAAACCCAAGATACTTTTTGTTAGTGATGTCACTCTCTTTCACTCTCAGTTAAACATCATATAAGCACACTGACCACATAAACATCATAGTAATACTGTGAAATATTACAATATAAAATGACAGTTTTCTATTTTAATATAGTTTAAAGTTTTATTTATTCCTGCGATGGCAGAGATGTCACATGATCCTTCAGAAATCAATGTTGAAAATTGTTATGCTGCTTAAAGGGTTAGTTTACCCAAAAATGAAAATTCTGTCATTAATTACTCACTCTCATGTTGTTCCACACCCGTAAGACCTTCGTTCATCTTCGAAACACAAATTAAGTTATTTTTGATAAAATCCGATGGCTCAGTGAGGCCTCCATTGACAGCAAGATCATTAACACTTTAAATGCCCAGAAAGCTACTAAAGACGTATTTAAAACAGTTCATGTGACTACAGTGGTTCAACCTTAATGTTATGAAGCGACGAGAATACTTTTTGTGCGCCAAAAAACAAAATAACGACTTTATTCAACAATATCTAGTGATGGGCGATTTCAAAACACTGCTTCATGAAGCTTCGAAGCTTTATGAATCAGTGGTTTGGAGCACGTATCAAACTGCCAAAGTCACGCCCCCCAGTGGTGAGCCATTGAAATTTCGAAACACTTATGACATAACAAAGCCTCATTTACTGAAATCACATGACTTTGGCAGTTTGATACGCACTCCGAACCACTGATTCCAAACAAAAGATTCAAAGCTTCATGAAGCAGTGTTTTGAAATCGCCCATCACTAGATATTGTTGAATAAAGTCATTTTTTTGTTTTTTTTTGTTTTTTGGCGCACAATAAGTATTCTCGTCGCTTCATAACATTAAGGTTGAACCACTGTAGTCACATGAACTGTTTTAAATACTTCTTTAGCTTTCTGGGCATTGAAAGTGTTAATTGTCTTGCTGTCAATGGAGGCCTCACTGAGCCATCGGATTTCATCAAAAATATCTTCATTTGTGTTGTGAAGATGAACGAAGGTCTTACGGGTGTGGAACGACATGAGGGTGAGTAATTAATGACAGAATTTTCATTTTTGGGTGAACTAACCCTTTAATATTTCTATAATATAAGCACATCGTCCATATAAACATCACAGTAAAATTGTGAAATATTACTGTGAATATTACAATTTAAAATGATTGTAGTAATGAAGTAGAATGAATGGGGAGGGAAATGAATGAAGTAGAAATAATACTACAATCGCCATGCATTTCTTCTATAAAAAACAAAAAACACAAACACACACATGCATTCCAAGACTGAAAAAAGTGCATCTTTATTCTTTCTCACCACTTCACTGTTATATGCAAATCCCCTCTGTTCTGCCATCTCTTTCATGCATGCCTTATTCTCATGGATCATTACACATGCAGTGCCTCCTTTGAGCTCCACACACACACACACACACACACACACACACACAACAAACCCTCTTCCTCTCTGCAGTCCACATCACAGAAAAGGTAGACAGGAAAAGTGGTAGATATTTTATAAGCATGATCATTCACTATATGAACATATATGCATACAAACAGAAATGCACCGTACACTTCACTTACAGACAGTATAAGGACGAAACAAAGAAATCATTCAACTTGTTGACAGTAAAGCAAATCTTGCTTTTTGCTTTACGTCAGACTTTATTCTAGAAAAAAAAATAGGCACATTAGAAAAATTATTTTGTATTTTTTTTAGCTTAATCATACAAGATAAAATGTATGTATTTGTGCCAGATTTTACAGGGCATTTTATAAAATTTTATTTTAAATGCTGATCTTTTGAAGCCTAGATTCATAAGAGTAGTGGCTGCTGAAAATTCAGCTTTGCCATCACAGGAATAAATTATATGGTAATACTTTACAATAAGGCTTCATTAGTTAACATTAGTTAACTACTTTAGGTAACATGATGAACAAAGAATGAACAATACTTTTACAGCATTTATTAATCTTAGTTAATGTTAAAGGCACAATATGTAAGATTTTTGCAATAAAATATCCAAAAACCACTAGGCCATTGTTATATATTTTGTTTAGTTGAGTACTTACAATATCCCAAATGTGTCCAAATATTTGTAAATCGTGAGAAAATCGTGATTTTAACCAAGGATACGAGACGTGTCCAGGAGTCGCCTGTCAATGGCGTCATATCCGCGTTACCCTCGGTTTTTAAAATAAGGTTTTTAAAAGTGTAAAAAAAAACGTAATGGAGATTTAATAAAACTTTAAAATTAATTATGTGTTAACAATACGATTATGTGGTTTTTATAATCAATTAACACTGCTTTTGTCATTTTTTTACCAAAAAAGTCATTCGGTTTAACCAAAATTTCGGTTTTACCAAACGACACTATTGGTTATACCGAATGACGATATTTTCAAACAATGCTAACAGGCTGATATCTAGTTAGCTAACAAAAGGACAATCAAACATTTTATATTTAGTACAAGTTTTTAAAATATTAGAACATTTTCCATGTTTTATAGTGGTTGTACCGAATGACCTGATGTTTCGGGACATGCGTATGTGCAAGTGAAAACATGAATTTTTCAAATAGTTAAAAGAGAGTTAGTTACTTTGCTTCATGACCATGTGGTCCTTTGCAGGTGTCTGAATGATATCACATCCTGTCACATGATATTGACCGCATGACTTGATCCAAAATGGTCCCTTTATATTGGTTACTCCGAATGACATCAATGAAATAATTTTTTCCGGACATTCTTTCTCATAATAAAGCAACGACTTCTACACATAATTAAATACCATTTTACACTATGTTGATATATGATGTTATAAAATCATGCCAGAATAAAAAATATATACATTTATTACATTTTAAGATATTTTAATCACAAATGAAGTGGCTGTATTGGCCTTTGGACGGTTAAACCGAATGACCTTTTGACACTTCAAAATCTTTAAAATACCTTTATATGTAGCAAAATATAATTAAAACCTTTTGGATTCAATAAAAGAGATCTAGTTGTACTACCTTAAATACTTTGGATGTCATATCTTTGTTTTTTTATTATTATTAAGGCCTGTGGACTAAAAAAATGGCCTGTCATGTCATTGACCCATATATATATAAAATTTCTGAATATGGGTATAAGTGCTCCCCTCGGTGTCTATGACAGTTACGACAGAAAATAGCATTACCAAGGTGGCCGTTGAGTGGTCTGACTTGCTTTGAGAAGGACTTGATACACACTTAACTGTAGCGCTGCACACTTGTACACTGTAATGAGTCAGTCTTTTACATAACAGAAAATGGCTCTTAACATCACCGCACCGATAAAAGGTCAGATCATATTCACTTTCACAGACACCTGTAAATACACTCAAGTATCTTTCTAAGAACAAGTGACATCAACTCTTTCTCCTCCTCTGACTGGTCACCCTGAGCCAGCAAAACACTGTCATTGGTTGCTCGCTGGCTGCAGTGTCATTATGAACAGGGGCAACCGTTGCCATGGGCAACATTCCGGGCCTAGGTTTTTTACCGGCGGCGACAGCTTCAGACAGAATCAACCAAAACACAGATGATGCCTCTTATAAACAAGTACACGGCTACAAGGACGACAAGCAGGAGACTTGAGTCGTGATGCGCATACACATCATGCACACAAAGATGTGATGTAATCTTCCACTGGTGGAACAAATCATGTATACACACACATTTTTCTATTGTAAGCTTATGCAGACAAAATTTTCACACACATCCTGCAAAATAAATGTGCTGGTCTAGGCTGTTTTATATTATACAGTTGAACAAATTCCCCAACGGACTTTACTATTCCACACACACACTCATTTCCACACACATTAGCCTTCCCTTAACCCTTAACTTGATCTTTACTGATCTCACTCAGAGAGCTGAGCTTTCAAAGTGCTTTTCTTTCAAATTCAAAGCAGAAGCACACATTACAACATACCTAACCCCACTCGAGCACTTGACCTCATTTTACAATGTTCGCAACCTCATTTAGAATACATTAACCCTTAAAACATCAACCAGCTCTTTGCAGTGAAATTTGAAACGCAGCCAATCTCACTGTACTATATACAGCACATCATCCTTTTTAGTATATATTTAACCTCAAACATATGCAGCCTCATTTTGAAGTATACTAATATAGTATAATCAGCATCATTAGTCCAGTCTTCAGTGTCACATGATCCTTCAGAAATCATGCTAATATGGTGATTTGCTTTACCACTTCAAACACATATAACCACTTATTTCCCCATACATCTGTACTCTTTTCTGCTTTCATATCATGCCCAGAGCATATATTTAAAATCATACAGGATCATAAAGTCTTGATATTCAAGTAATGATGTATACAGAGAGACAGAGAGATTGTGTTTTTGAGTTTGACGCACTTAGCTTGAGGCTCTGTGGCATTTCCACCACACCAAGGGCCACAGATAATTCCTCCAGAGGAGCCTCAAAGAGCTCAACATCTCTCCTCCTTCTCTTCTCTCTCTCCCCTGAGCTCCCACAGTACACTACACTTCCCCCATCCTTCATCCCCCCTTTACTCTCGTGCCTTCATTTCCCACCCCACTTTGGCACCATTTCTTGTTTTGCTCATTACTATCCTGTCTTTTATCTCACTCGTTTACGCATTCCCTTTCTCACAGACCCGCCCTCTTCTTCCTGTTTAATTTCCAAATTCATGCTATAGAAAATTTTCTCTCCATCTGTCTTCTCTCCTTTTTCTACTCTTATGGCTAGTTTCCACCAAGCGGTACGGTACTGTACAGTAAAGTACGGTACGCAATTTTTGCCGTTTCCATTGTCAGAAGTTCTAAATGGTACCCTAATTCCGAACCATACCATACCACTTTTTTGGGACCCTTCCGTTGGGGTACCTACTGTACTGTACTGAGCTGTACCGTACCGCTCGGTGGAAACGAGCCATTACTGTGTTGGTACCATGGTATAATGAAGGTATTAGATGGTAAAACCATGGTACTTTGATAAATATAGTACTGATTGACTACCATGCTCATATACCATGATATATACAAGGTACTTCAAAGTATTACCATGTAAAATCATTGTGCTTTGATAAATACCACAGTACTGAATACTATATTCATATACATGGTATTTTTACATACAAGGTACTTCAATACAGTCAATACCATGGCATAAATATGTCCAAAAACACAGTATTGTAGAAAATTCATCTGTCTTTCCTTTATATATATATTATATAACATAGTACTGATTGACTACCATGCACATTTACCATGATATTATATACAAGGTACTTAGACTAAGTATACTTATGGACTTACCAATGTAAATGTTCAAAAAACATGGTAAAACAATGGTACATAGACAAAAACATAGTAATACCATCTACATAAATCTGATTATATCTCTTTTTTCCTCTATGTGATTCCTCTTACAAAAAAATACTATGGTGGTACCATGGTACAGTGATGGTATCAGATGGTAAAACCATGGTACATTGATATCTACCATGGTACATGTCCAAAACCTTGGTATTATTTGATACAAAAACTTGGAAGTGTAGTAGTGCCATATTTTTTAAAAATGTGGTACACATATACCTCTGATTATATCCCTGTTTCTTTCTCCATTTGATCCCTGTGAGCGTGAGCATGTGTATGTTAGTGAGTGTTATCCTCTATGCTGACCTAGTGTCAAGGGAACGTGTATGTCCTATATATAACACTGATAGAGAGAGAGAGAGAGCTAGTGACATACATGCAAAACCTTAATAAATCATAACCAGTGTTCTTTAAACAGCATTGTATTAAACTTAATGACATGTGGCATCTGGTGTCCCTATAGGCGTATATCTGTGCTGTATATCTCATTGGCGAGGACTATTTCACCTCTAATTTAGAGAGAAATCAATATAAGTGCATTATCATACACACACAAACACAGATAAACATCTATATTAAATCAGCAGTGTAATACTAGATAAGAGATGGAGCATTTGCTACATCCTCTAATGGGAAACATCATGAGGCGGTTTCTGCTTCAAAGAGAGATAGAGAGAGATGGATGTGCTGTGAGAGGAAGGTACATCATGCACCTGCTGTCCTCTGGAACACAGTGCCCTATATTTTGCCGTGTCACAGACATCAAATTCACTTATAACACACGCGCACAAACACACACACATACTGGTTCCCATGTTTTATGGGGACTTTCGATAGACATAATTATTTTTATCCTGTATAAACTGTATATTCTATCCCCTACCCCTAAACCTACCCATCACAGAAAACTTCTGCAGTTTTACATTTTCAAAAAACTTGATTTATAAGCTGTTTTCCTCATTGAGACATTTGGGAATACCAGGCACACACACTCACATTAACATGCTTTCCACAAGCACATGCCCACACACCAGACAGGATTCTGCTTCTGCAGCAGGGGGCATCGGTGCCAACCATAAAAAATGAGACCTAACCATTTGCTAAACAACAGCAGTACTATTTTTCCAAACCATTACTAACAAAAATCTCTGAAACGCAGTATCTTTAACTTCACACACAATGGCAGTTGCTGCATTGTGTTTCTACGCATTTGTATGAATGCCTATTTCTACAGAGACAAAATGATTGTTTTAAATCTAAACAAAGATTTACAACAAAAAACAAAGATTTATGGAATATGTCAACATTTTATTCATTGTGTTACTTGGTGTTTTGCTGATTTGTAGTTATTTGTGAAATTTACTAGCAATTTATGAGTGAAAATTGTTTAAAAGGAAATCCTATACCAAATGTTTTTCAGTGTACAGAGACCTGCAGGGGGAAAAAAAAGATATAATAGTCACAAATTAAGAATTCATTCCCATATATTAATACATGGCCATGTTTTATTAATTTGTTCCCTCATTTTAGTTAAATCTTGCCAAGCATTCACCTAAAATGTGGGAACAAATTCTTAATTCTTGACGATGATAGCTTGTTTTTTCCCCCTGAATGTCGCGTGCAGGACTCCATACTTTTCCGCCTCAGATTAAAAAATTAAAAAACGGTAATTGAGATTTTATGTTTCACAATATGACTTTATATCTTACAATTGCATTGTACAATTTCAATTTTAAATCTCAGAATTGCAATTAGATCTCTGACAATTGTAAATTTATTACTCACATTTGTGACTTTCTATCTCACAAAAAGTACATAATTAACTATTTAACCATAAGTATTATAAAACAGTTAGTTCCTGTCCTTGATTCTGATTGGTCAATAGCTGTGTTTTATTTACGATAAAACACGGCTATGACTGCTTCACCCAACGGTTCTGTGTATCACTACACAACACCCTTAGCAACCACTCTTAGCAACATAAACTGTTTGTTCTCAATTGATATTGTTCATTGAAGCTTACTGTATTATGTAGAAGAGTATTGTGAGAAAAAGATTGAGTGAGCGAGTTTATTACCTGCATTCAGATTTAGCATTTTCCTTCAGGTCAGTCCTATGTTCGTAATAAAAAATCTGTTTAAATGTCCGATGTATTATCCTGTCCTTTTAACAGTTAAGGGGTTTTCCCGTGACTGACAGCACTAGTCAAAGCATTTGTCAGCTGCGTCTTGTTCCGTGTTCACAACAATTCAGTCTTTTCAATGTAAAAGTCTTCGCTACTGACTGACACACTCATAAAGACAATCTTTGCCGCCATCTAATGGCGTAATAATGTAACTTCTGTTGCTGCTGAAGGTCAGGGACTGTTTTTTCCTGCGGAAGGAAGGCTTTTGGTGAAACTTTACTTCATGAAAGTTGCATTGATACATATTTTTGGCTTTAAAGTGCTAACTTTTATTGAAAATGATTGAGTTCTGAATTTGTGCTTTGCCTTTGTAAATGGATGTCAATGTGAACACCCATTTAAGGTTAGGGTGCAGTAATTATAATCAACTAAATTTATATTAGAAGTATATGGGAGGTTCTTGCAAGGTGTACAAGATTGTGTGTAAAATTGCTGAGAGAATGCGAGTCACTCTGTCCTCTTTCTGTCACTTGTGTGAGGTACTGTGATCTTTCTCTGAATGATAAGTTAAATCATTTTGTCATTCTTGCTGACTTTTCATCTGTGTATCACAGAGTTCAACCACAAAGCTGATATAAACCCCTGTCATGTCCTTTATATAACAAAACGCCATCCACACACACAGGGATCCAGAGTCTCTAGAGAATGACGTAATTATAGCTTCAGCCAGCTTTACGGGAGATTAAAAATTAGCATACATCCCATGCTGCCCCATTAACTATTACTTGTGCTTGCTGTTGGCAAGAGACACACTAATAGACACAAATACAAACACACACAATGCCCTGCCATTGCTGGAGGAAACAGGTCAGTCAAGTTGCCCTTCACTGAGCCCAGCCGGGGTGATGTGGGGAGAAATGACAGAAAGATGGAGCATGAGTGAGTAAACAAGAGGGGGAGGGCGGAAGAGAAATTGAAACAGTCGCTTTCCACTGAGATGATTAGTCAGGAAGAAATTCATTCATGAAGTTAAAATGACCTAGTTTTCTCCACTCTAGTTTTTCTCACAGGCCTCCAGTGTAGGAAACCGCCTGTTTGATTATTCCATGAACTTCTCCCACCACATACAGAAAGCAAAGCCTAGCATCTCTACAAGCTAACATCGCCAGTTACTGACAGTAGCACACTCCAACTGCCCGATAGTGCCCTGCAAAGTGTACTTCACAGAGTATTCAGCAGAGGCCATTCTAGGATTTCAATATTAGGGGGGCTCAGGGGTATGATTTAAAAAAAAAAAAAAAAAAAATTAATTTAATATATTGATTTTATACTAGGGTAGGCATGAACAATACAGTAGGTTTTATACTAGCTATCAAGTCAATCCCTGAATACTGAATTAATTTCTAATCATTTTAAATAACCAGCTAATATTCATTAAGAATACAGACAAACTTTATATTACTGTAACTGTCCAGATTGGCAGTATGTGTGTAAAAAAGAAAAATATATATTTTTTTTTCCAACACATGTAATGTTTTAAACACCATAACTATGTTTGTGCAGTAAAATTAACTTTAAAGAAGATCTACATTTCTCATTTTCATTCATTGAGATAACATGGAAAATGTGCCATGCTTTAGTGGAGGATTTCTGTCACAAACACACTTAGTTTTAACATGAAAGTAACATGAAATTACCAATATAACCAGTAGATGGCTGCAGAGGACCACTCATTTGCCATTTCCACTCCCTTTTATTGTTCTTTTCGTGTGTTTTCCTTTTGGATTTATTATAAAATGAATATTATAACAAATGTATTTATTTATTTTTTTATTTAAATATTATTGCACTGAAGTATGAAGTATGGCAAGAAAAGTCTCATGCCATTTAGATTTCATAAAAAAAAAAAAAATATATATATATATATATATATATATATATGACGCGAAGCAGAGTGGAGTGCCTGCAACCCCTTCAGCTGTGACTTATTCACGATACAGCACAGCCTCTCGTACCTTATTGCAAATGGTTACCACACAATACAAATATTAAAGTAAAAAAATATATCTATCAATGCAACTTTCATGAAGTAAAATCACTAAAAGCCTCCTTCCACCGGAAAAAACAGTCCCTGACCGTGAACAGCGACAGAAGTTACATTATTACGCCATTAGATGGCGGCAAAGACTGTCTTTATGAGTGTGTCAGTCAGTAGCGAAGACTTTTACATTGAAAAGACTGAATTGTTGTGAACACAGAACAAGACACAACTGACAAATGCTTTGACTAGCGCTGTCAGTCACGGGAAAACCCCTTAACTGTTAAAAAGACAAGATAATACATCGGACATTTAAACAGATTTTTTTATTATGAACATAGGACTGACCTGAAGGAAAATGCTAAATCTGAATGCAGGTAATAAACTCGCTCACTCTTCTACATAATACAGTAAGCTTCAATGAACAATATCAATTGAGAACACACAGTTTACGTTGCTAAGAGTGGTTGCTAAGGGTGTTGTGTAGTGATACACAGAACCGTTGGGTGAAGCAGTCATAGCCGTGTTTTATCGTGAATAAAACCAAAGACAATAGAATAACAAGACGTGTCACTCATATTGTTTTGAATGGGAGAAAGTGCAACGCGCAATATGGCGGAATAAGTCCCGCCTTCTAAATAAGAGCCAATCACCGATTGGTAAAGTCATCGCGTCACTGCAGCGGCCGTTAGAAGCTCCAGTTCCTATAGAAGCAGTCAGACGCGCGACTCCGAAATGAGGCACAAGAGACGCGCATTTAGGACTGCACATGCACATTAGCTTGATCTAGCCTGAATAATACTGTTTTTTGTCATGATTTGAGCATTTAGAAACAAAATTTATGAGACAGTTGTTGTAAGATTTCATTGGTGATTTCA
Organism: Mylopharyngodon piceus; assembly: GCA_039654765.1. NCBI lineage: Eukaryota > Metazoa > Chordata > Actinopteri > Cypriniformes > Xenocyprididae > Mylopharyngodon > Mylopharyngodon piceus. The sequence goes on from CM077447.1 coordinate 20,259,364, forward strand.
AATATGAAATTTAATCGAAAGCTTGGCAAACAGCTTTGGAGAATTTGATGTTTCCCCATTCAAAGAGATAGGAGCTGCACTTGAATGCCCGAGAGGCGTTTCAAAGATGGCCGCCGAGTGAAATGACTTATTTTAAAGGGACTTTGATAAAACACAGCTATTGACCAATCAGAATCAAGGACAGGAACTATCCATTTTATAATACATAATATAAAATAAAATAATGTAATACATACATACACACACATTACATATTATTTAATATAATTTTGTAATTTATGTAATTTATAATATATATATGTTATATATATAATATATTAATATAATATATTAATTAAAAAAAATACAGTATATAATATATTTATTTACACAAGTATATTTTGTCATTATAGCCTAAAAAGTGAACTTCTGCAGATAATCCCTACTCTGTGTGCAGGAAGAATACCGTTTGGGAGCCTGTGAATCAGAACACAGCTGCACACACACTGAGCACAGCCTGCTTCTTTCGTTTCTCAGCACTGGTAGCTCAACTGTGTATAATTAATCCTGTCTCAAGCAGAGTGTTAAACTCTATTCTCACTAAAAAGTCCTTGGAGAAGCCTATTAACTCACTTCATAACCACACACATTCAGGATTAGTGACTGTACTGAGAGGGCAGTGGTGGGACTGGATGCGAGCAGAACGAATAAAACGTGAAGCATCAAAGACGATCACATGCACAATAGAACAGTAATGGCCCTGTGCAGCCCCATAAGGCTTTGTGGGTTAGCCCTGACATTAAAACTAATACACGCTGACTTGGCTAGCCTTTTGCAAAGCCATGACCACAGTGACACTCGGTTGACACCTTACTATACTGCAGTACTTTACTTTTATGCTTTTGCTACTTTATATTAGTGGTACTGCTGAATTCCATTTCTAACTACATAAGATGATTATTAAGTATAGAGCTAAAAGAACCTGTTCTTCCACATGTATCTCAAAATGCATTTATGCAAGATGGCAAATAAATATTGATTATAAATATACTAATTTGGGGTCAGTATACAAGCAACATTATTTCTCTACCATCATTTTAGAATGTAAACACATTTTTTCTGTGAAATGCTAAGAATCCATATTTCTAAACATTTCCGTTCTCTTGCCACAGCATCTAAATCCCGCCCCTGCAGTGAGGAGTACCGTCGCATGCCTCCGCCGAAACCCAAACGCAACCCCAACACGCAGCTCAGCACATCCTTTGACGAGTCTTACATTCAAAACCACAGCAGCAAGGTTAAGTCTGCCTCTCTGCCGCGACAACACAAAAAGAAGTCGGCGTCTCAGAATCAAAGCCCCGCCCCTGCCACTGATGATGAGGCGGAGCCTGTTTATATAGAGATGGTGGGGAATATCTTACGAGACTTCAGTCGAATTGCCGGAGCCAATGGCGATGAAGAGGATGACCAAGGTGAAAGTGTGTATGAGGAGATGAAATATCCTGCCTATGACGATTTACCTTCATCCTTAGACCACGGCCAGTCACGATGGGAGCAGTGTCCCACTCCGTTGGTGCCGGAAGTAGAACTCACACGACCCACCACTCCACGTGGTTCACTCTGTGACATTCCTGCCCCGTTCCCGAATTTGCTTTCCCACCGCCCTCCTCTACTAGTATTCCCACCTGCACCAGCCCAGTGTTCCCCCAACTCTGACGAATCTCCTCTTACTCCACTGGATGTCACCAAACTGCCCATGTTGGAGAACGTCGGATTTGTTAAACCTGGTGCATCCCCAACTAGCTCTGACCCCGGACCACAGCTGGAGGCACAGCAGGCGTCTGGTAAACACCACCACCACCATCATCATCATCACCATCATCATCATAAGAAGTCAGCAGAGACTAAGGAGCAACAAACAATCACAGCATCAGGACGGTCCTCCGCTCCACCCCTGCCATCTGCTCTGTACAAAAGCGGTGGGTCGTCTGCGGCGCATGGGTACCCACGGAGCCACTCCGCCTGCCCGTCCCCCGTCAGTATGGGTCGTGCGTTAACGCCACTCACCCTGAAGCGCCCCCCGCCGTACGATGCTCTCATGACCGGGACGATTCCGCGCAGCGCTTCTGGAGTTCCACATGGATCACGTGAAAGTGGCCGGCTGTCGAATTCCTCTAGTGTGCATGGGGGCTCCATGCAAAATGTCTCCACTGCTTCGGGTTCAAGCTCAGGGTCGGGAGGTCGAGGCTGTCGCACACCAACCAGTCCTCTGGATGAGCTCAGCAACTTGTTCTCTTCCGGACGCAACATGCTGAAGAAAGGTTCTGGAAGCCGCAAGAACAAAGAGTCAGCAGATGGTGAGTGAAAAAGTTATAAATGCTCTAAATGTGTAACCAAATTTAAAAAAAAGAGTTTGGGGTCAGTTTTTTGAATGTTTTTGAAAACAGTCTTTTATGCTTATCAAGGCTGCATTTATTTGATCAAAAATACAGTAAAAACAGTAATATTCTGAATTATTATTAACATTTAAAATAACTGTTTTCAATTTTAATGTATTTTAAAATGTAATTTATTGCTGGGATGCAAAGCTGAATTTTCAGCATCATTACTCCAGTCTTCAGTGTCACATGATCCTTCAGAAATCATTCTAACATGCTGATTTGCTGCTCAAGAAACATTTCTTATTATCATCGTTAAAAACATTTGTGCTGCTTAATATTTTTTGTGGAAAACATGACCCAAAACTTTTTAAAAGCAGTGTAAATTATGCAACTTTTATATGTCTTTCAACTGAAATTAAAAGATTGAAGCATGTTAGCAGCAGCAGTTTACCAGCTGGGTAATATTAAGAAGATAATAATATATACACAATATACCATAGTGTTACTGAAAAGTACCATAGTGGTTACTGAGATTTTTTTAATTGGTTGATATTGGATACAGTATAATAGGATATTTAACTGCATTTCCACCAACTTTTACATATTTCTTGAAATGATGATTACCACAAAAATTTCAATTTTTCCCTCTTTTTCTTTTAAAAATAAGGAATCTAGGTTACAGCGAGACACTTACAATGGAGGTAAATGAGCTGTTGATTGAGTTTAAAGGCACAATATGTAAGATTTTTGGATTAAAATACCTAAAAATCACTAGAATAATGTTATATATTTGTTGACTTGTGTACTCACATTATCCCAAATGTTTCCAAGAATGTTTAAAAATATGCAAAAATAGCATGCATCGCCTATCAATGACATCATATCCGCGTTACCCTCGATTTTTTTTTATTTTTGTAGAAACCAAGGAAACACCAAAGACACTTTAATATATTATGGCCCGGTTTCACAGACAGGGCTTAGACTAAGCCAGGATTAAGCCTTAGTTCAATTAGGGTATCTAAGTAGCTTTTATGAATGTACCTTAGAAAAAAACATTACTGGTGTGCATCTTGAGACAAAACAATGGCACTGACATATTTTAAGATATGTCAGTGCAAGTTGCTTTCAGTTAAAACAGCTCAAACATGCATTTTAGTCTGGGACTAGCTTAAGCCTTGTCTGTGTTTTATTATTAGACAGGTGAGCAACTGTTTGGATACATTCATCGACAGAAAACTAATCATGTTATATAGCTCAACACAGCAAGTATTGTTTAAATCTTGGTTTCTTGATATACAGCGAGTACCATGTTTTACCATGCCAAATATCGATCTAGCTTACTGCAGTGTGCAACAAGTGTCTCATAGTAGCCGTTGAGTGAATGTACAGCATTATAACAACTTTCAACATGTATCTAATAATATGATAAAACAGCGCTGCGTTACCCCACATATGCATAACCGGAAGAAGTGGAAGCGGTTGTCTGCGGCATAATAAAAGCTCCACTTCTCTCGAGCCATGTGTCATGCTTATCAATCGCTCCAGTGACCTTGTTCCACTCCAACGGCTTTCAGCCACACCCTGCTTCATACTACAGTAATGTTAATAAATCTTTAATACATTAGCTCATCCATGAATATGATTTCTGCCCGAGTCTCGTCGGACGTGAAGACAACACCTCCCACGATTCCGCAAAAATCGAGGCATCATCAAACTAAGCCTTTGTTTTGAAAAAGCGACCTCTAGTGGCAAAAAATTACATATTGTGCCTTTAACTTGTATTGAACACGTAATATATAAGCAATAAGGTACAAGAGGCTGTGCTGCATCGTGAAAAAGTCATGGCTGAAGGGCGTTGTTAGGCACAACGCGAAGCGGAGTTATTCACGATACAGCACTAGCCTCGAGTACATTATTGCTTTTATAAAACGGTTACCACACAATATAAATATTAAAGCCAAGAATATGTATCAATGCAACTTTCATGAAGTAAAATCACTAAAAGCCTTCCTTCCACTGGAAAAAAATAGTCCCTGACCGTGAACAGCAACAGAAGTTACATTATTACGCCATTAGATGGCGGCAAAGACTGTCTTTATGACCGTGTCAGTCAGTAGCGAAGGCTTTTATATTGAAAAGACTGAATTGTTGTGAACACAGAACAAGACGCAACTGACAAATGCTTTTACTAGCGCTGTCAGTCAAGGGAAAACCCCGTAACTGTTAAAAGGACAAGATATTACATCGGACATTTAAACTGATTTTTTATTATGAACATAGGACTGACCTGAAGGAAGCTAAATCTGAGTGCAGGTAATAAACTCGCTCACTCGATCTCTTTCTCACAATACTCTTCCACATAATACAGTAAGCTTCAATGAACAATATCAACTGAGAACAAACAGTTTACGTTGCTAAGAGTGGTTGCTAAGGGTGTTGTGTAGTGATACACAGAACCGTTGGGTGAAGCGGTCATAGCCGTGTTTTATCGTGAATAAAACACAGCTATTGACAAATCAGAATCAAGGACAGGAACTGACCATTTTATAATAATAATTAAATAATTGTCAGCTTATCGACATACAAGCAATCAAATAAGCAATCAAGAAAAAATACTAAAGCCTTCAATTAATGAGATCCACACATTTTAAACCCTGCAAATACTGGAATTGTTAGGGTTAACTGAGAGATATCTGGAGGCGATTGGTAGCCATCTCAGTTACAGCTTCAAAGTGAGGGATGTTGTCTCACAGAGCAAAGCCTGATTGGGTTTAAAGAGCCTGTGTAATCATCTTGAGAGCTGCAGCTAAGGACTTTTTTCCAGTGTTATTTTTTTCCCGTGTGTGGAGGAGAGATGGCTTTCATGTCCTATTTCCACGGTCCACTTCCATCACCCCAGGTGTGTCTGTGTGCAAGAGTGTGTGTGTGTTTGAGCCCGTTCAGAGATTAAAAATTGAGCGATCAACCTACGCACAGACTATTGAAAATGCGTATAGTGCACAGGACAGAGAGAGTGAGAAAATGACCCAGATTCTTCCATACCAAACTGAGCCTCTTCAAATCAAGCTCACTGTTGATTGTGAAGGTCGCCGGATTGTTGCGTTGCAAGGATTGTTGAATGGCTTTCTCATGAGCCTTTCAAATCATGATTGAAATCATTCTGAAACACTTAACAGACTAATGAGTCAAGGCTATCATGTTGATCCCTCAACACACATGCACACAAATACACTCACACATTTACAATTTCATATTCTTTACATACCATCATAAAAAGTCAAACCCAACCTCACTTCAATATGACAAGTATACACTGCACAGGTACACAAAACACACACGGAAGCCGGTCAGTCTGTCTATCACAGTCAATTTTACGCTACCCAGTCCAGCAGAGAGACACAAACACACACAGGCACCTCCTGTCAGTATGTCTTCCACGGATCTGTGACTTGGGCTTCGTGCCTGACAGAGTGTGGAGGTGTGTGAGATTAACAGGCTGCCGGCATTAGTATGTGCATGTGTGTTTGCCTGACACACAGAGAGAAAAGACAGAGAGATAGTGAAGAATCTGTCACAGTGATCCAAAACACACCAATATCTATTTACAGCTCAACATCACTCTGCTAAGATACACGGATGTGGCCATGTGTAACGGAAACTGATCATGATCTCACATTCAGATTTAGTCTTATATGTGAGTCAAAAACCTTCCAGATGTTCTAGCTTCAAACTTTTAATATATATAAATCCCTTACCTTTTAACCCACCCTTAAACCTACCACCAAACCTGTCCCTAACCTTACCCGTATCCCACCTCAATAGCAGCAATAGTGTAAAAAAAAAAAAAGTCATCCATTGATTGAAGAAACCTTCTTTCTTCATCTCTACAGATATGCCAAGTCAGTCTTAAACTTCACGCTTGGGCTGTAATTGGGTATTTTCAGAAATACCCATTTAGAGATAAAACAATCATAGACTGAGCTCTTCCTGTTCAGGCCAGTTATCCTGGTCCAAATCCTGTTAGGGATTTCTACTACAACTCAGCATGACACCATTCGGCGCCAGAAAGACATACAGAGTCTGAATCTGTGCCAGTGTCAAGTGGCACGCAATAGTGTTAGACTGATACTTAAGACAGATTAATTTAAATGTGATATGAGTTTGTTTTTATTATGCCCTACAGTGCCCATAAATAGCTCTAAATATGCCTTAACAGACAGCAGCCTACTGTTAAGCCATAATGTATGCAGCTGTATTTAAATTCAATAGTGCTTTCCCTGCAGCACTGAATAGCTTAATAGTATCTAAAATGCAAGTGTCTGAGTAACTTCACATACTCTAAGGTTACATTAGCATATACTAATAATGATCCCACGCATTTAATATATTTCCTCATCATTATAGCTCTGAGGTTGGCATACATTTGCATAATTTAGAGGCACAGAAGTGCTTACATTGTGCCCTGCTGAGACATAGAGAGCTGATCTGAGTAACCCGGATCATAATGGCAGATCAGGTTCTCAGTCAGGCTGAAAACAGTCAATATGATTGAGAAAAAAATCTGATCAAGATCTTCCAAGATTGTGCCATTAAACAGCGACAAACTGGCTCCAATGCAACTGACATACATAGCATTATAGTTTCCATTATGACAATTTAATTCTGGCAGTTTCAGAGCTCTTTTATGACATAATTTTTTCTATTCCATTCTGCCTCTGTGGCATCATGGATTCTGTCACTTCCATAACTTCTTTATGACATCACTAGCCCTGTTTACACCTAGTATTAAGGCCTGATTCAGGTGAGCCAATCACAAGTGGTCAGTCGAGACATATTGCTTTAACAGTGATTTCACTACACTAAATGTTTTCATCATAACTAACAGTGCAAACGTGATGTAATTAAGAGATTCGTTGAATAAAACAGGAGTTTTGGTGCGAGTCACTGATAAACTTGCGCTGTTTGATTGACAGCTCCAGTGATTGTAAAGGGAGCGTTCTTTGATTGCTTTCTATAATTTAATAACCGTTTAAATAACAGATTACTCTCATCCTACTAAGACAAACAAAGTGAAGTTGACCGTTTAGTCACTGGTTTGATTTACTGACACATAGACAAAGAACACCTGACTGTACATGAATCATTACATATCAGGTCAGGCATTAGAATTAATACAGTTACTTACATGTTGCTGCATTACTGTCGAGTCCATATCGTAAAAGTCTGTTTGCAAAGCGCCGAAATGCGATTGATTTACCAAAGAATCCAGAGTGAAACGTACCGAATACAAATAAATAAAGCTCAAATGAGACATTCACATTGTTGAAAATAAATAACCATATTCCTAGCACTCACATCACTGACAAAGAGAAGACAAAAAGCTGTTTCTTAAATATCTGAAATTAATTTTTTTTTTTAAATATGTAACATTTTAGAAATCTATCATATCTATCATAAATCAACATATCATAACATAATTTAACATAAAATCTATTTTAAAGTAACTGTTTCAGTCTCGTCTGTGGAAGTCTGTTTTTCCTCACTGTAAAAAAAAATGAAAATAAAAAATAAAATAAAAAGTAATTGCAACTTTATTTTTCCCAGTTGTAACTTTATATCTTGTAAATGTTACTTTATTTTTTCGTAATATCGACTTTATATATCACAATGGGACTTTATATCTTGCAATGGGACTTTTTATCTCACTTTTGCAACTTTATATCTCACAGTGTGACTTTATGTCTTCTGTTTCTCCCCTCCTGTGGGCCTGATTGAAACAAACGCCTTAAAGGGATAGTTCACCCAAAAATTAAAATGTTGTCATCATTTACTCACCCTCAAGTGGTTCCAAATCCAAAGTTTTTTTGTTCTGCTGAACACAAAAGAAGACATTTTAAAGAATGTGGGTAACCAGACAGTTGATGGCACCCACTGACTTCCATAGTAGGCAAAAAATACTATGGAAGTCAATGGGTGCCATCAACTGTCTGGTTACCAACATTATTCAAAATATCTTCTTTTGTGTTCAACAGAAGAAAGAAACTCATGCAGGTTTGGAACAACATGAGAGTGAGTAAATGATGACAAAATGTTCATTTCTGGGTGAACTATCCCTTTAAGATTTAAAAAAAAAAAAAAAAATGCCTTATTTGTAATTCTAAACAAATGATCGCTAAAGTTTGTCTCAGGAGGTTTGGTGCAATCGGCTGCTGATCTTTAGATTCCTAAAAAAAAAAAAAAACTGACCTTGGAGATAAACTACAACCTTTCTCTTGTTTGGCTCTCTCCTGCTGTGCCTTTTAGTCTTGTTTCAGTAGTGTAGTTTGTGTCCATTACATCTGAGTGCCAAAAGGTATTTGGCTTGGCATTTCACTCTAACTGAATGAGAAGAACATGTTTCTATGTTGGCCGCTGTTAGCTGAGGAGCCTTGTAAAACAATCTGACCCTGTGAACACTGACAAGAACACACTCCTGCCAACACACACCTAAAATCCCCTCCACTAATGGACTCACATTCACACACACATACGGACAGATGAGTGTTTAAGCAGGCTATATCCAGGCATTGACCGTGTGCATGTTAATAAGTAAATATGATAAATTTGTCGCAGTCTTAGCATTAGCGCCCAACGCTAATGACAGTGGACACTAATTAAATGTAGACTAATGGAGCAGGACACCACAGACTAATGGGATTTCAGCAGACGTGGCCAGACAACATAGCGTGTGTGTGTGTGTGTGTGTGTGTTTCCAGAGAGATAAAGTACGGCAAATAAGGTTTTTGAGGAGCTATTTGAGACCAGAATGCAAAATAAGCTAACATTACCAACGTCAACAGAGGATAGCAGGGACACTCTCAGTTTCTTTTATGAAAATACAAACACACTGTACGTGCATTATACATATATTTATATATATATATATATATATATATAAAAAAAAATATTTGTTCAGGAGTCAGACTACACTGGTTGCACTTTACTGTATGTTTATGATTCACTAAAAGAACCGACTCATAAGAGTCATTCGTTCAGGAATCGGACTACACTGGTTGCACCTTTACTGTATGTTTATGATTCACTTAAAGAACCGACTCATAAGAGTCATTCGTTCAGGAGTCAGACTACACTGATTTTTTTTTTTCTTGCAATCGTGAGTTTATATCTATATATAAATCTCAGAACTGCAAGAAATAAAGTGAGATTGTGAGTAAGAACTGTGAGTTATAAACTCGGAAGTGTGAGATATAAAGAATTGAGAGATTCTGTATTATACAGGACGTTTTGCAACCCTAGTTGCAATGCTGCATGAACTGAAATGAACTGAAGTAGCTCATGACTTAAGGCTTCAGTCACACACACACTGATGACATAGTCTGATGTCACCTTCAATTCATACGCCCATAAGTGTCAGACGATATAGCTAAGCACACATCTATATGGACGATACAGATACGCATTCAGATACTCTTGCCAGCTGAAATAATTGAAAAGCTTTCATCTGTTAGTAAAGCAATTTCCCTAATGTCTTCAGAGCCAGTGAAAGACATGATGAATGTGACTGCTAATGGATCCCCTGTGAGGGGAGAGAGATTAAGAAAGAAATGGAATGGAAAATACAAAGATAAAGGGATTGACTGTATGAAAGATGAAAGGATGGAGTATAAAAACAAAGAGATGTCAAGTTTAAGCATAGGTAATGTGTAAAACATCTTTTAATTTTCAATATTTATTGAATACTAACTATGTTCATTACACAAGCAACTTTGTAATTTAATAGCTCAATTGAATTGAATGCTAGCATACTACTTGCATATTGTGCAGAATAAACTATACAGTGCTGCAGTGATGACATGTTTTTGTAGTCCAACCCAGAAGTTAGCATCACCCTGGTTCCCTTGGTTTTTGTATTATTGGATTGTAGCCTATAAACAAACTACGTTGTGGTCGCATGACCTTAACTTCATGTTTGCCGTGATGACGTTTAATGTCCCCGACAACCTCTGTAGTTCCAATTAGCCATTAGCAGCTGCCTTTTTTAAGACATGTAAAAGCTTTAAAAAAAAAAATCAAGGAGTTAAGTTATTTTGGCTCAGTAGTGACACCTAGCGGTAATATATTTGTACTGCAGCTCTACCACAAACTACCAAGAAACTGCAATCATTCTCATAAAAACAGATATACTGCATACTGAAATCTCTACCTCATTTTCTCTCTACTAGGTGAAAGTAAAGGCAGAAGTGACAGTAGGGACAGAGCCCTTCGTAGCTCTTCCCCGAAATCACAGGATTGGGAAACGCCCACAGGACAATCAGCCACACCCACAGCCACGCCCAGTCGGTTTGGCCGCTCTTCCATCAGCCCGACCACCATGCTTGGGGGTGAGTCCTGTCCATGTCACAGATAAGCAGATAAAAAGGATGCCGATTTTAGATACTCATTTAACACATTCTCTTCCTTTTTAGAAACAAAAGCTGGGTGTAAACTTGGTCGCTCCGCATCCACGTCAGGAGTACCGTCCCCTGTGGGAACGCCCCAAAGACACGCACCCGATGCCTCCGCCCAACAGTGCGGGACCCCGTTCCAGGTACAACCCCCTTATTCCTCAGAATGAGCGAGAGATCGCATGCGTGTGGAGTTCGGTTCCTGTCTCCGTGTCTGTCGATCTGCCCGGCAGTACCTTCATGTCTTTGACCTTTGACCCCACTGCTGTGTGTATATCCTATTCTGTCTCCTGCTTCTGCTGCCGTGCATTTCGTTTGGCTCACGGCATTCATCGTCTGTCTATGTAGATGCGTATGTGTGTGCTGTTTGTGTTTGGTCCAGATCAGGGCTGCCTTCCCATCGTGCTCTGAAGAGGCTCTCGCATTTAATTCGTCCTCTGTGAGTTTATGCCAAGAGATCCACAAATAGGGTTTTATGTACCAGGCAGTTTTAGCACTTGAGAAAAGGTTCAACTGATCTGAATCTGAATGAGAAGCTCTTCAGAGCGCCGGCGGCCAGCTTTACTCTCGACCAGCAGCATCCTCAGTCTGTGTCTCGACTCTATCACAATGTTTCAGATGTTGTGGTTGGGTTCCTCAGATGTACAGACATCAAACACAGAAGCTGTTAATGCCATAAAATGGGGAAAAAAAATGTTCTTAAAACCAGGATCCCAAATTCAAAGCATAGACATCATCATGACTTATTTACCAAATTAATTGAAATATTGACTGTTTCCTCAAAATACCCCCAGGACTTACAGTACTGCCCGAATCATAACAGAACGGACAAAATGGCGTGCGTATATACATATATTAAAGGTTTATTTTGTCATTAATTACTCACCCTCATGTCGTTCCACATCCATAAGACTTTCCTTCATCTTCGGAACAAAAATTAAGATCTTTTTGATGAAATCTGAGAGCTTTCTGTCCCTCCATTGACAGTCTAAGCAACTACCACTTTGATGCTTCAAAAAGTTCATAAAGAGATTGTAAAACTTATCCATATAAATTGAGTAGTTTAGTCCAAATTTTCTGAAGAGGCTCGATCACTTTATATGATGAACAGATTGAATTTAGGCTTTTATTCACATATAAACATTCATCAACGCACACATCAGTTGTGGTAAACAGAAGCTCAAGCATGTTTGCTTGACATGTGAGAACCAATGAGGTTCATTCTCGTGTGTTACGCAGCACATTTGAGCTTCAGCGAGATGTTTGTTCTCACGCATCAAGCAGGTTCAGTTAAGCTTCTGTTTATGTTCGCTGATCAATGTTTATATGTGAATAAAAGCCTAAATTCAATCTGTTCATCATATAAAGCGATCGAGTCTCTTCAGAAAAGTTGGACTAAACCACTCAGTTCATATGGATTAGTTTTACAATCTCTTTATGAACTTTTTGAAGCGTCAAAGTGGTAGTTGCGTAGCTGTCAATGGAGGGACAGAAAGCTCTCAGATTTCATCAAAAATATCTTAATTTGTGTTTTGAAGATGAACGAAGGTCTTACAGGTTTGGAACGACATGAGGGTGAGTAATTAATGACAGATTTTTCATTTTTGGGTGAACTAACCCTTTAAGGCTGCCAAATTATTAAAAATATTAAAATTGTGGGGGGGTTTTTCTATAGGCTCACCAAGGCTATATTTATTTGATATATAGAACACCTATATATTTTTCCTGTTTTAATCACGTTTACTTTATATAAGCTTAAAATCTTTAACAGAAAGTGCCATGAGTAAAGTACCACTTTAAATAAAATAAAAAATAACATAAAAAAACTCTAAGCAGTTACAGGCTGTTTGATGTGTGTATATATGTATCTAGACATGTCATATGCTCTCTCTTATTTGTCTGTGTGGCCTTATTTGAGCAGGTTTTTAGAGCTACACTGTATTATGTACAAAAATCCTGTAATAATGATTCTGTTTTCAACGTCAACATCACTTTCACAGAGACTGGGGAGTCAGTTACACAACTCACTACACAAACTCACCAAGGCATGTTCTTAATATCACAACTGATGAAAGCTACTGTGAACACACCCATTCCAGTAATAATAATATAAAATACAAAACATACATAAATTACACAATGTATAGCCATACGATTACACTCAGAATATTATAACACAAAACACATTTAGTATGTTTAATATGTCTGATCTACTCTCACTCCCCAGTTGTGTTTGATTGTTAGCAACTGTAATTGAACTAACCCAAATAAATCTTAAAATCGAGGGATAAAACTAACCCCAACAAAGCAAAAATCTAAATAAAACCTTGTCAAAATTATGTCTTCTTTTCCGCGTCCACTGTACTTTCTGTGTCTATCTGCTACTTCCTTCCTCAGAAGCACAAATGTGTGTGTGCTGTATGTGTATAAGTGTGTACTTGTGTGTGCGTGTGTGTGTGCATGCCTGAAGTATATGCTCTGTTACAAAACCTAGTCAGTAAAACCTCATTTTATTTAGGCAACTTTACTGTTTTCACTTAAAACCTTGTTTTGCCCAAAATTTAAGGCAGCATTGCATGTATCCTTATTATAAATAACCTCAATTAGTATTATTTAAAGGCACAATAATGTAAGATTTTTGGATTAAAATATCCAAAAACCACTACGCACGTTACCCTCGATTTCCGTAATGTAATGTAAAAACCATGGAAACATCAAAGACGCTTTAATATATTATGTGTTTTATTAGACAGGTGAGCAACTGTTTGAATACATTCATCGACAGAAAACTAACATGTTATATAGCTCAACACAGTAAGTCTTATTGTTTAAATTTGTTTTCTTGATTTACAGCGAGTACCATGTTTTACCATGTCTAATATCGATCTAGCTTACTGCAGTGTGCAACAAGTGTCTCATATTACCCGCCGAGCGAACGTAGAGTAGCACTATAACAACTTTAAACACACAAATGTATCCAATATGATAAAACAGCGCTGCATTACCCCACATGCGCTTGACCGGAAGAAGCGAAAGCAGCGACTGCGACATAATAAAAGCTCCACTGCTCCCAAGACATGTGTCGCACTTGTCTCTCATTAGCAATAGCATTCGTTTCACTCGGCCCTGCTCTGCTTCATACTACAGTACAGTAATGTTAATAATCTCATCCATGAATATGATTTCTGCCCAAGTCCCATCCCGATTCTTTTCCACCGGCTGTAGACGTGAAGACAACACCTCCCATGATTCTGCGAAATCAAGGCGTCATCAAGCTATGCCTTTGTTTTAAATAAGCGACCTCTAGTGGCAAAAATTTACATAGTGTGCCTTTAAATACAAATATAGTATTTATTAATATTTTGAATTAACTTTTAGTTTTCATTTTCATTTTGGTTTAAGGTTTAGTAATTTTGTTATGTGATTTTGTCATTTTTATTATTTTTTTTAAAAAATATTTCTAAATTAGCAGTAATTTATGTTTTTAGTAGTTTTAGTACTTCAGTTTAAACTTATTTCAGTTACTTACAAGGCAACATTTCTAATTTTGTTTTTTTAGGTTAAGTTTCTAATCTAATATTTATATTTTATTTCATTTATTTAACTTACAAAAAGCAATTTTTTAATAGTTTTAGTTAACAATAATAACACTGCATCAAATAGCAATTAAAAATAGATTTTACTGAATATGTGTGTACTACTCTTTAAAGTCGGCATGAAACGGAAGTTGCGGTAGTCTTTTCTTCCCTATTGTGATGTGTATCTGAGTCAAACAGCTTCTCAAACAAGAAAAAATGTAGGGCGGGACTTGATTTGGTCCATGGGGAATTGATTGGATGGTTTAGTTTGCTATTGCAGTGATGTCATGTGAGTGACAGATTGTCCCGCCCTCGCTCCAGTGTCATCAGAAAAGAGAGATGATGTTGCTGCAAGAGGGAGGGGAAGTTATTTTGTAGTTATAACAAACTAAAGTATAAGTGCTTTACATAAGGAGTGCCATTAGTATGACAAGTGAAGTTGCTTATTCAGTCAAAACAGAATGCTGTCTTAGAAGGCAGCTGACTATGTAGGCAGTGAGTCAGCTCACTAGGTATTGTAACAGAGCTCTGGTGTGCCCTCATGTTGCCTCTCTAAGTGTTTATTGTGCTTGTACAGGTGCATGGGCAGTTTAATATATGTGTACACGAATAAGATATTGTGGTATGTGTGTGCGAGAGAATTAAACTGAACGGCAATACATTCTGACTCCTGACTTTAAATGAAAATGAATTATTAAACACATCATTTATTATTAAAGAACGCCGTTAATGGCTTCACTTCTTGCAAACTGAAAAAATATATATGAAGGCTACAAAATCAAAGCCAGCTCTGCATGCACCAACATTGTCTCACCCTTGCCACCCATTAGATGCCCCCAATGCCCTGGGCATGTGGGGACAGCACCATGATGGAGATGATTGAGAAGAAACGTCACCTGTGCAAGGAGATAAAAGCCAGGCAGAAACCTCCAGACAAAGCCCTGTGCAAGCAGGACAGCATGCCCATCCTGCCCAGCTGGAAGAAGACCAACGGGGGCAAAAAATACGGGCCCCCTCCATACTCCACCCAAACCACTGTCTTCTGGGACACTGCTATATAAAGTGTGACCAGCGAACTACAGCCATGGAGATGCACAAACTGAGGGGGCGTGTCCAAATATTGATTGACAGCTAGCAGGAAGCAGGACTACGCAACATACACAGTGAAGGATCCTCAAATCTCCCTGGTTTCCCATCGCTGTTTATATTTGATATTTTTATATTGGAGATAACTGTCTTAATATTAAATATGATTAATATAATTAGCGGTTTTATAAAGAGGAACTCTCTAAATGAGATCTAAGAGTGAGAATAGTACACTTTTAACCCATGAGATGATATTTGTCCTCTTCTAAATGGTATTTCTATTTATTTTCTATCCTTTTTTTGGGGGGTGTTTCTATATTTGGCACTCATCCGTGTGTCTGGGGAAATAATCTATAATGTATGGTGAAATATGTGCAGTAATTCCATTGAGAAAACACCGTTGTTTTTGATGCCTATGCATTTGGTTATACGGCATGGACGGCGCTTTTGTTCATTGTCTGTTTTTCATATGGAGAGTTTATTTGAAAATAATATATTTTTGGTGTCTGTACTTTAAATGTCGGATTGTGAGTTGTCAGGCCGTTGTTCCTATGACTTCTGGGTTGGACTTGAAGGCGATCGGCTGGGGTGTGAGATATTAGGTGGGTTTGATTAGTCGGACTGGATTATGAGATAACTGGGTTATTAAAGTATGGATCGGGCTGTTTTATAAGGCGGTTGGTCAGATATTGAGTGTGCGGTCAGATAAACTGTGAGGGCACTTTCTGTTTTGTGAGGTCAGCTGGTGCATTTCAATTGTGAGTGCTGTAAACTCACAAACACACACTAATATCAGCTGCTTTATGGCCTAACATTTGGTGCTGTTCAACTCCTTTCTTGAATGTTCAACCTTAACAGCTACATGACAGTCATACACATAATAAAAATTGTAAAGAAATTAGCGTGGTCGGTTTGCACATGATCAGGGATCGAATGATGAAATTTCATACATCCGGTCCTCTAGCATGTCAGTTAATAAATCTCGAATACAGACGGCGTCCTTTTATGAAGCACTATGCAGACATACTGTCAGTTTACACACTCATATATCATTGTGACACGAGTCAAGGGCAGGCAAGAGGCAATATCGTACTGAAAAGGCTCAGAAAGGAAAGACCAGGCCGTCATTTACTCTGATCAGATGCTGTGCATCCAGGCTACACCCATAGCTTTACCACACAGTCAAAGAGCCATGCCAGTGCATTTACGCACACTTGACTTTATGTTAACTAGTCATCATAAGCACTTGAACACTAGGATGCCAAGCATAGTCTTGACACGACAGGAGAGTAAATGCCTTTCTGTGCATGTTTAAGAATGTTTCTGGAATCCGATCAGATGATTTGGGCCAAGAAACATATTAAATGCAAGTACACAAACACTAACACATTGTAAGAGCATGGTTCCTTAAAGGTCCACTGAATTGTCATGGAACGCGCAGCATTATTCAATGTGTTGATGTAATTTCAACTGAAACAGGAAGACAGGGCGGGACATATCGAACAGCTCCACCCCTTTTTTAAAATAGCCAATAGCGTTTCGTTTATACCACAGCTCGGCCAGAGCCGTTAAACTTGGTAAAACGGCAGTTTCCTTCTAATCTCTAACCGTTTCTCCTCCTAATGTCCTCTATATCACTTTAAAATACAGCATTCTGTGCAGAATTCAAATGGGTCCGATACCTTTAGTGGTCTGAGCCGACTCGCGGTCCGTGGATATGATCCACTCTGTGTTCTCGTGGCGGTTCACGTGACACTAACGCGAAAACGGACTTCATTTGCATCAATGAAAAGCATATTTACAGTCTGAATCGTTCCCTATTCTCTATATAGTGCACTATGTGCCATTCACCATGTAGAAAATAGTAAATGTGTGAACAAATGACCGATTTCAGCTGCAGCTTCAGCGTCTGTATAGTGTAGGAGGGGGTGGGACTTCAGATTCTAGAGAGCATTTGATTGGACAGAAGATTTGATGAGAAGCTTAAGTGCGATGTGATGTCATGAAAATCCGTGATCCATTTTAGCGGAAGTGAGAGACTGTACGTTGTGAATGCTTATATCTCCTAAATTCGAATTTTGCCATTGTTTTGGAACACACCAGCTTATTTATAACATTAAGGCTAACATATTCATGCTAAAATTAGGATTAGTGCACTCTGAAATGAAAATAACCACATGATTTACTCACACTCAAGCTATTCTAAGTGTATAGGACTTGCTTCTTTCAGACGAATACATTCGGAGTTATATTAATAATCACCCTGATGCTCCCAAGCTTTATAATGGCAGTGAACGGAACCCAGTATGAAGCTCAAGAAAGTGCATCTGTCCATCATAAACGTACTCCACACGGCTCCGGGGGGTTAATAAAGGCCTTCTGAAGCGAAGCGATGCATTTGTGTAAGAAAAATATCCATATTTAACAAGTTACAAAGTAAAATATCTAGCTTCCGCCAGACCGCCTTCCGTATTCAACTTAAGAAGAAAGTGTAACGCCTCTCGCAGTTCAAAACGCTTACGCTACATCCTACGCCAACTTATGTAACAAGTGTAACTGAAGCAACGTCAGTTACGCTTTCTTCTTAAGTTGAATACGGAAGGCGGTCTGGCAGAAGCTAGATATTTTACTTTATAACGTGTTAAATATGGATATTTTTCTTACACAAACGCATCACTTCGCTTCAGAAGGCCTTTATTAACCCCCCGGAGCCGTGTGGAGTACATTTATGATGGATGGATGCACTTTTTTGAATTTCAAACAGGTGGTTTCTGTGCACTGCCATTATAAAGCTTAAGAGCATCATGGTGATTATTAATATAACTCTGATTGTATTTGTCTGAAAGAAGAAAGTCATATACACCTAGGATGGACTGAGGGTGAGTAAATCATGGGGTAATTTTAATTTTAAAGTGAACTAATCCTTTAATTGTGAAGGTAACAAATCTTAGTACTCAAGATAGCTATAGAGTGCTGTAGGAATGAGTCCTAAAACTTGGAAACGAGTTAGTGTATTAAAACTTCCGGTTCCATCATGTAGAAGTCAGTGGGATTTTTGAATGTTGAGTTTGTGGTTAACACAGTCTCAAAATACTTTTCATTTTATTCTAGGACATATAATACATCAGTAATACACCACTTGTGATTTTTTTAAGCTTTAAGTGTCTTGAAACAAATTGCAACATTAAAGCCTTATTGTATTTATACTTGGGTTCTTGCAAACTATTCTAACTCAAACTTTCCAACATGTAGATTTTAAATAAAGATTAATGGTGGTGACATTAGCCTAACCGTAGGTTTTTATTACTTCTGGCAATTGCATTTAGGGTTTAAAATTCATATAAGTTGTGTTCATTTGTGAAGATTATCTTTAAGAACAAAACACTTTTGGTCACAGACCTTATTTTCTGCAATTATCCAAAAGTAAATGGAAAAATCCTACTGGCTTTTTGTCAAGGGAACCAGTGTGATGCTAACTTCCAGGATGGCCTAAAAAAAATGTCATCCCTACAGCACGCTATAGTGTTATTTTCAAATTGTTGTCATTAAATGAGATGTGTTATTATTCAAGTAGCTTGCTAAACATGTTATCAAACTATTTCACTAACTTGCTTTTCCTAAGATTCTCTTCAAACTGTTGCTCCGCCATGATGGTAGTTGACCTGAAAGAGAAAACGGACCTTAGAGGAAGACTCGTAAACAGTTTACTTTACGCTAACAGTGCCCCTTGTGGCAATGCGATGTCTTCTTGCATAATTAACTGTAACATACAGTATTTCAGAACGCAATAATGTGAGCATTGCATTCATGTACTTGCATAGAGTATGTTTTGGGTCTTAAAGGGATAGTTCACCAAAAAATTCAACTTCTGTCATCATTTACTCACCCTCATGTCATTCTAAATTGGAACAACCTGAAACACAAAAGAAGATATAAAAGCTGTTTATGTAGAAAATTGTCTTTGTGTGTGTGTGTCTTTTCAAAACTGACTGTGTCATGGAAAGTAACACAATTTGAATGACATGAGCTTGAATAAATGATGACTGAATTTTAATTTTTAGGTGAAATATCCCTTCTACATACTAGAGCATTAATGATGGCTTTGAGAGATAGACTGTGCCCTTTTAAGAGTTAATTTATCACTAAATGATGATGATGTGAAATAGCCAATGAGCAGTGATCAGGTGTCATTTAGCAATCGGCTGGCTGTGCTGTCAGCGATTTGAGGGACCAATGCAGATGTTTATCTGACAATTAAAAATGGCAACACAAACTCTGTTTTACACTCTAATGTACAGTGGTTGCCATTGAGACACTGTGCTCTGTAGTTCTCTGCGCTGCTGTGGGCGGGGCTGTGATGTCATGCTGAGGTGTATTCAAGCCACACCCCTAAAGATGGGGCCGGTTTTCTAAAGCCCCTCCCCTCACTGCCATCCCCATCACACAATCACACATCTTAACCTGCTTATTTAACACATACTTGACATTAAACCAACACAGAGACTCTCTTAAATGTAAACCATGTACGAATGCACATAAAATACAGGCACTTTTCAAAAAATTGTATCAGCACATGCTCACATACACATGTACAAAGCTGGCATCCAAGTATAAAGCATTGCCTTGGAGACCTGGGTTCACTGTGACTTAAAGACTTTAGGAGGGGGCTTAAAGGTCAGTAGAATAATGTCAAAGGTTTACAAATGAAGGTAAATAATCCTACTAACTAACATAACTAACAAAAGTCAC
Organism: Mylopharyngodon piceus; assembly: GCA_039654765.1. Lineage (NCBI taxonomy): Eukaryota > Metazoa > Chordata > Actinopteri > Cypriniformes > Xenocyprididae > Mylopharyngodon > Mylopharyngodon piceus. Next base: position 20,279,581 of record CM077447.1, read on the forward strand.
CACAACGAAAATATACAACAATGTAGTAGTTAGGGGGAAAAGGTAAAAAACCAAAAACAGAGGGGGTGCTCAGTTTCGCAGACCCCCAGATGCAGTAGCATAATTCACCAGTAGATGGCAGTAACAGCATAGTGTTCTTCATATGCACTGCATTCCATGCTACAATCAAGTACTTCACTGGAGAAGGGAAAGTACTTTTGAGTGCACTGCATTAACAGTAACATTAACATTAATTACCTTAAAATCATATCTTAAAACCTTCAACATAAAAAGCAGGAGTAATAGTAGTATGCTAGTATTGAGCAAAATTAAGTATATCATCCAATCATGCTGTCTATTTTCAATTTCCCATGATTTGGGACGCACAAATTCTAGTCTCAAATACTATATAGGATGCACAGTATACAAATTGGGATGCAGCCATACAAAGCAGAATTCCATCATGGTATTACAGTGAATCTAACCATCTGTCTTTATAGTTTCTAAATGCTATAAAGATTAAAAGCCAAAATGGAAATATTCAGGTTTCTGGGGGAATCTGACACCATTTAGATCTTTGTATTGCGAGTTTAGAACAGTTAGAGATCTCGGTACCAGGCGTATATCACTCAACATAGTGAGTTCCTAGAGTCACATTCATGGAACCTGAAATGAAGCCAGACAGGTTCTAGAACACTTGTGATGCATTCTGATTCTAATGTGAAATGTTCTAGAATACGGGTTTTCGTGGCATACTTTGAGAATGCTTCAGAAGTTTGTTCTTTTACCACCTAAAATGAAAGAGCCAATTATTGTTTCTCCAGAGTCTTTTGCAGTAATTTTCCAGTGCACTTATATTTTACCCATACAAAGGGATCTTCTTATAAACGAAACGTTTAGTTTCCTAGATGTTGGAGGAAAAAAAAATAGAAAAAAAAAAATTCAGAAAATGAATCAGTGTATACTTCATAATTCAAAGGAACGATGATATGTAAGATAACTTTTCAAATCAAACGAGTTCACATAGTGGTTGACACAAACACTTTCATTCACACACAATCTGTCTTTGCAGTGTGTAAATATTCTCTAGTTTATTCAGTGGACGCGTTTGTTGCACTATGGGAGTGTAACATAAGCACAGTGGTGTCCAAGTGTGTGTGTGCGTGTGTGTGTGCGTGTCTCTTTTGCACTCAGAGTGTTGCAGTCTTTACCTTTTCTAGTATTTTTATTTTAGAATGTCAAAACAAAAAAGAGTTCAAACGAAAAGAGTATGCTTATTGTATCACTGTTTTTCTTTTGAATTATTTACAGAGTATGACAGAAATAAATACATATGTTTTTGCATATTGCTGTTGTATGTCTGGTCATTCAGGTTTCAAACACTCTGACAAACAGTCAAACCAAAATTTATTCAGACATTAATACAGATTATTCACTATAGTTTAAAAAAAAAAGTTAAACTGCGTGAGAAAAAATTAATCTTAATTATGTCAGATAACACTTAAGCAAAACATGGTCAGGTTAAAGTGTATGAATAATTTTTGGTTCCAAATTTTACTGGTAGTCCACTGTATGAAGAATGTTTGGGTATAATATGTCACAGTTTACTTTATTTTGCTATCCTCACTTACATAAATGAACTATAGTGTCCTGCACCCACTAGTAAAAATATATAAAAAAATGGCTGAATAATTTTTGGTTTTGACTGTACATGCTCACCAAGTCTGCATTTATTTGAGCAAAAATACAGTAAAAACAGTAATATTGTGAAATATTAGCATTTAAAATAACTGCTTTCTGTTGTAATACATTGCAAAATGTAATTTATTTCTTTGATGTTAAAGCTGCATTTTCAGCATCATTACTCCAGTCTTCAGTGTCACATGATCCTTCAGAAATCATTCTAATTTGCTGATTTGCTGCTCAAGAAACATTTCATATTGTTAAAAACAGTTGTGCTGCTTAACATTTTTGTGGTAACTGTGTTGTTTTGTTTTGTTTTTCAGGATTCTTTGATTAAACAGCATTTATTCAAAATACAAATATTTTGTAACATTATAAATACCTTTACTGTCACTTCAGATAAGTTTAATGTATCCTTGCTGAATAAAATTATTAAGTATGTGTAATTTATTTAAAAATCAATCAATCAATCAATCAATCTGTACACACACACACAGTAAATAATAACATCACACTCCCATGGCAGACATGAAAAAAAAACCTGATGTAAACCACGACTTGATCTGTTCCACCCCTGAAGTTGTTCTTTTTGGGTTAAATCTATACTTAACCCATCTTCATGACATTCTGACACTGAAACTTTGCAAATAAATATACAATATCTATGATCGGGGATCTATAACCTGATGCCACAGGAGAATCATTGTAAGAACCTATTTGTCTCTAGTTCTTTAATGGTGCTTTAAAGAACCCAAAAGGAAATGGGCCTACACACTGTTTTGAACGTATAACCCCAAAATTTAAAATGTATGTATGTTAACAACAAAAATGTGTGATAGAATTGTTAACTAACCTTGTCTGGGCAAGGACTAATCCACATTTCATCTCCAGTCATGACCATATTAAGCAGGTGTTGTGCCAAATACATTGAGATCCCGTTGGCTGACTGAACTTTTTTGGGGTACTTTATTCAGTGCCTGAATAGAAAGTCTGCATTAATGAATTTATGTTGTCTTATCTACCAGAATATGTGAATTTTTAAAAAATTATATATAGCTATAGGAATTTAAGCAACATGTATCAAACATTTTTCTTTATGAAGTAGGTTGTAGTAAGCTAATTAACCTGCTAGCTTACCATACAGCTAAAAAATTAGCCTGATTAGCCTCACATTAAATTATTTGCCTGATTGCTTAGCTTATCGCTAACGATAAGCCCAACTTTATGTCAGTAACTCTAACAAAATGTATTGTTAAATGTTATAAATTATAACTAATTTTTATATTTTCATATAATTTAAACCAGTTATATATATATATATATATATATATATATATTATATAGGTTTGTCTACCAGCACCTAACTTACTGCTCAAAATGCAGTTCTAGACAATGTTACTGCTCAAAATGCACATTTTTAGGGAATATAGCCTATCATTAATGGTAATGTAGCCTATTTTACTTTACTTAAATCATCAAAGTGCACGCACCCATTTAAGTGCCTTTCGTAAATGTGTTTGTTCTGTATAATCTGTGTAAAGTATTAAACTCAAAGCCTTCCCGAAGGATAAATGTTTTAGGACTTGAACACTACCAAAATGGAACACAAGATGGCAGTGTACTTTATCAACAGCATTCAATATTCTTCAATATTAGAGGATATCGCCACAGTCCATGCGAGCGTTCGTGCGTGCAGTCCGATGCAGATATGACCGCCACCAGGTGTAGGTTACATGGAAAATATCCTGTCAGCGATCACATACCAGCATGCACTTTAACAGCACACGTTTATTTCCCTCCACAGACCAAGTGTTTCCACTGTAAGTGCAGAAAGTGTGTGCGCTGTCCTATCAAATGCATGTAGCTAAGTGTGTGACGGCCGCTACCCCAGGGCAAAAGACTGTTATTTACTTTATAAGGGCATTCCTTCACTTACACCTCCACCAGAGAACCTATTCATGCGTTCTTCCATATGTTACCTCTCTTTCTCATTCTCTCTTCCTTTCTTTTGCTTCTGACCTCTCTTTATCTCTTCACAGCATGTCTGTCTCCATCCCTTTCTTCTATTATTCATCTCTCTTTCATTCATCACTTTCTCCATTTTTTACTTCAGCCTTCATACCCCCTCCCAACAACAACCCAAAAACCCTCATGTGAGTGAAACAAAAGTGAGGCAAGGGACCGTTTTTTCCCCTCCAAAACTTCAGTTCTACCCCTGAACCCACTGACCCCCCATACCCGCCCCACACACTCACACACACACCCACCCGGCGGACTAATCCAGGCATTTATCAGCCCAAATAGAGGCACAGATAATCATTCCACCCCCATGAGATCACTTCGCTACCACCCCTGCGAGTGTGTGTGGATGCATTTATGTGTTTGTCTTCCCCTCGAACCTCAAAGCACCACACAAAGGACACAGGAAAAGACATGACATCTCCTTAAAACAGAGCACAGGGCCTCCAAATGATACTTTTTATACTTTTCGGAGAAATACAGGTGTGTGTATGTATATATATATATATATACACACAGAGAGATCTGGCATAACATTATGACCACCTTCCTAATATTGTGTTGGTCCCCCTTTTGCTGCTAAAACAGCCCTGACCCGTCGAGGCATGGACTCCACTAGACCCCTGAAGGTGTGCTGTGGTATCTGGCACCAAGATGTTAGCAGCTGATCCTTTAAGTACTCTAAGTTGCGAGGTGGGGCCTCCATGGATCGGACTTGTTTGTTCAGCACATCCCACAGATGCTCGATTGGATTGAGATCTGGGGAATTTGGAGGCCAAGTCAACACCTCAAACTTGTTGTTGTGCTCCTCAAACCATTCCTGAACCATTTTTGCTTTGTGGCAGGGCACATTATCCTGCTGGAAGAGGCCACAGCCACCAGCTAATACCGTTTCCATGAAAGGGTGTACATGGTCTGAAACAATGCTTAGATAGGTGGTACGTGTCAAAGTAACATCCACATGGATGGCAGGACCCAAGGTTTCCCAGCAGAACATTGCCCAAAGCATCACACTGTCTCCGCCAGCTTGCCTTTTTCCCATAGTTCATCCTGGTACCATGTGTTCCCCAGGTAAGTGACGCACACGCACCCGGCCATCCATGTGATGTAAAAGAAAACGTGATTCATCAGACCAGACCACCTTCTTCCATTGCTCCGTGGTCCAGTTCTGATGCTCACATGCCCACTGTTGGCTCTTTCGGCGGTGGACAGGGGTCAGCATTGGCACCCTGACTGGTCTGCGGCTCTGCAGCCCCATACGCAACAAACTGCGATGCACTGTGTGTTCTGACACCTTTCTATCAGAACCAGCATTAACTTCTTGAGCAATTTGAGCTACAGTAGCTTGTCTGTTGGATCGGACCACACGGGCCAGCCTTCGCTCCCCACGTGCATCAATGAGCCTTGGCCGCCCTTGACCCTGTCGCCGGTTCACCACTGTTCCTTCCTTGGACCACTTTTGATAGATACTGACCACTGCAGACCGGGAACACCCCACAAGAGCTGCAGTTTTGGAGATGTTCTGACCCAGTCATCTAGCCATCACAATTTGGCCCTTGTCAAACTCGTTCAAATCCTTACGCTTGCCCATTTTTCCTGCTTCTAACACATCAACTTTGAGGACAAAATGTTCACTTGCTGCCTAATGTATCCCACCCACTAACAGGTGCCGTGATGAAGAGATAATGAGTGTTATTCACTTCACATGTCAGTGGTCATAATGTTATGCCTGATCAGTGTATATATATATATATATATATATATATATATATATATAAATATATATAAATGGTGTGTATATATATATATATATATATATATAAGCGGTGTGTGTATATATATATATATATATATATATATATATATATATATAAACACCTTTACTTCTCTGAAAAGTCTAATATTGTCTATTTAATATATTATTTTTAATAATACTATTCACTTTAATTAATATCCACATTTGTGTTTATATTTTATATTGTTTGTTTAATAAATAATCTAAAATACTATTTATTAGGCTATTTATATCATTTATATTTATTGTTTTTTATTTTATATTTTTGATTTTAGAATTTTATATTAATTATAATGAATAATGCAATCTGTCATTGTAACAGTAAAAAGGCTACATTTTACAGTTAATTTGGATTCCAAACATCCAATAAAACTGACGTGGGACCAGTTGGTTAAAACTATTGAATGCAAAAAATGTCTCATAAAATTGGTTTGGTTTGGTTTGGAACAAAATTCATACATTTTAAGTGACTTAAGTGTCCTTAAATATCTTAAATTGCTGTCAGAGAGAGAGAGAGAGAGAAAAAAAAAAGATATTCAAAAGTTTTTATAATTTTCCATCAACAGTCGTTCTAAATATTCTCATTCAATCGGCAGATTTGTTGGCATAAAACTTGCATTGTAACCTTATTAAATGAATGATTTTACTTTTTTCTTATATTAAATAATACACAAAACACATGTATATTATATATATAAAATACATAAAATATTTAATAGATTTTATTGTACGTATTATTGTGCTTTTCAACATTCATCTCCATGTTAAGTGATGCTCAGCACATTTCACTGTGAGATGGGTGGCATTTGTGCTTGAAAATGTTTTTATTTATATGATTAATTAATATATTAATTAATATTTTATTAATAATTGTTTTAATTATATCCACATTTTATAATTCTTTATTTTTTATTATTTTAAATATTAATTTATTTTGATTATTATTTAATAAATAAAAAATAAAAAATATTTATTAGATTAATTTTATATTAATACTAACTCTAATCCTAACTTTAAAATGCTTATTTCAACTTGCCAAAGTCAATTTAAACTAAACTAAATCCATTAACATTGGGGCCATTTGGTTAAAAGTAATTGCAAAAATGTCTCAGAAAAGTGAGTTAGTTCTGAGCAGATGCCATTTGAACTGCAACAAAATTCATTTTTTAAGTGTCTTAAGTGTCCAAACACTTTTTAACCCACTGTAGCTCAATAGTGTGAGCCTCTAGCTGACGGAAAGCTATAAAATACATTAACTTTAGACAAAAGTCAGTGAGTCAGTGAGGATGTGTGCACGAGTAAAACGACTGAGAGAAACACTAAAGATTTTACTTCCACACAAACAAGTCTTTCTCTCGCTCATAAACACAGACAATTAAAAACAAAAACACTCAGTGTTGCCAGCCGGAGGACTCAGTCTTTTGTGTGTCCTCTCTGTCATCTGCTGGCGAGCTCCCTGCCTCGACATCACATTTTAGTAGACAAAGCTGACCCCCCCCCCATGCACACCACACACACACACCACACACATACACACACACACACACACACACACGCACACACCACACACACACACACACACACACACACACTCAGCTGAATAGTCTGCCTGCGCTTTGATCTGTTAGGCTGTCAGTGCCACTTGTCCAGGGTTATGGGTGGAAGTAATGACCACAGAGAGTTCACTCCAGGAAGGGCACCCCTCCGCCCCATCCACACACACTCACATCAGCGGGGTCATACGGGACAATGGGGTCAGCCCTACCACATCCACACGCACATGCACGCACACACCGACTTCCAAAACATGAAACTGACTCCTTATAAAAGACGCTGTGGGCCGTGATGAGGAAATTCGTCAAACACTTCCAGATCCCACACACACACACACACACACACACTCAGTTGTGTACAACTCAGTCTCACTCTTTCTCTCATTATGGCCAATAACTGATACAATGGCTAATTTGATAAAAAAAAAAAAAAAAAAAATTGTTTTTTGCCTTTTTTTACTAACGCTGCAATCTAGAATTGTACATGCTTTTAGAGAAATCAGGAATCTAATATGAGGGTGTAGAAAAGTTGGATGTAGAAACTGTTAGTAAATGAAACTATCTATGATTTAAAAAAACTCTATTGACCAATACAATAATTTAAAAACTTTAATATTGTTCAATATGGTGATTCTAAATCAGAAATATTGATGATACAATAATAAAAATATTGTTGACTAAAACTATAATTAAAATACAGTAATATTCACTGATACAATAATATTAATATTATATTGACACTAATATTGACCTATACTATTATTACAAAACACTTATATAATAATAACCAGTACACTATTTAAAAATCAAATATTGATCAATGTCTATAATAAAACTCAACAATATAATAAACAATGTTGATGATATTGGCAATAACAAAAAAAACAGTAATATTGATGAACAACCATTAATATTAATCAATAAGATGATTCTAAATCACTAATATTGACCAATGCTATGATTAAACACACTCATATTGGCCGATACAATAATTAAAAACATTAATATTGACCAAACAAAAATAATCATTTTGACCAATACAGATTATTTTAAAGCACTAAAACTGACCGATATAATAATAAAAAAACACACAAATGTTGATCAATATGATCATTTTATCATTGATCAAACACTAATATTGACTAATAATAATTTTAAAAAGTACTAATATAGACAAATACATTAATTAAAAAAAACTAATATTGAACAAAACTTGATTCAATGATTATAAAACACACAAACAGTGACTAATATCAATTATTAAAAAAACACTAAACAGACCAGTGAATAATAAAAAATAGAAATACTGACCAATGCCGATTATTTAAAAAGCACTCAAACTGACCAATTTAATATTTTAAAAAACACAAATAATGATAAATATGATCATTTAAAAACATTAATAATGACTAATACCAATCATTTTAAAAAGCACTAATACATTAATTAAAAAAAAAAAAAACACTAATATTGAACAAACCTGAAAAAACATTAATTTGATTGATACAATGATAAATGATACAATGAAAAAATATAAAACACAAATATTGACAAATACCAATTATTTAAAAAAAAAAACAGACCAATGAATAATAAAAAAATAAATAACAAATATGATAATTAGAAAACAATAATATTGACTAATATGAATACTTTTAAAAGGCATAATGTTGACAAATACATTAAAGAACATGAATAATACTGAAAAAAAAAACACTAATATTGAAAAAACTAAAACAATATTGGCCAACACCAGTAATTAAAAAGATTATGGTTATCAGTATTTCATGTTTGATTTTTCTTTGACTTTTGACAGCAGTAGAGTTTGTCTAAGACACTTTCTCTCAGGAGAAAGATCTAAGCAGGAGACTTCAGCAACTCTACATTTAATCTAATTGCTGTCACAGAGAAATAAGTGAGATATCAAATATTGCTTTTCTCTGAGACTCTGGGACTTTCTCTTCACTTTCTTTGTGACTTTAAAGTTTATGTTCTAGTCTATTTAGTTTTCTTTGTATTTGTTTTCATTCTGATTCCTGTTCTGCTTTGCCTGAGTTCTGTTTGCTACTTAGTTCCCTTAAGGGGCTTTCGCACCAGAGGAACCTTTTCATAGTTCCTAGAGCTATTAGCTGAAGTACCCAGATTTTACCGTGTTCGCACCACAGGAACTAGGAACGATTTTAGTTCTAGGAACTCCTTTTGGGGGAACTAAATTAGCTCCTACTTCAGAGAAAGGTCTAAACCAGCACTATAGGAACTATCAGTGACGTGAGTGTACGTTGTTTGGTTAAACGCATGTCAAACACAGACACCTGGCATTTTTAAAAAGCTGTGTAAACATATTTACTTCACGAACATGGAAAACAGCGTTAACGGCATTCTTTTCTCCGCCTCGATATGTAATACTGAACGTTGTTATAGGAGATTTCGTCTCTTAGCCCCACTTTTTGCTCTTTCAGTCGCGTAGATTATGCGTTTACGTTCCATCTCCGTTATCACGAAACCCACGACACACATCAAACACAGCTCCGATCACGGCATCCTCCATTCACCGGTTTTTAGCGTGTTCGTAAAGGCCGCACTTAAAGACGCCGCTGTCGGCCACTTCAGAGTTCCTATTCCCGGTGCGAATGCAACCAGGAACATGGCCCGGGGGAGAAATTAGTTAATCCTAGTGGCTAATTCCTATAACTGAGTTTCTAGAACTATTCGGTGCGAAAGCCCCTTTAGTTACTGATTACTTTCACCTGTTGTTAGTTACCTCATTACTCCCTGTGTATTTAAGACCTTAGTTTCCTCAGTTCTTTGTTCCGTGTCATAGCTAAATTACGTGGTTGTGTTGTATTTTTTCCTGTGTCATTAAAGACTGTATTTTGGATATCCCTCTTTGTCGTGGGCTTACTACTACAGCCACGCATTACAGTGAACTTCTTATGTTCTTCCGTATGTCTTCTAAGATTCTCAGCTTTCCCATGTTCCTCTCCATAAACCTCTTCTTGCATTTGTCCTCAAAAGCTCTGTGATTCATGTGCTGAATTACAGATATTAGAAACCACAGACACACCTTCACAAACACACATAAATGATGTGTTGTTGGACTTTCTGTTTCTGTCACACATACACACACCCGTTGGATGCTCTAAAGCGGTGTGCGTTATGTAAGAGCGCGTGTGTGTATGTAGGTCAGTTGTAGCCCGTCTCCACGCGGCGTCAGACTGTGTAATGAGTCCTGCTGTTCTGTCTGTACTGGGCATTACATCATCCCAAGCTAAGCGGCCACACACAAACAGCTCCCCAAACACACTTGCTCATGTCTGCTGCGTGTTCATACGTCCAGTAAACAGGACGGCACTTGTTGATTTGCCATTGAAAGAGTGATGTTTGCTCTCTGGTCTTGATTGCTGCATTACACCGTGACGCACATCGAAACGCAGTCGTACCGCAACGCCCTCGTGTTTGGGTTTATGCGTATTTTTTTGCAAGAATCCATAAATTGAAGGTTGTTTTGTGAGTTTGCGCATGCATATGTATGTATGTCTGAAGCAAAACATCAAAATGAATGTCAGATTTAGGGTCAAGGTTCAGAGGTCATAGGTGATGGGGCACGGCAGGTCTTTGATTGCTGTTTCTATTTGAAGCACCATGTGAAAATGCAGAGGAAACTCTCTCTCTCTCTCTCTCTCACACACACACACACACACACACACACACACATCAACACATTCTTTTCCCATGCTCCCATTGAGGAAGAAAATCACTTAATACACAGTTTCATACAATTGGCAGCAGTCAAATTATTTGCATATTTGTTTATTTATTATTTATTTGTTTGATTATATTGTCGGTTACAAACAAGAGCAGCTTTTTTTAAAAATAAATAAATAAATAAATAATTGCATGTAAAGGTGCTGTCTGAAGTTTCTGCAGCGTGGATCATTTTCACAGACTGTCACGACATGTTTCCACAGTTAACAACATCACAAATGAAGTTTTTTATATTTTCGTTTTTAAAAAATGTAGCACTATACTTTGTAGAGTTGTCAAAAGTACCGACTTCGGTACCAAGTCAATTTTAAAAATGTGACGCTTTGAGCGCTGTTGAGTGGATTTGTAAAAAGGTGTTTACGAATCCGCTCAACAGCGCTCAAAGCGTCACATTTAAAATTTCAGTACCGACTTGGTACCGAAGTCGGTACTTTTGACAACTCTAATACTTTGTGTTATCATACCTCTGCAGTAAATAAAACAAATTAACGCTGCTCTGTGAGTGTTTCAAATACAGCGGCTAAGGGAGTGACGGCAAATTTCACATCATTCCCTCTTCTGACTGCTGTAATCAATCTCTCGATATTTTTCCCTTCTTTTGGAAAGTTGTGGAAAGGCGATCATGGATTTTTTCTTTGCTATTGGAGAATGGAGATACAAAAATTATATTTGCTGTAATCTCCCGTTCTCCACTAGAAGTTTACCCAACTATGACTACTTCCCGGAAATGTGAAAAGAGTCCATTTGTGGCCCCAATAAAATCTGAGTGGCTGCTCACTGCAGAGCCATGGGTGGAGCGTGGAGTCCAGCTCCCCCTCTCTGGATGTAATTTGGGCCTAATGGGTGGAGCTTGAAGGTCCAATCAAACCCTAACCCCACCCATAACTCTATCCCTCTACCCTTTAGATCCACAGAGGTGGAGCTGGACTGGGTCAAGCTCAACCCATGATGTCCAGAGAGGTGGAGCTGGGTGTCATTTGGCTCTGTAGTGAACACCACTTGCAGAATCTCCATGATAGATTCTAAACAGGTTTCCCAAACACTCCCTACATCCCCATTTTTGGTTATTCAGATAGTCCCGCCCCAGACCTGCCATTGAGACTTACGCATGATTTCCCCTTACCTATGGGAATGACTTAAGGGTGTTGCATATAAAGTCTTTGATATAACAGCAGCTCCAGACAATCAATCACACTCAAACCCAGTGTTACTCATATGTGAAGCGGAATCAAAGCAGCCTCCGAGTCTGTTTTCAGGCCTTCCCGCTTAGCTCTCTCCAGCACTGGGAAACTTTTCTAATATAAACGTGGGTCCTAAAGCACTTGCCCAGTCATAAACCTTCATTCCAGTGATATTCTTTTGAGCTCTTTTGTATTGTGTCTCATCTCTCTTTCTGTTTTTCTTCAAATCTCCCTCTTGCTCGTTCTGTCTCCTCCACTGTCATACACCCCCTAATGCTGATTGTCTGCAAGTTTGTTGTTGGTGTCAGTCTGACTAAACTGTGTTTTTGAAATATGGCTTACCCCACCTTTAATACAGATAGGGTATGCTACGTATATAATTTGACCAATGTTTATGTGAATAAACGCTTAAATTGAAATGTTTATCATATAAAGCGGACGATCATGTCTCGTGAGAAGACTTGGATTGAACCTGCTCGCTCCGTGTAATGCTAATGGTGAAGTTTTCCAAAATATATGTTATACTAAGGAAAATTACACAAGCGGGCACAGACATCCTTCTTCTCCAGAATACAATGAAAGCATACAAAACTATGGAGGCATGCTACTTTTTTGTTAGTGATTGCATATGCAAGTTGTATTAACTTTTAACAAAGTGGTCACTGCACACACAAGTATTATCCGACTGGGCTCCTCCCGACCACAGACGCAGGATTACAAGCCATTCCCCGCGTTTTTCAGTCAATTTCTTGCATTTTTCCCCCTGATGAACAACAACTTTTGGTACACGATAAAAGCTCCTTGTGGTTTCTCTGTTTGATCGATTATAAACGACACAAAACTTAGGCATTTCATAGTGCTTCCCTATGTAGAAAATCACCTCCATTCCAGTTTGTTCTGGTTCTCGAATCTGATTGGTGGAGAGACTTTTCCAGCAATGCAATATTCTACCAGTATCACCACATGAACTGTTTCACCATTTTTATCACTCCGTTTACAGCATTTCTCACAGCAAGTGTCATGGCGGATGAGCAAACCCACCGTAATTTTACAAATACTACTGTTGTTGTGTCACTGAATATAGTTTTAAGAGTTTTTTAGTTTTCAGAATGTAGTTATTTAAACCTCAAATATGTGACTTACATATAAACATAGCACCTGTTTGACAATTTGTTTAGACATTTTCAGAGATGTGAGTATCAGGCCGTCAGCGGCCGTTCAGTGCTCGTGTACCCGCTAAGAACAGCTTTAACTTGACATTTTTGCCGCGCATGCACAGTATGAGTCAGAGAATGAGCAGAGATGAGGTTGTACGGAAAGCTTGTGCGTGTTTTATGCAAATTACTAACTGTGGTACTCGATCTCATTTAAATTAATACGAATTAATTATTAGAAGGTAAAAAAATATCTATGTTTATGTCCGTGCGCAGTTGTCGCGTGAGAACTTCTTCTGCACACACAAATATGCAATTTTTCAGGCATTATTAGTGATGAATCCATTTTTTTTAAATTGAACAATTTCAGTCTGCATATTCAAGCAAGGGACAGTAACTCCCACATAAAAACATAATAAATATACATATATTATATAGGCCTACACATAATTAAATCTCCAGTATACATCTATCTTTAGTGCTTTCGCAGACTCAGATGCTCCAAATAGTAACCTATTCAAAATCTGTATAAAAGAAGCAAAAGCAAAATCAGTGTTAAATAAATATATAAAACTTAACAATTCAAACAATTAAATTCTTACACATTTAGGGGTCTTGAAATAATACAAGATTTAAAAAACGAGTCAATGTTTTTAAATGTATTTCACAGAAAAAGGTGAAATAAAGTGCACAAACACTTGTGTGGGCCTACAAATAAGTCATGAAGGCAAACTACAATATTTATTAACAGTATTTAGCAGTATTTGGTTGTGTAAAGACACATAGTTAAATCATTGTGTTTCTAGTAATTTGCTGATCGTATTCCTCCATGGGTCGCAGTCCTGCATGTATTAGCCCATTTTTTGAATTCTAACTGTGTAATAGTGTGTGTTTGTTTTTGAGTGGATGAGTGTGTGTGTGTGTGGGTGTGTGCGTGTGTGTACGTGCCGGAGGAAATGTCTCCACCAGGAATGTGTTAAAGGGTTAAAGAGCCGGACTGTGTTGTTGGCATTGAGGTTGTCGTGGAAACAGGAGTGGAATGTTGAGACCTGCTGTCCCTGGTGGGGCCGCACTCAGAGCAGCCGTTTGTGTGGGTGAGTGAGTGTGTGTGTATGTTACTGAAGTGCGCAGGCCAGGGGTAACACATGCCTGGCGGTCGTCCTGGAAATCGTCCCACCATCCCGAAGGACTTAAACACACATACACATTGATATTGCATTCACAGAGCATATACACTTACAGTTTAAGAAAGAAAGTATATTTAGTATTTCCTTTTAAAGTACTTTTCAATATACCTTTCGTGAAATGAATAAACAGAGATTACTTCCCCACAAAGTTAAAACATCTGCAGAATTCTACAGAACCCATTGCTAAGAAGTTTTGCTATATGTGCCCCCAGCACTTATGCGCTTGTTTATTAAATATTTTGGCTAATTTGGGTTTCATCTTTTCAGCTTTAGTTCCACACAATTCCACAGATTTCCCCCACAATCAGCACAGAAAACATGAAAAAATTATGAGATGATTAACTGAAAGTCCCAAAACAAATCCAAACCAAGCAAATTTAACTCGGTAAAGACAGTGAATTATTCAAAACAAACCAGTGATTTGAAGATGAAGTTTTGTGCTTTACTTTTTTGTTTGTTTTGGAGAAAGTGTGTGGAAATGCAAAAAAAAGGCTGATCAAATATGAAAACAAACCCAAATTTCATTGCATTTTCTAAAACCGAAAATCAATCTATTAAAACCTAATCCCTAATCTCTTTTTTTCCCTAAAGGCAATTTATCGTCCAATCAAAAGAAATTAAAATTCAGTCTTTGATAAAGTATGCAAAAAAAATATGCAAACATTTCTATTCCCATTATGATTTTCACATTTATAATAGGCTAATGATTCAGAATGCACCTATACATTATAAAAGATGATTTTTCGAAGCTGTAAATAAAATAATTTTGGAGTATGTTTTACAAGACATTTTCACTCAGACATTTTACATTTATTTCAATGTGTTATTTGTCATTTCTTTGTAAATATTTGTGAAATTTCTGGGTGAAAATAGCTTCAGAGTAAATCCTAAATTTTTTTCACTGTGTGAATTATGAAAATGGCACTCAAAAACTCTAAATAGAAAAAAAAAAACGAATCAAGTATGGGTAAAGTTAATGAAAAGAATAATCCTAAAATATATTTACAAACAAAAAAGTTCACCATTTTGAAGGCAACCACATTACTCTGGCAACATTGTTGTTTTCTCTGTTCTTTGTACTAGCTCCTCCTTTCCCTGAGGGCACCATTAAATGTGTCCCTGTTCTTTCTTGTTCTCATGATACCTTTTTACCTATTATGAGCAAAAGAGATTGAATTGAGAATTGCTACAGAGACTCACTGCATCTCTTTTTCAAGGTCTAATAGCCTAATGTACAATTAGCATGATTATTGCTGAAGTCTTAAAGACCCCATGAAATCAAAACTGTTTTTGTTTTGTGGGTTTTAGACCTGTTAGCTCGAAGGTTGTCTATATGTTTGTGTACATCTGAAAGTTGTCAAAATAAACGTTTAGCACAAATTTACAGTCTTTGTCTTCCAAGAAACATTTACCAAAATATTGATAATCCTTGCGTGTACAATTTTCTCCAATTAAATATTCTCTAGAACCCCCCTCCCCAAAACCAACTAGCATTAGCAAGTACAAATCATGTTTTAATGGTGTGTCTTAAACTATTGGCTATTTAAAAATTCTGGCCTCCTGGCCAAACTGAGCAATCAATGGAGAAGGGGTTTGGTTAGAGTGGTGACCAAGAAGCTGATGGTTCTGATCACTCTGGTTGAGCTCCATTACCATATATGGAGATGGGAGAAATAGAAGGACAAACATCACTGCAACACTCCTCCGATCTGGGCTTTATGGCAGAGTGGCCAGATTCAAGCCTCTCCTCATTGAAGACACATGAAAACCCACTTGGAATCTGCAAAAAAGCACCTAAAAGGACTTTTTCAGACTGATTCTCCTATGAGATTCTTTGGTCTGATGAACCTCAGTTCCTAGCATCAAGTATGAAGGAAACCAGGCCCTGCTCATCACCTGCACAATACCATCCCACAAGATGCAGAGTCTCGCACAGTGCAGCAGGAATCACAGTTCACTGATCACGTGATGAGAGTAAGGTCAGATGACTGACAAGACCATGGCGGAGGATTTGTTGTGCAACAGAACCTAAGCGTCTGATAAATGTCTTATCTTGTAGAATGCACGCTCAGAACCGCTGCTCCCTATACACAGAGTATGCGCGCTCGCGAATTCAAAAGCGAAAGTAAAATGCGAGCTCGCAATATCAAACCTATCTTAGGCTGGGCTGTGTAGTTGTAACCACCTCTTAGCCTCTGTTTTGGTCTCTGTTTGCACTTTGAATATTGAGAGAGTACTTTGGTTGCACATTCTTTGCACTTAATAAGACTAAGAAAAAACTGTGTTATTTATTTTTGCTATCTATACTGTTTTTATTTGTAGAAAAGAGTTCAATTAGGAGTCACACAAGTTCTGGAAGCTCATAATTCATGTACAGTAAGGTCAGAGACTCGTAAAATCATACAGGAGAGAAGCCAGTCAGTTGAGTTTGTGGCAAAACCTTTTACGGTGCTTGAGTATTGTTGTCTTTTACTGCATATGATAATTCGTACTCAGAAAGTAGAACTGAAATGACATTCATTACAAGATGATTAGTTAAAACATTTCAAAATGCACCTGCAGACTATTTTTCCAGTCATTAATTTTGTCATTTAGGAATACTTAAAAATACTGTGCAAAAATCTTGTCTCGTGAACCCAGTCTCATGTCTCATCTCATCACAAATCTGTCTTTTGCTTTGTCATTATGGTGTACGGAGTGTAGATTGATGTGAAAAATAGTAATTTAAAGTACTTTAACACGGCAGCAACATAACAAAATGTGAAAAAAATGAAAGGGTATGACTACGTTTGCAAGGAGGCAGTAATAGTGTATATTATTACAATTTAAAATAGCAGTTTTCTATTTTAAAGGGATAGTTCACCCAAAAATGAAAATTTGATGTTTATCTGCTTACCCCCAGGGCATCCAAGAACAGTATTTATATCATTTTTTACCTCTAAAACACCACTATGTCCAACTGCCCTGCACGTCCGGTTAGTGAGGTCTGATCGCGCTCTGACAACGGAAGTGATGTCTCGCACTCATTGAAGCAAAGCGCGAGAGATCACTTCCGTCATCAGAACGCGTTTTTTGACCTCACTAACCGGATGCGCAGGGCAGTTGGACATAGTGGTGTTTTAGACGTAAAAAATGATTATGAATACTGTTCAGTTTCTCGCACAAACCGATCGTTTCGTGTCTTAGGACATTAATGTGTCGTCACGAGCCGCAGGGTTTAATTTGGATTTGTCTGTGCATGTTTTTTTGACTCTTATAGATGGTGTTGCCATTGACAAGCATTATATGACTGACAGACCGCAATGGTTGGAGTTAAAAATCATCATTTGTGTTCTACTGAAGAAACAAAGTCACCTACATCTTGGATGCCCTGGGGGTAAGCAGATAAACATCAAATTTTCATTTTTGGGTGAACTATCCCTTTAATATATTTTAAAATGTAATGTATTCCTATCATGACAAAGCTAAATTTTCATTTATCATATTTCAATATCATTTCTCCAGTCTTCAGTGTCACATGATCCTTCAGAAATCATTCTAATATGCTGATTTGATGCAAGAAAATTTCTAATTATTACCAGTGTTGAAAAAGTACAGCCTAACATTTTTGTGGAAACAATGATACTTTTTTCAGGATTCTTTTGAAGAGTAAAAAGAGTAAAACGTTCAAATAGAATTTTTTGTAACATATCTTTATTGTCACTTTTGATCGATTTAATGTGAATAAAATGTTGAATAAAAGTATTAATTTCTTTTAAAATCTCACTGACCCCAAACTTTTGAATGATAGTGTATATGTTATAAAATTAATCTAAATATTTTTCCCCCATGCATGTTTTAATTCACACACTACTTATACACTCATTTATCTCATGAAACTAAACCTATCCGGCGTATGAAACTAAATCTTGCTGAAGTGTTTTGCGAGTGTGTGATATATAAAAGCATAGCTTCTGCTGGCCTGGCTTCCTCATCATTGACTCAAATTACCCTCATGCCGTTTGACCACAGCGTCAATCAAATAGACCCACACACTTATACTAAGATTCCCATCTCACACACATATTGAGGTGTGGAATGTAGCTTGAGATCTGATCAGAGACTTTACACTCTCCCTCAACAACACACACTACAGTGTTGTATGTGTTTGCTCGTATGTGTGTCTGTACTTTCTAACATCGTGACTTAGAGAACGCAAAGGTCAGTAGAGCACCTCAGAACTGTTATGCAACACATGCAACAGGTTTATCAGAGCACTCGTGTATATCAGTTCATGACATGTCAAAGGCAGTCACTGTGTGTATATGTTTATCTGTGAAGGCTCAGACTCAATGTTAAAGTAATATTTAGCTAACGATATACTGAAACCATAGTGCCAAGAATAACAGCGTGCCGCACACACTCATATACGTATGCAGTGATTTCACTCTCACGCCTAGCTTAGTTTGCCTTCTGTTAAAGCATCTTGATGACATCACTAGGGCACAGGTCAATGACTTATAATGCAGCTCTTTTGCGTCATAACGAGGAAGGCGGCAACATGTTCCCTTGTGGTTTTATAACAATTACTGATGGCGACTTATGCTTGTGTATAATAATAATATAAACAAAACTAGCTTATGATTCAATCCAACGTCTTTATCCCGCTTACGTAACTGACAAATGCATCAAACAGTTGAGGACATGCAGATTGTGTTTTTAGCTCTTATTTCGCAGACTATTACGGTTAATCTCTCTCTGTCTCTCTCTCTCTCGATTTCTGTAAGCTATTGTTTTTATTGTGTCTTGGGACTCACAATGTCTTAAAGAGTTACAGCAGCTTTTGTCTGTGACAGTCACCCATCTTTCTGTCTCTGACAATTTCTTTTTGTTCAAGAGCAAATTCTGTAGCTTAATGGTTAGAGAGTTGGACTTATAACCCGAAGGTTGTGGGTTCGAGACTCAGTACTGGTGGGAAATGTAAGAGTGAATGAACAGCGCTCTCTTCCACTCTCATTACCCACAACTGAGGTGCCCTTGAGCAAGACACCTAACCCCCAATCACTCCCCGGGCGCCACAGCAAAAAATGGCTGACTACTGCTCTGGGTGTGTGTTCACGGTGTGTCTGTGTGTTCAATACTCACTGTTGTGCATGTCCATTTGGATAGGTGAAATGCAGAGCACAAATTCCGAGTATGGGACACGTCACTCAAATCTCAATAACCATCCAGTGGTAGTTGTGTTTTTAGTTTTGCTTAGCACCCCCAGAAGTGTAGGACTGGCACTGCAAACAATAGATATACAAGATGAGTGAAACAGTTGGGTTAATACAGCATGATTAGCATTGACCAACAGAAAGCTGTTTGTTTAAAATGACTCATGTGTGAGCTGTGCTTCATACATCGCTACACTATTGACAATAGACGCTGGACCTTTTCGTCTGCGAACTTTCACTAATGTGACCTTTTGTGTCAAAAGTAACGTACATATGTAGAGTAAAGGCATGTTCACACCAAGAATGATAACTATAAAGATAACTATCTTAGAGTCCACACCTGTGCATGATACCGTTCTGTTTATTATAAGCGAGCACTGCAGTTTTGGCATTTTTCGCTTTAAATTGGCTCACAACAGGTGCTTCTCATTCAGAAGGCTGCATCCTAGTGAGGCCATGCCCTTCCTAGTTCAGTCCTTCGGAGGCTTGTAGGCTAGAGTCATCCTCAGAATTAACTGCTAGAATAAGACGGTCTAGTAAGTGCGTATGGATATGTCACACATGTTCCCACCCCCACGGTCACAACAAGAAAATACTATTAAAATACTTTGTAGTCAAGTCAGCGATTGATCTGGTTAAAGATTGGATTCATCACACTGGTATGGAGACGGGTTTGTTGAGGATCTGTGCCACTGGCTGTCATGTCGATGAGGCTTTCACAGGAGATGGTCTAGTTGACACAATCTAGCTGACATTTCAGGGATGCGTTATAGTCGTGTTTAGGTGCAGGTCCTCAATCTGATCTGGATAGGGCCTGGATCCGGCTGACTATGGTAAACCTCGGGATAAACAGAGAGACTAATATGGATGCGACTAGTTAAGCGAGTCCCGTACATTGTTCGGTTCCAGCTGTAGAACCCCTGCATCAGGATGACTGGGTGACTGTGAGACGGCATAGTCGTGGGACAAAACACCACTGTTCCGTTTGGATTAGAACATTAAACAGGTTCTCTCCACTTAGTGACGCACCCACTGAGAATCCTGTTAAAAGTGCCCTAGTTATTGGCGATTCTATTACACAAAACGTGAAAATAGAGACACCAGCCACCATAGTCACATGTTTGCTGGGAGCCAACTTATTCCATGTTTAAGTGCTATAATCGGGGCTCTGGTGCATCTACCAACCTAGAAAACGTGAAAAAGGACAACCCAGTAACTTTGTTTTGGTAAGCTTTTCTCTGCAAGCATGTGAAAAAACAAGCCGCTCTCCTTGTGACGTAGAAAGGGGATCTTATTATAATATTACCCCCCTTTAATCTGCACGTTTCCACCCACGGCGCCGCCATTTTGTTTTCGCAAGCGACAACGGTGTACCAGTTCTAATGCCATGGCAAAAGTTCGAGCAAAGCATGCTAACTGTTCTGTTGTTGGTTGCACAGATGAGTACAGAACACTATTTAGAGTCTCATTAGCTTGTATAGCCTGCAAGTTGACCCTGGCAAGCTCAACTGCCAGATAAAAAAGGAGCGTTTCTGTCCGAGCGATATTCTGGAAAAAATATTAGACCATTCACAACATTTGATAGCAATCATAAACGTTAGCCTGGTGTGTATGGCTCTGTTTGGCAAACAGGTACGCTATGTACAGTGGGCGTCCATACGGGTTTTGCACAAAAGATTAACATGACAGCACATGCTAGTCGATGAGTTGAATCAACTCCACAGCAACTACATAAAGGTATCCACTAACCATTCAGAAACAGCGTGTTTTTGCTCACACCCAAATAGGGGCAAATTTGACAAGCTATAATAAATGATCTGTGGTGTATTGAGTTGAAACCTCACAGACACATTCTGAGATTTACATCTTGTGAAAAGGGGCATAATTGGTCCTCTTTAAAAGTACTGGCTAATTCTAATCATAAATAGTCTAAGATTATTATTCACGTTGGCACTAATGATGTCTGACTTTGCCAGTCGGAGATCACTAAAAAGAACATTTAAGAGGCATCTTGTTTAAAAATATATGTTTATATTAAAGCAATACAGTGGATGACAATTGTCTATGGTCCCCCATGCAGTGGCTTAAATTATTGACAGTTTAGTGTCAAGTGATTATTTTACAGCAAAACAAAAGTTAATGTATGCTTTCATCTCCGAAAACATTATTTGCGTCTTACATTTCATAATGAACTCAGACAAGCTCAATGCTGACTCTTTTCCCGTCAGTACTTTTTTGTGAATTGAAATGTGTGCAAAGGATTGTGGGTGATTTAAGGACATGAAGGATACACTTGATGCATCCTTCAGAATGATTTGAATGAAGGACACTAAACGAAGGCTGCCTTCCAAGGATCCTTCAAATTGAGATGGCCACTTGATGACGTGGCAGCCTAGATATGCAGCCTTTCTAGGACGCAGCCTTCTGTTTGAGAAGCACCCATACTGTTTTCTGCCTACTATATAGTATGGAAGTAGGCATATTTGGACGCAGGGACTGATTTAATGGGTTCTGTTGGCTTTAGATGTGTTGCAATGTGCCGCTCACATTTGATGTAGATAGGGTGTTACAAAAAGATCTCTTGCCTAAAAGCATTTCACACGCCGTATACCATCACATCTTATTCTTAACTGACTATGATCCAGTAATGGAGCCGTTACATCGAGCACTTCACTGGCATTTCAAATGCAGCACAAACACATTCACACAGATGATTTATTGTACGCATGGCCCAAACTGACTCGGCACCCTGTGTGCCCGGTAAATCTCAATAGCTCACAACCGCTGAGGAATCCTTTGACATTACAGAGCTCAGAGAGGAAGCCCTGTAAGGACAGAAGGGCCTCGGGTATTAGCAGCAGTACAACTGTTATTTCAATGACCCTGAACCAACTAAGAGATAAACACATAACAGCCTTATCAGAAAAGACATAAATTTCAAATGTGTAGCTGACAGTAGACATCTGTTATGCGAGAAAACAAAGATCATGTAGCCGGTGCGTACAGAATTGCATACTGCATTTCTGCAGTATCTAGTATGCATACTGTGCTTTCTGTATATGCACAGAATATCTGAATGACATTTCTTTGCAAATTACTTCCATGTCTTTATGATGGATGAACCGGAGATAATATCATTCTTTTTTCTTGGACTACCATGAGATAATTCACTAATTTTTAAAAAAAAAAAAAAAAGAATAAAAAAATCAAGATAATAACTGGGTGCACATCATGAGACAGCTATTTTGTTTGGAATGTTTATCTTTGCATAAAACAGACTGTTTCAAAAATAAGATTTGTTGAAATATGTTTCCCACTCATAATTATGAGTTTTTGGTGGTGTTTAACTTAAAAATCTTCCCAACATGACTTGTGGTCCTTTCCCGATCCCGTTCCTGTCTCCTTGAACTGCTCTGACAAAATAAGGGAAAAAAAGTCAAAAATACTTCAATATATATATGTGACCCTGGACCACAAAACCAGTCATAAGGGTAAATTTTTTGAAATTGAGATTTATACATCACCTGAAATAAGTTTTCCATTGATGTATGGTTTGTTAGGATAGGACAATATTTGGCCGAGATACAAGTATTTGAAAATCTGGAATCTGAGGGTGCAAAAAAATCAAAATATTGAGAAAATCGCCTTCAAAATTGTCCAAATGAAGTCCTTAGCAATGCATATCCACTCACAAAAATACATTTTTGATATATTTACGGTAGGAAATTTACGAAATATCTTTATGGAACATGATCTTTACTTAATATCCTAATAATTTTTGGCATAAAAGAAAAATCGATCATTTTGACCCATACAATGTATTGTTGGCTATTGCTACAAATAAACCCGTGCGACTTTTGACTGGTTTTGTGGTTCAGGGTCATATATATATATATATATATATATATATATATCACACACACACACACACACACACACATATATATATATATATATATATATGTATATATATAGTGGTCTTAAATGACCACTGTGTGCAGTTCATCCCTCTTAATAAAAGAAATTGGCTAATATGTCATACAGCAAGAGTTTGAGGTCACATGAGTCTTTAGATTCAAACAGGATATCTTGGATTAAGCTGGATCATTTTGTTTCTCTGACCCTCAAAGGTGAAAGAACATCCCGTCTCTACAGAATAAGCGTCTTCTCAAACCTTGTCCTCAGTGCGATACATATCACCTTTTCAGACTACGCACTAATCCTGTGTTTACGACTTGAGCTGAATGCTCGCATTCTACAGCATATCCTTTACCTAATCTGAGTCACACACGCTGAAACTGAATTACCCCCGAAATATCCTGTGTCCTGCTTCAGATGAGCGCCGCATGACCGCAACAGTATTTTAGGACTGTTTGTACCCAAAACGCTGCTGATTAGGATTTAAGCGAGCTATATTTAGAGACAAACACACAGAAAAGGGAGTCTGAGTCAAAGATCACGTATGGGTTGAGGGAAAACAACACTGAGCGAAAGGAACTTCGCAACCCCCCTCTTCCAAAACCACATCTAACATCCATTCAGAGAAAAGCGGCAGCGAAATTATTGGCGTGTGCGCAGCTGTTTCAACTGTATGTATCAAAATGATTTAAAACGCTTGACAGCACAGCTCGGCTTCCAACCAAAATTGTTTTTGTTCCCGCTATTGAAGTGTGCTTTAAAACTAGCGGAGGCCTGCCTTTAAATACATCTGATTATTCTGAAGTTTCATGTGGCTACAAACCGATCGCTCCAAACGTTTTGATTTTTAAAGCTAGCTAGGAAGCTATCTGTCAGTGCAAAGATTGGGCCTACAGTCATCACTAACTCAAAGCTTAATGACTGTTTATCAGTGGTTTCGGCCTTACTGTTAATGAAAGGGTGGCCTACCACCTCAAGAGCCTTGTCATCTCCTCTTGGCCTCTGATAAAAGCACCCGACTCGCCAGGCTTTGATAATTTTTACCCTAAAAAAGCTTAAACGTAGGACTTGGCAGTCAAAGAAGCTGCACAACAGACTTCGTCAGACCACTTGTTGTGCCTTCAGGCTTGAAAGGCATTTTAAGAGGCCAGATACTCGGCTGAATTAATGGTGCGTTTGGTGTCGAGCCTCTGAGGTGACCCACCGACTTACTGGAACTGTTCCCCCCCCACCCCACCCCTTCACATTTAATTACCAATTATCACATCGGAAATTCCTTGGAATGTTGGTCCAGCCATTTGCGACGTACGATTATGTTAATCGTGACCCTGAAACGGTCAGTTGGTCGCAGACAGGCGCAAGCATGCATGCCTACGAACAGCTCTTTTGCCATTTTCCCCTCCGTCTGAGTTCAGCTCTACCCTTCTCAGAGTCAGATAAGGACACATCTGCTGAGTATTATCCCCCAGACTGCCGTGGGGCCCCTTTATACATCAAGCCCTCACATACTGCACACACACGTACATGTACACATGCACACACCCCCTCGTGGTTTTCTTCCACACTTCCACTCTTTGTGTTCTTCGTTTCTTTTCTGCTTCCAATGCAACGCTCTACTTCAGTTTGTTATTCTATCTCTTTTAATCAAATTCTAACCCTATTTTTTGATTATCAGCCCTACTTAGCTATTTTTTTCTTCTCTTTTTTACTCTTATTCTTCATTCATGTCTCCTGCGTCCAGACCTGGAGGCCCCGGATAGTCCTGGCCCACCCAAACATGAGTCTGACTCATCCAACAGCAACCTCCTCCTTCTCTTACAGGGGGTACAGTACTGGTGGTACCATGGTGCAATGAAAAAACAAAGAGTGATACCATTGTACTTTTTGTCCTTTATACTTTTCTTCATTTCCGGAGCTCTCCTACTTCCTACTAGTGGTTTTTGCATACTTAAAGGGTAGGTTCACCCAAAAATGAATCCCTTTAATCATACACCATCAAACTCTCCTATTGCATATCATATGGGCTCTTTGTTTACAATAATTTATTATTACATTCAACATAGTTAAGTAGTAAATAAGTAGTAAATATCATCATAAATTAGCAAGTTAGCATCTCAATGGCAGTCACAGAAAGTATTCAATTTGGAATATGCCATCTCTGCACATGGAGCTTAGTTCTGCTGCCAAGGTTTTTTAAGCCAATCATCAGAGCTGTAAATGTCATGTGACAAAGTCCTTTTAGCAATTTTAATAGCCCTCTAAAAATAATTGGGCACAGATATCCACTAGTCATTCTGCTTTCAAAACAATGTATTCTGTCACTAATGATTTTGAATTGCTGTCAATGGAGAAAGATGGGTCAAAATTAAATTATGTTGATAGAGCTTAAAGCTGCAGTCTGTAAGTTTTGCCTCTTTGTTGCCATCTCTGTTTGAAACCTGCAATTGCAGTTATTTGCGGAATTATCATCTTTATGTGGGTTGTGCATCGGCACGGCTCCTCAGCGCGGATGAATCTAATGTTTTCAAATAAATTACACAACATGATTTACTAAGGTTTGTGCTAGCCGATTTACTGGTATTTGTGCCATTCCACTTTTATTGGTGCCTTGTTTGGTAAATCTGGCTCTTTCTTGTTAACTAAAATTGTTTTTGATAATTGAAATAAATCTGAAATCAAATTAAATATAAATATTAGATAAAAAAAAACGTTGCCTTGGAAATTAACTGAAATAAAATGTTTAAGCTGAATTACTAAAATTGAAAAACTAAATCTAAATTAAATATAAATTAAAGCTAAATAGAAATAGTAAAACAAACTAATAAAAAAATACAAAAGAACATATGAAATGAAAACTGAAAATATATAAATAAAAGCTGTTTCAAAATATTAAAACAAAAATAATATAATACTAAAATAACACTAATACACACACACAGGAAAACAGACTTTCTGTCAGAGAATGTAAACTTACACAGCTGATATTTGATACAAGTGCTTTGTGTTTATCTATTGGATAGTATAAAGCAGAAAGATGATTTTGAAAGTGTTTAGTTGAACATGAGTGAATGAATGAGTGAATGAGTGAAGTGACATGTGGCCAAGTATGGTGACCCATACTAGGAATTTGTGCTCTGCATTTAACCCATCCAAGTGTACACACACAGCAGTGAACCGTGAACACACACCCGGAGCAGTGGGCAGCCATTGCTGCGGCGCCCGGGGAGCAGCTGGGGGTACGGTGCCTTGCTCAAGGGTCTCACCTCAGTCGTGGTATTGAGGGTGGAGAGAGCGCTGGACATTCACTCCCCTCACCGACAATCCCTGCCGGACCTGAGACTCGAACCCATGACCTTTGGGTTACGAGTCCGACTCTCTATCCATTAGGCCACGACCGCCCCCGGGACATCTGGGACCCTCTGCTTTTCTGGACCTGCTGTGGCTGGATTCTTCAGAGTAAGTGTGTACGCATGTGATGGAGATGAAACTTTATCAAAGCAAAGCAGAGAGATCCGATTATACCACCCTACAACAAAGACAACACTGAGACCATGTGCTTTAAAAAAGCCATTGTGTGTCTGCATGTTCTGGTATTGGACCTCAGTCATTCTCTCTGCCTAATGAGAGACCATGACTACATGTCTGGCATTCCTGTCAGTCAGCTACCTGGTTACCTATAAACACTTTATAAACCAGGTGTGTGTATATGTCCGCGAGGAGGAGGGGGGTTTAAAGACTTTAAAAGCTTTCTTTGTTACTGCACGTCAGTTTCATTGTTTCAATATTGCTCATTGTCCTTTGTCAGAAGCATTTAAAAGTTTTTAGATGAACTTTTAGATGAACTTTGTACGTTCAGTTTGGGCCATAACAGGTCCTGCGCCATTTGTGGAAACATAAACAATACCTCAAATAGCGCAGCTTGAGGGGAGGTGTGATTTTATCTTTTTTAGATCAGATAAAATGTATCATTCACTTATTAGCTGATGACAAAATACACTTAAATTGAGCAATATCTATTGAGGACTCTAATGTGGACTCTAATTTTTTCTAACTTGTACTAAAGTACTGAATGAGGTAAAAGAAATGAATTAAAGTAATTCACTTTTATTTGATTATACTTACAAAATATGCATAAATCAGGTGATTTAAAAGCAGTTTTGCTTCTATTTATTGGCTAGTTGCTTTAAAACGTTTAAACTTGCACTGTAAACACAAATGCTCAAAATAATTAGTTTGAGTAGGACAAACTTAAATTAAACAAATTAGTTCAGTCAAATTAACTTTTATGAGTATTTAGCACTTTCTTTTTCTTTCAAGTTCAAAGAACTGATATATTTTAAGTAAACTGAACTGTTTCATGAACTTATTTATTTTAATTTAGACTAACTTAAGTTTAACTGAAACTGGGCTTGGATTTCTATTTCCCAGCATGCTTTGCCCATGGCACTTGAAAGGGAGAGTAAATGCTAAAATTAAGTGTTATATAATGTTTTTTTGTGCAAGATTAATGTTAAGTGCGAGATTTAGTAATGATTAATGTTTTGTTAAATGCTTTATATTGCTGTACTCATTCAGCAAGTGCTATACCATGCTACTGCTAACATGCTAGTAAATTAGCAAGCTAGCATTTTCTGAATTAGCTTGCTAGCTAAGCTAAGAATATAGCTAGCTAAGTTTACACTAATAAAAATGTTTACATTGAGGTTACATGATAATTTTAAGTTAAATGTATGAATTAAGTGTACCCATACATTTCAAGTTAAGAACAATTAAAATGTTTGAGTACAAAATAAAAATCTGCCAGTTCTGCTTACTTAAACTTTGAATTTCTTAACTTGAAAATTTTGAGTTTTGCCAACCTATTCGGGTTTACAGTGTGTGCATCACTAATCTGAAACAGTGAATGGTACACAGATGAGTTTACTGGAGGCTAATTGAGTTAAAGGAGGGAATCTAAGGACGGCGTCCCCAGCGAGAACTCTCCGAATCTGGGGCGGTGAAAGCAAGGACATGGTGAACTTTTTGCCAGACAGCATGTTCCAATCTAATTAAATACTAAATACTATTAAATACAATCAAGGTAAAATCCTTACAGCTAGCAGGTTAAAGTCTCGGGAGTGTTTATCTACCTGAGTTCTTTCACACCCCACACAAATTGACCCCGTACACACACACACACACACACACACACACACACACACACACACACACACACCCACACACAGTAAGGAGATCTTTTGTTTGCTGCTGGCCCGTCACTGAGCTTCTGCTGAAGGAATGTCTGTGGAGAACTCCATTGATGAGGTTCACCTCATGTCATTCTTTCCTTCTCCACATTCTGAAAGACTTTCCATATGTTGCAGGCCTCTAGAGCCCAGTCTGTGTGCTGCAATTCCAGACTGTTTAGTACCTGACTCTATGGAAATAAAAGCCAAGACGTAGTAAAATATAACTAGAGGACAGATGTACAGGTAAAACCCCACCATTATACCACTACTAGATGCCAATGACTCCAGCCTTGCTAAAACATGCTCTTCGGTCGAATATGCATACGTCCCTGCTAAACAGTAAGAAAGAATTAAAGGGTTAGTTCACCCAAAAATTATCCCATGATTCACTCTCCCTCAAGCCATCCTAGGTGTATATGACAATCTTCTTTCAAAACTAGGGGGGGTTGTGGTGCATTTTGTAGCCAAACAAAAAAAGCATCCATCCATAATAAAAGTAATCTATATGGCTCCAGGGGGGTTAATAAAGGCCTTCTGAAGTGAAGCGCTGGGTTTTTGGAAGAAAAATATCCATATTTAAAACTTTATTAACTATAATAACTAGCTTCTGGGAACAGCCGTAGGCATTGCTTACAATACTCCTACATCCTGCGTCACACATCACATCAGGGGTTACTCTTGTGGCGCAAGTTGACTTGCGCAGTATGCGTACAGTCGTCTGCCGGAAGCTAGTTATTTGAATTTATAAAGTTTTAAATAGGTATATTTTTCTTACAAAAACACATTGCTTCACTTCAAAAGGCCTTTATTAAAGCCCTGAAGCTGTATGGATTATTTTTTATAATGGATGGATGCATTTTTGGGGGCTTCAAAACATGCCCCCTGTTCACAAACATTATAAAGCTTGGAAGAGCCAGGATATTTTTAAATAAATCTCCTATTGTGTTTGTCTGAAAGAAGATAGTCATATACACCTAGGATGGCTTGAGGGTGAGTAAATCATGGGACAATTTTCATTTTTGGGTGAACTATCCCTTTAAGTACACTACCATTCAGTTTGGATATTTATCCCGTAAGGCCACAGGAGGAGAGGAGAAAAGAAAAGAGGTTTTTGCCAATTTTATTTAATAGTAGCATGGTATAGCACTTGCTGAATGAGTACAGCAATATAAAGCATTTAACAAAACATTAATCACTACTAAATCTCGCACTTAACATTAATCTTGCACAAAAAACATTATATAACACTTAATTTTAGCGTGTACTCTCCCTTTCAAGTGCCATGGGCAAAGCATGCTGGGATATAGAAATCGAAATAGAAAAATTAAAAGAAATAAGTTCATGAAACAGTTCAGTTTACTTAAAATATATCAGTTCTTTGAACTTGAAAGAAAAAGAAAGTTCTAAATACACATAAAAGTTAAATTAAACAAATTAGTTCAGTCAAATTAAGTTTGTCCTACTCAAACCAATTAATTATTTTGAGTGTTAGGGTGCAGGTTAAAACATTTTAAAGCAACTAGCCAATAAATAGAAGCAAAACTGCTTTTAAATCACCTGAGTTATGCATATTTTGTAAGTATAATCAAATAAAAGTGAATTAGATAATCATATACACCTAGGATGGCTTGAGGGTGAGTAAATTATGGGACAATTTTCATTTTTGGGTGACCTATCTCTTTAAGTACACTACCATTCAGTTTGGATATTTATCCCATAAGACCACAGGAGGAGAGGAGAAAAGAAAAATGTTTAGTTGAATCAAAACCAATCCCAGTATTTGTTTTTGCCTATAGCTTGAAAATAATAGCAATTTTAGAATATAATTTAAAAACATAATAAATATATAAGAAATAAACAAAAATAATAAAAATAATTAATTAACTAAAATGAACTCTTATGTTGTGTTGATAAACCTGTAACACCTTTGGTGTTCCCGGTCAAAAATGACCAGCCTTTTAAAAATTGCTTGTAAATCTCTGGTTATGATTTATCACCAAATATTGGATTCAATCTTTTTGTCAACTTGCTTTCTTTCAAATAGGACAGGGTTTGTATTTATTTTTGAAACTGATTGATCATATGCCTCATTGATCTGAAGATAAAATTTATCTCTCTGAAAAAGAAAGCCTGTAATACTCAAAATAGTTTGTGTACATGAACGTGTGTGTATGTATCTACAAATGTGCAGGTCTGAGGCCTTTATCTTTGCAAGCACACATGTAAATATGTGAACATGATGAACGCTCCTGAACACTAAATGTTTCTCTAATTTTCAATCTCCCCTATTCATTTTCAATGGATGGTCATTTTTGACCAATATAAGCTCAGATCAATGAGGCCTACAATCAGTCAGTTTCAAAAATAAATACAAAACCTGTCCTAATTGAAAGAAAAACAAGTGGCAAAAAGACTGAAGCCAGCATTTGGTGATAATATAGCATAATAAGAGATTTATAAGCTATTTTTTTGTAGGCCAGTCATTTTTGACAAGGATCACCACGTGTTACAAGGTGAGAAAAAAAGTCCCAAAAAATTACAAAAATTATCTCCAAAATTTGGGGAAGTAGTTATACCCTGTGTGAGCGAAGTCAGTAAGTTTTAGTCCAGTAAGATAACATTAACATTTTTGGGAAAAAGAAAATCCTCTCCATGTCAAAATGACCCGAACACAACATAAGGGTTAAAAAAAATTAAAATAGTTTACTAAAGTTATAAGGCACTCAAAGCCACACTACATCATGAATATGATTATTATGGAAGGGGTTGCAGGCACAATGCTGCATGCTGGGTTTTTTTTAACACCAGCCTTATTCACAGTATAGCCTCTCGTATTGCATGTCATCAGGGAGACACAAAGCTCAAAAGACAGTCATAAAGAGCACAGGAAACAAGAAGTTCAGAAAAGATAAGCGCTTCTACTTTATTACACGTCAAGGATCCAGAAGATACCATTCTTCTAAATAGGGGGGAGGAAAGGGGTATACACAGCCCTCTCCTTGCTGCTGCTCATTTCGTTCATTTAAAACAAACATTTGTTTACATGTGCATACATCCATTCATCTGTACATCCACTCATACTGTTTACATGTTTCAATTCATTCATTAAAGGTGACCAATCATCTGCTTGCTTTGAGCATCCATAAAACCAAACATCCCTGGTCAGTCCAATATCCACCAATAATCAGTTTTCTTTTATACAATACATTATTTACAAAGAACAACAAGTTTGTTTGAGATGTCGAAGGTTTGGCCACATAATGGTGGGAAGAGTGATGACCCACACCCTGTATCGCAACATAACCACAGGGTGCTAAATCGACAACTGCAACCTATCGAATAACAGGCAACCTTTAGAACGGCCTATCAGGTTACAGGGACACCACTGTCACAGCCAATCAGAGCTCGGGGAACAGCGTAACAAGTGTAACAGGTTCCCAAAAGTGATTCCGTTCGGAGTTGGTGGGGGGGAGGGAGAAGAGGGAAGTCCCTGATGTGCATGTTACATTAAGCATATTTTAATAAGGAATCTACAGTATAGAACCATACCATTCTCTCGAAAATGTTGGATTATACATTTTACTATAAAAGCAAATATTCCCCACAAAAAAAAAAAAAAAAAAAAAACTTTCAGAACAGTAGACACATTTTACAAACATGTGTCGAGATTCTTGAAATGATGAAACACCAACCATGAAATGTTAAATACTTTCACTCTTAAAAGAGAACCAAGAACAACATTTCTATATATTCAATAATTTACAGATTGTTCATTGTTTGTTTAATTTCAGCAGCAAACATGACAGACATCGAGTTTTTTTCTTTTTTTAAACCTGTTGCTGTGACCTTACCATCGCCACAGCATTTTATTTTAAGCAAAAATAAACCATATGAAATAAAAGATTCAACTGTAATGAAATAAAACAGCCTAAAAAAAGTTGCAAGCAACTTTGACTGGCTTCCGAGGCTTAACAGCAGGATGTTTAAAATGAAAAAAACAGTACTGCTGCCTGTAAAAACGACTTGCACTTCAAGGTTTAGACGTTTACGGAAACGTTACGGCACATTCCTGTGCAAGTTTTTGTTCAGTTTGACCAAATACTGGTGATACAATTTGATCAGAAACGTTAGTTTCGTCATGAGATTTACACGCCCATGAATGTGATTGATTGAATAAGCTTTTTATGTGTGCTGTAAGGCCACTTATTCACTTGTAATGTTAGTGCCAGAATTAAAAATGTTCGCCCGACATCATTCACAAAATCTCAACTGTATTGTTAGTTGCCACATCAGGTAGTAATGGAAAATTCGATCTATGGTAACCAAATATGTGTGTATAGCATTGAAATAAAATAAAAATAGTACCAAAAAGGATTTTGTTCTTCTGGGTGAAGTTCTGTTTGGAAGCCAACATAAAAAATATATGAGATATTCTCTAATTATTTAAAAAAATTAGCATGAAAACAATAAACAAATAAAAAGAAGAAAGGTTTTAAAAATAAAAGAAAGATAGAAAATAAAAACCCAGAAAATTACATTTAAAAAAAAAAAAAAAAAAAAAAAAAATTAGTACCAAAATTTGTTTGGAAGCAAATATATATTCTATATGAGACTCTAATTGATAAAAATTAGCATAAAAATAAAATAAAAATAGAAATAAAACAGAAAATTATGTAAAAAAATAAAATAAATTAAAAGTAATAAAATAAAATAAAATAAAATAAAATAAAAAGGGGGGTGGAGTTCCGTTTGGAGGCCAGTATAAACTCCACATAAGTTACATGCTTATTATTACAATTAAACAGGATATAACTTGAGCAGGTATGAAATGAAACCAGGGTTTGACAGACATCACAGTGTGTGTTTGGCAGCATGAGGTCAGTCATGGCTCACAGTGCTGAAACACAGTGTGTGTGTGTGTAAACTCTTTCGTAAAGTCCTGAGGTCAAGTCTGTCTGTTTGAGGTCATCCGTACTGGGTGTATAAAAGTGTCTAATTGAGAGCTGGATCGCAACATGTAATCTCATCTGTAATGGAAATGTCTGGCAGTACTGAAGTACAATCAACACTGTTGGGGACTGTCGTACAAACCCAACACAATATGGCTGCTTTGTAAAGCAACCCTGTACCAAAAACATGTGTACCATCATTTACATAAATATTAACATTGTTTGAGAGACTACTACTGCAGTACCATCGCCCTTTACCTCAAAAGGTGCCATTTTACCATGTTTGATGGTAGAAATCGATTTGTACCGAGTCTGTAACAGTTGGACAGTAACGTCTGGTAATGTCTAAAGAGGTGCGCACAGTGAAAAGTCCAGAGATTTATGGTTAGTGGAATCCAGCATTTGTGTGGTCCAGATACGTGATGTTGAGAGATCTGTTTTGTCCATATGCTTTTGGTAGCGTCCGGGTGATAATACGGTCCTGGAAAATGAGGTTAGTGAGTTTATTGAGGTCCAGTTTCTGAGGTCTGGCTTGTGGTGAACAGGGAGAGATTTTGAGTCTTGATGCTTGAAGGAGCGGTGGCTTTCTACTCTTCATTCTGGTGGAAAAAAGGAGAAATGAACATTAGCTAGATGATCAAACAGCCACGGACAACACCAAATAAAACCTAAAAGCACTATTTACAGTAGAAACACACTGTTAATCTGCTTTTTTAGGAACACATTTGTCTGTGGCGCCCTTTTATACACAAAAACAAACAAATCCTCCCTTTCTTCGTTTATTTGAAAACACCACTCTTTCTTGGATCCTTCCTTCGGCCTGAGGAGTAACTGACCTTGCCAACGGTTGATAAACAAGCATCATTGTTTCCCTGGAAACGCTCAACACAGATTTGAACAGCCAGAGAGGAGCCAAAAGCTTTATTACATCATTGCTTGGCAGACACAGAGAGAGAGAGACCTGCTGCAGACAATCCACTCTCTTTCTATTTCTCTCCCTTTATCCATTTACAAGTGGATGTGAGCCTCATCCGAAAGTGGCGTTCCTGACTCCTGCCCTGTTCAGTCGCATATCTAATCCACTCAGACACACACACAAACAACTACGAGCTGTTTTCATTATATAATACTCTCACTGACTGTGATTAAAAGATCAGAATGTAGACAGACAGCATTAGCACACACACCTGTTCACCACCGCTTCTGAAACAAACACTGATAGCATCAAGACGTTGCTCATATGTGCCGTAATGCTGAGCTTAGGATTGGTCATAAATTCAGATACAGGCTTTAAAGTCAACATGAAAAGGCATGTGCACAGCAAGACCATATCCATGTCTTGAACACTGGGGGGGACCATGACTTTTTTCCCAGGGGGGAATTAAAGGATTAGTTCACTTTAAAATGAAAATTACCACATGATTTACTCACCCTCAAGCCATCCTAGGTGTATATGACTTACTTCTTTCTGATGAACACAATCAGAGTTATTTTAATAAATATCCTGACGCGTCCAAGCTTTAAAATGGCTGTGAATGGGGGCAACGAGTTTGAAGCTTAAGAAAGTGCATCCAACCATCATAAACGTACTCCACATGGCTCCGGGGGTTAATAAATCGAAGCTTCTGAAGCGAAGCGATGCGTTTGTGTAAGAAAAATATCCATATTTAACAAGTTATAAAGTAAAATATCTAGTTTCTGCCAGACCGCCTTCTGTATTCAACTTACGAAAAAAGCTTTTTTAGTAAGTTGAATACGGAAGGCGTAGGACGTAGTGTAAGCATTTTGAACTGCGAGAAGCATTACACTTTCTTCGTAAGTTGAATACAGAAGGCAGTCTGGTGGAAGCTAGATATTTTACTTGTTAAAATATGGGTATTTTTCTTACACAAACGCATCGCTTCGCTTCAGAAGGCCTTTATTAACCCCCCGGAGCCGTGTGGAGTATGTTTATAATGGATGGATGCACTTTCTTGAGCTTCAAACTCATTGGTCCCGTTCAAAGCTTGGATAAGTCAGGATATTTATTAATATAACTCCGATTGTGTTCATCAGAAAGAAGAAAGTCATATACACCTAGGATGGCTTAAAAGTGAGTAAATCTTGAGGTAATGTTCATTTTAAAGTGAACTAATCCTTTAAATAAAAGGAATTAAATAATTAAAAAGGATTTAAGGGAATAACGAAAAAGAAATAAGAACGGTAAAAGTTACACATCTATTGTAGTTAAGTAATCAATTTAAACTATTTGCAACTCTTATTTGTATATCTAATATGTCAAAAATGCAAAACGTTCTTGTCTTGTCACATTCAGTTATGAATTACATTAATGTCATATTATATTAATCAAATAATAGCATGTTTTCAATTCAAAACAGTGACATTTCATAAAAATGTTGAGTAGTTTGCGTCACTGGATATTACTGTCGGTCGCTGAATATTTCAATCATTAAACAGTTGTCAAATATTAAATGTTTAGCTACTTACTCATCACGTACTCTTTTACTGCTAAAACGAAAGCGTTCCATTGGAATTTGCACTCGACTTCTGTGAACAGTAAGACCTTCTTTAATTTGATTGTCCAGTTCACTCATTCTGACAGTGATGAGCGCTGTTAGACCGCTGAGGCAGACCAGCCTAAAAATCTAACTTTTAAAACGTTTTTTTTTTTTTTGTCAT
Organism: Mylopharyngodon piceus; assembly: GCA_039654765.1. Taxonomy (NCBI): domain Eukaryota; kingdom Metazoa; phylum Chordata; class Actinopteri; order Cypriniformes; family Xenocyprididae; genus Mylopharyngodon; species Mylopharyngodon piceus. The sequence continues at coordinate 20,315,866 of CM077447.1, forward strand.
CCTAACAACAAACAGAGCGGTGCAAAATGTACAGAGCAGCATCAATAATATCAAATACTGGGAGGGACAATCTGACCATTTCTAATTATTGTCTATGGTGGTTACGGCCCTGGTGCAGTCTATTTCAATAAAGTGATGGGAAACTGGATATCTGAGAAGAAAAAAGAAAGACTTTTACTCATCCTTATGTTTTAAATCTGTATTATGTCTGTGTAAAGCTGGTGAAATCCAGTAATTTCAAAACGAATCTGCATAATTGGGATCTGTCTGAGGGTTCTGTCTGATGTTCTGTCTGAGGGTCAAAAAGTTCCCCATGCAGATTTCGCTTGTGTTCAAGTATGTGTTCAGCACACGACTTCACCATGTTGACCAAAAGAAAGCTGTTTGGTTTGAAAGTGACTTTGTGTGAGCTGTGCTTCATACATCGCTACACTATTGACAATGGATAATGGATCGTTTTTGTCTGCGAAGACAAAATATATATATATATATATATATATATATATATATATATATATATATATATATATATATATATATATATATATATATATATATATATATATATATATATATATATATGAACAACACACACCACGGAAGAAAGACAATCATAGAAGTACATCTGGGACAACATGAGGGTGAGTAAATGATGACAGAATGTTCATTCTGACGTGTACTCTCTCTTCAATAAAGCAAATAAGGTCAATTTTGACGTTCACTTTTACTAAGTTTACAAGTGTTTGTATTTGTATACATATTCCTGTACAAACCGCTGCCCTCTTTCCATCCAGCTGACATTATTCTGACACAGTTCTGCCCTGGAATACACAACCTCTCCTGTATCGGAGTGAGCTTATTTGTTTAGACTGGTCTGATTTTGTTCCCAGACCTTTTACCTGAAGCTGTTGTTGCTTTGGATGCAGTCGTCATGATGTCATACGTGAAAGAGCACTAGCCATTACGACATGGAACGACTGACCTGATTTGCTATTTACATTCAAAACAAATACAGATTCATCACTTAACCTCTAAAATCAATTGTGATCCTTTTCCATTACTTATTTCAACTGTACACAGAAAGCATGACACTAGGCCCTGTGATGGAGCTGAGGAGAAGGCGGCCACAGTATGGAGCTCACAGTTATGATTAGGCCCCAGTTTAAATCTACGGGAAGGACCAGGCCTGAGCTCACAGTTGAAGAGGCAGTGGCTTGAGACAAACCTCAGCTATAAATACAGCTGTGCAGCAGTGGAGCAGAGAGCCGCAGGTCTAATAGTGCAACTCTGAGAACATGAAAGCCCCCTCACATCTCCGCAGCAAGCCCGACGTCAAGCGCTTTTATAGTGCGGCCATTTTTAGGGCCTCTTTCCTCTTTACTTAGAAAACCAGAGAGATGGAGAAAATTGCAGAGGGTGAAATTATAAGCTGCCGGACTGTGCAAACACGTAGCGTGGGAAAAAAAAAAGAAGGGAGTGCCACTCAAAAATGCCGCTCCCGGAAGTCACAGAATCCCGGAATGAGGGGGAGGAGCTACTGGTAGTATTCTGCATTTCCAGAATTCGGATTCTAGAATTCTATTCCTGGAATTGGTGCAATACAACATGCATACATCTCAATTATACAACTTAATGATACATTCTATTCTGTACTGAAAACTAAAATTGAAAATACACTTCACTACTCTTAAAAAGTTTGGGGTCAGTAAGATTTTTTGTTGTTGTTGAAGGAATTAATCCTTTTATTTAGCAAAGACATTTAATTGGTCAAAAGTGACAGTAAAGACATTTATAATGTTACAAAAGATTCTATTTCAAATAAATGCTGTTCTTTTGAAGTTTCTATTTATCAAAGAATCCTTTAGAAAAAATACATATCACAGTTTCCACTAAAATATTAAGCATCACAAATGTTTTTTATGTTTATTTGAATGATTTCTGAAGGATAATGTGACACTAAAGAAAAAAAAGTCACAAGTTTTCAATGTGGCTAAACAGAAGAGCTCAAAGACCAATATCATGCCAATGAAATATTTCAGAATTTGGAATAGTAATAAAATTTGTGGACGCTATAGAAATTTTGACAATGTACCTTTGCAGGCCTGTAAAATACATTTTAAAAATGATAAAGTGTGTAATTTCTGTACCATGAGTGGCAAAAAAAAGGTAGTCCCACACCATTAGTAGAGCTGGATAAATTGAGAATCATCATTTTTTTGTTTCAAACAGAGATCACGATTCTCCCATGATTCTGAAGAAACAACTAAACAAAATAATAATTTACTAGAGGTTCTGACAAAATGTTAATTGCTGCAGTCTATTTAAATTGTTCAAGAATCTAAATGAATTATTTAAAAAACTGGTTTGAATAATGGATTCAATGACCCACTCATACATACTTAAAGGGGTGGTTGATTATGATTTCATTTTTTTCAACTTTAGTTAGTGTGTAATGTTGCTGTTAGAGCATAAACTAGTTTGCAAAGTTATGACGCTCAAAGTTCAATGCAAAGGGAGTTATTTTCTTTTAAAGAATTCTGTTTAAGGACTACAACAAACAGCTGGTAGGGAGTACAACGAGCTTGTTCCCAGGTTGGTGACATTACAAACCCCAAAATGTACATAAACCCTGCCCCCGAGAACATGCAACAAAGGGGCGAGGCCACGTTGGGCTGCTTTAGAGAAGACGAAGAGTTGTTGTAGTAGAGTGTTGTTGCCATGCCGTCATTTTACACCGGACTGCTTCACAAACGAGGGTCAATTCAATGCTGGATTTGCACAAAATATTAACATGACGGCACATGCTAGTCGATGGGTTGAATCAACTCCACAGCAACTACATAAATTTATCCACTAACCATTCAGAAACATCCAGTTGCTTTCTAAAAGTTGCAACTTCTTCCTGAGTCTCTCCATCAGTGTCCGACTCCGGTTTGAACAATGCAAGGCTGAGCACCGTTACTGACAATCGTCATTCTCCAGCTTTGTTGTTGTTGAACAACCGAATCGCGAGCTGTTAAAGCTCCTCCCTCTTTTGGAAAGGGGGCCGGGAGCAGCAGCTCATTTGCATTTAAAGGGACACACACAAAAACAGCGCGTTTTTGCTCACACCCAAATAGGAGCAAATTTGACAAGCTATGATAAATGATCTGTGGGGTATTTTGAGCTGAAACTTCACAGACACATTCTGGGGACACCAGAGACTTCTATTACATCTTGTAAAAGGGGCATCATAGGTCCCCTTTAATTTGTTTAATTTACTGGATGAACTCATTTAAGAATGAGATCACGTGAGCGTTTGAATCGACATTGCGATCTTTTAATGATTAATCGTGCAGCTTGTGTTATGATGTCCAGCCTAACTGGGCTACTAAAACAGGCTGCAATTACATTTGGTGTGACTATCTCACACTTCACCTTCAACATCCCATATACTTCATCCATATACCCCCGTGGGAATATTCTGGCCTCCTTACAATATTGACTGTAATTGACAGCTTGACTTTCCCAAAGGATATGTGTGCCTCTTCTATCCTTCTACATACACAAACATATCACATGCATCACATGCATGTGTTAAAATAAGCACATGTAATAGAAGCCAGCATAACGTCACACACGCTCCCACACTCTCGCTCCCGTACAGTTATTTGCAAACTCATACAGCGTCTGCAGAGGAGGGATTTGGAGCTTTACTCTGCAGAGAGCCTTATAAGGCTGCAAGTGAGGGGTGGTGCTCATCTACCATCAGCTCAATGAACTAACGTCATTCAGCCGTGTAACACACACACACACACACACGCGCAGGCATGCTGTGCCAAGACCCGGGAGAGTGGGGACATTTTTAGCCCACTGAAGCTTCCACACATCCATCCCCACGCGCTGCGAGGGATATGGTTACAGATGTGTGCCGCAGTGTGTGCTGTGATTCGGCACGACTGACGTCAGTACACAGGTCGTATTCGCTGAGAGAGAACATTCAGCGCTGATGCCAACACACACACACACACAAACACCACGGGTTCTTGATGAATTCAATCCTAGACTTCTGAAGTGAGACGTGCTTACTTAACACAATCAAACCACACTGACACAAAACAAGGGATGTGCATGACTAGTTGACTAAATGAAACTGCTGCTACCAGTCGACATTGGAAATACTAACTAGTCATTTAAATTAAATCTTTTTTGCACATTTTGCTTTATATTTTTACAAAGGCTGCATTCAAATTAGAGTCATGTTAATATTACAGTTTAAAATAACACATTATTTTATTGTATTTCTGGAGCCAAAAATAAAATAATTTCATTTTATCTCAGACTTTAAATGCACTCATTTCAGAGAAATGTCCATTCAAAGGACGTACAAGGTATTTTGGCATGTAACAATTATTTGAGAAATTCTGTTTATAATAGGCTATTGAGTTTGTAATTATTGGTCCTGCACTGCCTATTGATTCAGTTGATTTTAATAAATATGAAATAAATATATAAAATATGAAATATAAAATTTAATAAAAAAAGTCTATACAGTTAATGTTGATTAAGTGAATGCTTAAGTTTAATGTACATTGATCATAATGCAAGGCAGGTACATTGCATATATTTTTCAGTGGCATTCAGTGGGGTTTGATTCATAGATGAAGCAATTACAAATGGATTGCTTCTGACAGTCTTCAGGGGGGGGGGTTGTTAGACTAGTAGTCGGTTACAAAATTTCCATTTAAAGTGCCCATATTATGCTATTTTAAAAGTTCCTAATTTTGTTTTGAAGGTATTAGGTTAACATGCATCCAAGATCAAAAAACACGTTAATTTTCTCATAATTTAAGTTGCACATCACCTCATTTCTCTAAAAGTTTGAAAACAGTTTGTTTGAAGATTCAGTCTCTCTAAACCCCTCCTTTCCGAGAGCTTACTCTGCTCTGATTGGTCAGATGGTTGATGATGGGTCTACTGCTTACAGATTACCGTACATGACCCTGGACCACAAAACCAGTCATAAGGGTCAATTTTTTTGAAATTGAGATTTATACATCATCTGAAAGCCGGATAAATAAGCTTTCCATTTGTTAGGATAGGACAATATTTGGCCGATACACAACTATTTGAAAACCTGGAATCTGAGGGTGAAAAAAAATCTAAATATTGAGAAAATTACTTAGCAATGCATATCCACTTACAAGAATACATTTTTGATATATTTATGGTAGGAAATTTACAAAATATCTTCATGGAACATGATCTTTACTTAATATCCTAATGGTTTTTGGCATAAAAGAAAAATCGATCATTTTGACCCATACAATGTATTGTTGGCTATTGCTACAAATATACCCTTGTGACTTATGACTGGTTTTGTGGTTCAGGGTCACAAATCTGAATTTCAGCTCTGCTTGATACACAGTGATACGAACAGTAATGATGGCATCTGTTTTTTCCATATAAATTCCAGACAACACAAACCAAACTCTTCCAGGCCTCAGCTACAACTCCAGTGTTTGAGGGCGGTCAAAGTAGACGTTGTTTGCGGGCAGCCAATGAAGACCATAGGCTGGCATTATGCAAATTTGTTACATTGTTACGTAGGTATGTAACAAAATGTAAGGCTGGAATTGCTGACGACTCGTTTTGGCAGTTTGATTCTTTCTTTTAGAAGACAATTTTTTTTGTTGAGCACTTTGATCTTTAAAACCTTTGCAGACCTTTTACATTCATAAAGAGCTATTTTACACACTGCATGAAAGGTAATATTCGAAAAAGCGTAATAGAGGCACTTTAAAACATTAATGAAATCAGTCTTGGCGTACATCCCTACACAAAACGATGACTAGGAACTTCCTGACTACCTCACGATCGGAGAACTTTGCGTTCTCACAGTACTGGGGGAGAAACCACACACACAGCCACATCAGAGGTTTCCACAACACACTCCGAAGTAACACACCAATGCAGAATTCAGCCGCAGTCGAAGGAAAAAACGAATAAAACGGGAATTAAATTGAAGGTTCAAAACTTCTCGAAACAGCATTAAATGTTGGTGTTTGTGACAAGCGAACACAATGGTGTGGCCCGTTTTGGGGGCCAGAGAAAAACAAAGCGGCTGTATCAGCTCTGTGTGTGTGATGTGGAAGAGACAGCGTGTGCCAAATACCATTCCCTTTAGCAAAGGAAAAACTTCCATCTCCCACACACACACCAGATGTTTTGCCTACTTCAGCAAGTTGAGACACACACACACACACTCGGTTTCCCCTCCCCTCGCCTCGCCGCTGCACTCATCCTAGGAGCTGTAAACTGCGAGACTCAAAGCAGATTTTTCCTCAGCCCAAGATGGCCGTCGACCGCTGGCCTCTTTTGATATAGACGCGAGGTGAAAGCAGCCGCTGCTGTTCGTCGTCTCTGACTCCTCGCATTCCCCCGGACATGAGAATCGGCAGATCTTCAAAGAACTTATCAGGGAAGGCTTATGGAGACCTACTTCACACAGCTCACAAAGCCTCTCGTGTTTGCTCACACTCTGAACGTGGTTACATGTCTTGATAGAAAGGGAAAGAAATTATATGACTTATGACCTTCACAAAAATACCATGGGAAATTAAAGTTTTTCTGGACATGGTATCCAAGGTACTTCACAGAATACCACTGTATTACCATGTTACCATCATGTCCGAAAAACATGAAAATACTATAGCACTTATAGCACCTTGATGGATCATATAAATAGCATGGTATTTGAATATAGTAATCATATATAAATATATGATTATGTAGTTCAACATACACATGCAAAATGTAAATGCCTAGTCTTTCCCATGTTGACTAGCAGCAGCAGTATCTTTTAGTCGATTAGTTGACTAGTCTCGCACATCCCTAATGCTAATACAACGTTTTTATATATTGTCATGATGAAATACTATGGTATATATTAAAGTACCATGGTATTATCATTCAATGCCATTAATGGCACATGGTACAGTCAGCCACAGTACGTTTTGGGAAGACTTTGAAAGTGGTTATTGACAGTTCCGAAGAAAAATGGACTCGAGACTGTAATGAATAGTACCATGGTGATAACGTAAAATGGATGATACCATGATGGTAAATACTATAATATTAGTAGAGCTATATCTTACATGGAATTACAAATATTTTGAAAAATAACATACAAATGAGGTATATGAATATGATATTTGAACTGTTCTGTTCAACTGTTCAAAAGTTTGAGGTCAGTAAGATTTTTTTTGTTTTTTGATCATTTAAAAAAATAATAATTATTAAGAATATTATTTAGCAAGGACGCATTAAATGGATCAAAATTATGCATTGTTACAAAAAAAATTCTTTCAAAAAGTATCAAGCTTTCCACAAAAATATTAAGCAGCACAATTGTGTTTAAATTGATAATAAGAAAGTGGAACAATATGTAAGATATTTGGATTAAAATATCCAAAAACCATTAGAACAATATTATAGATTTTGCTGATTTGTGCGTACTTGCATTATCCCAAATGTTTCCAACAATGTTTAAATCCGGAGAAATCAGCGATTTTAACCAGTGTAACAACAGCCCATGTCATTGTGTCGACTGTCAATGACATCATATCCGCATTAACCTCGATTTCTGGTTTTACTTCCATAGAAACACCATAGGGAAACACCAAAGACGCTTTAAAATATTATGTGTTATATTAGACAGGTGAGCAACTGATTGGATACATTTATCGATAGAAAACAAATCATTGTTATAGAGCTCAACACACAAATAGTGTTAGTGTTTGAATCTCTTGTTTTCTTGATTTACCGCGAGTAACATGTTTGTTCCATGCCCCAGAGAAAACTATACACTACTATACACTATTTTGTCAATTATAGCATAATCAGAGAGAGATTTATTTGTAGTAACAGTAATATAGCATTTTCTCCACCATACAATTTATTTAAGGCCTAAATTAAATGTGTTCAGCGTATAAAGCGATTGTGTCTCTTCAGAAAATTTGGACTAAACTCAGTTCATATGGATTCGTTTTACGATCTCTTTATGAACTTTTTGAAGCGTCAAAGTGGTAGTCGCGTAGCTGTCAATGGAGGGACAAATTGCTCAGATTTCTTTTTTTTTTTTAAGATTTATTTTTGCCGTTTATGCATTTATTATGATAGGACAGTAAGCAGACAGGAAGTGAAGTGGGAGAAAGAGGGGGACAGGTTTGGGAAAGGTCCGTGAGCCGGGACTCGATCTCGGGTCCCCCGAAGCGCAATGACGCTGTATGTCGGCGTGCTGCCCACTAGGCTATTGGCGCTAACAAATCGCTCAAATTTCATTAAAATATCTTTATTTGTGTTCAAGAAGAATGAAAGTCTTATGGGTGTGGAATGACATGAGAGTGAGTAAATGATGAGAGATTTTTCATTTTTGGGTGAACTAACCCTTTAAATTAAAGTCTATTTTTGGTGAAGACAGATATAAGAGTCTCCTGATAGATAGAGACAGAATAAAAAGACCAAAATGGACAAGACGTGAGAACTTCACCTGACAAGAGTCGGCTCACAATGTCAAAACTCAGTGTCCCTGATAAGCAGGAGCAGCATGACTCACTCACACTTACACGTGATATACCTTTAAACAAAAGGCATCTGACAACAAAGAGCTGGAACTCACAACGCCAAGTGTGTTACACAGAAAAAGGGGGTGAAAAAAGAGAGAAAGAAGAAAATAAAAGACGGCCCGCTTGAGGCGCAGGCATGCCTGAGCGGACTCACTTGAGAAACTTTCCACTGACGCTCTGACCTCAGCGACAAGGGCGCGCACACACACACACACACACACACACACACACACACACACAGAAAGACTTCACAACAAATTCAAAACTGTCAAAGGCGACCTGCAAGCGCTCACACAGTACGTAAGCCTCTCTGTGAAACACGTCCCAGAATGGCTTTCGGCTTCGCGCCATGGTCGTATTCACCGCCAGTAACGCAAACACAAACAAAAACAAATGTCAGTCAGTGAGTTTGCCGCAGCTTCATTTGGATGGCGTCTACTATGTTGTTGTGGGGAGAACTGTGAGGAGACTGATTTACCGCCGTCCTCTAAAAGCAAATATAACATCGTAAAGAAGAATTCAGAGTCGTAAATATTGCACATCACCTAAAACAAGCGCTCTCACTCACACACACACTGACGTCTTTTCCTGTCATATCTTTATGAACTCTCTGTTCTTGCATTGGCCTTGCCCCAACCCTGACCAGAGTGAGACAGAGAGAGAGCAAGAGAAATAAAAAGAGGGAGAGAAGGAGTGTGTGTGGCTGGGGTGAAGTAAGGACATGAAGCTGATGGATCCAACTGGGCCATGAGGAACTCTTCCAGACCAACGGAGCTGGGAGGAGCAGGAGTGGAAGAACAGTACTGCTTCTCTCTCAAACACACACACAAACACACACACGCACACTAAAAGACAGATCCAACATCCACTCAGCACTTTTGCTCAACAAAACTAAACATAAATATGTAAGACACATGGAAATGTGTACTAGGGTTGTCATGATACAGACTTAGAACAGACTTCAGTTTTTTATTTTTAATAAATACAGTCAAAATAGTCCAGAATATCAATATATCAATATATTATATATATATATATATAAAAATCTCTCTCTCTAAAATGTGTGTATGTACTGTACATGGGTCAATGATGTGACGGGTCATTTTTTTGTCCAAAGGCCTTATTAATAAAAAAACAAAAAAAACAAAGATATGACATCCAAAGTATGTAAGGTAGTACAACTTGATCTCTTTTATTGAATCCAAAAGGTTTTAATTATATTTTGCTACATATAAAGGTATTTTAAAGGTTTTGAAGTGTCAAAAGGTCATTCAGTTTAACCGTCCAAAGGCCAATACAGCCACTTCATTTGTGATTAAAATATCTTAAAATGTAATAAATGTATATATTTTTTATTCTGGCATGATTTTGTAACATCATATATCAACATAGTGTAAAATGGTATTAAAATTATCTGTAGAAGTCGTTGCTTTGTTATGAGAAAGAATGTCAGAAAAAATGAATTTCATTGATGTCATTCAATGTAACCAATATAAAGGGACCGTTGTGGATCAAGTCATGTGGTCAGTATCATGTGACAGGATGTGACATCATTTAGACACCTGCAAAGGACCACACGGTTTTGAAGCAAAGTAACTAACTCTCTTTTAACTATTTGAAAAATTCATGTTTTCACTTGCACATACCCATGTCCCGAAACATCAGGTCATTCGGTACAACCGCTATAAAACATGGAAAATGTTATAATATTTTAAAAACTAAATATAAAATGTTTGATTGTCCTTTTGCTAGCTAGCTAGCAAGCTAACTAGCTAGCTGGCTAGATATCATGATCTGGTCATCCGATTAGCAGAGAATTTAACAATATTCCATTAGTTATTCCAGGTTTCTTTTCCCAAATCTTCACTCACGCAGGGGATTATAAATGTTTCTTCTTTTGGTTCGCTTTTAATTAGGCCTATTATATTCGCATTCTTTACTGTGGTAAAGTAGAAAAAACACCATAGGACAGAAACCTTTTTGCTTGCACGTCAATTTCTATTTAACAAAGTTTGTGCTTGTTATTAGACTTTATAAGGCGCGTTAAGTTTATTTGTATAGCGATTTTTAGTTTTGCTTTCTCAGGCAGCGCAAAATCAAACATAGCCTGAATGTCTGAAGATAAAACTAGCTCTTCAGACCTTTTACAACAAGTGTCAGTTGCTTGTAACATCAGGAGATAGATCATCCCTCTCAAAGCGCAGAGCGGTAGGCTATATGACGCATCTTTGTGTGGAAATAAAAAAACGAATGTTTTTTAGAATAATACTTCACTTTCTTATTATTTAGGTTACCATTATTTACTGATATTTATTTCATAGTTTTACAGGCTGTAGTGTGTCGTTTCACTGAAGGAATAGCTAAAATAAACACGCACGTCTGTTTCAAAATGGATGTTTGAGCATTTGTTTAGGCCTATTTATTTTTTTATATTTCAAAATTTATTTCATTGAGGTATATATACACACACAAACATACACACACACGCTCCAAATATTTATAAATATGATTACCATCGTATTTAATATGTTTTTAAAAATAGGCTAGTTAAATAAAATAGTTCCAACAGATTTTCCTGTGGTACCGAGAACTGTAAATTTTTTACTGGTATTGGTACCGTCTACTGGAATTTTGGTACCGTGACAACACTATTTGAATAACTTTGAACTACCTCATAACTTACATATGAGATATATAACTTTCATATTATTATATATATATATATATATATATATATATAAAATAATATGAAAGTTATATATCTCATATTATATATATATATATATATATATATATATATATTATATATATATATATGAAAGTTATATATCTTGATCAATTTAATGCATTCTTGCAGAATAAAAGTATTAAATTCTTTTATAAAGATCTTACTGACCCCAAACTTTTAAACAGTTGTTTATATAAATATCAGTATTGGGAGAACTTTAATAATGGTGCACCCCTATTTTTTTTATTTAAGGATTTAAGTACTGATACTTTTGCCAACCTAACTGAGGAACGGGCACATCTAGTGCCGTCAAGGAACAAAGCCTGCTTTATTAAAGCTATTGATAGACTTTTGCCGTGTCAGTCCAGACATTGCAATCTCTTAAAAACAGACCCCTATGTCCTGTCCAAAAGACCATACCATTCCAGCCTGTAGCCACACAATGGGACACCTACCGGTGCCCGACAATGCAAAACACTCTGCTTTCATTCATCCATCTGTCTGGCCGTACAGTTGGTTCAAATGCCTGTCAAGCAGTGGTGGAATAGCAGCAAGGATCATTCCCTTACAAACCTATGGCTCACGTCCACCCGTTTGATGCCAAGTCTCATGGTGGGAGCTAGAACACTCTGATACCTGGCCAAGCTCACCACATCCTTCCCTTCCGTTCCGACCCTAACCCTAAATAGTAGCAACACATTAGCAGTGCGAGTACTCTGTGTGAGATTTCTGACAAACTTAGAACTACTTTGAAGAACAAATGGGGACGTGGGAGTTCATGTGGTTCTATCTTTGGCGGATAAAGCAAAAAGCAAATCTCTGATGTGGAAATGATACAATAACCACATAGAATTCAACATTAATGATATAAATGAGAAGAGTAATAATCACATGGACAGAGCTTATATTTGACTTCATAACACCTGATAGAAACTGATATTCTTCTTCAGTTTATCAGCATTTCTACAAAGCCAAGGAATGTTAGAAATGAACTTTCTGTAACTTTCTGTTCTCTATTTACGCCTGCACTTCGATTTAAACAGATGGTAGACTCAAAAATGATAACTGTTATTATTTTCTCAACCAAAAGTTGAGAACTTTCTTCTGATGAATACAGGAGACATTCTGACTCTTTTTTTGTACATTGAAAGCAAATGGGGGTTTGAGGACAGATGCTGTCAAGCTCCAAAAAACATGTACCATAAAACTGTTCCAAATAAAACATGCGTGAATTTCAAGTCTCCTGAAGCCAAATGATAGCTTTGTGTGAAGAAATGTTAAGCAGTTTTAATTAGTTTATTCACTGAAAATGTAGTTCTCAAAACTCTTGTTCTCTATATTCACAGACACATATATGGTGCACATGTATGCACATCAATGGTACTAAACAGAATTAGCTTTTGTAGCTAATACCAAAATGCAAAAGAGAACATGCCATTGGAGAGATGCAACTGAGAGGGTGTTATTTTCTTTAAAATGGCAACTGGTTTTTATTCCCAAAAAACAATTATATGACTTTAAAATACTTGGGTATATAGCTGTATAGCCATATAACTCCACTGTTTTTTTTATTTAATTTTGTCCTTTTTGGAGTTTGACAGCCACAGTCCCCTGCTGATGTATAGAAAACAACTACATAAATATTCTTAAAGGGTTAGTTCACCCAAAAATGAAAATTCTTTCATTAATTACTCACCCTCATGTCGTTCCACACCTGTAAGACCTTCATTCATCTTCGGAACACAAATTAAGATATTTTTGATGAAATCTGATGGCTCATTGAGGCCTGCATTGCCAGCAAGATAATTAACACTTTCAATGCCCAGAAAGCTACTAAAGACATATTTAAAACAGTTCATGTGATTACAGTGGTTCAACCTTAATGTTATGAAGCAACAAGAATACTTTTTATGCGCCAAAAAAACAAAATAACGACTTTATTCAACAATATTTAGTGATGGGCAATTTTAAAACACTGCTTCAAAGCTTTACGAATCTTTTGTTTCGAATCAGTGGTTCGGAGCACCAAAGTTACGTGATTTCAGTAAACAAGGCTTCATTACGTCATAAGTGTTTCGAAATTTCAATGGTTCACGTGACTTTGGCAGTTTGATACGCGCTCCAAGCCACTGATTTTGAAACAAAAGATTTGTAAAGCTTCAAAGCTTCATGAAGCAGTGTTTTGAAATCACTAGATATTGTTGAATAAAGTCATTATTTTGGTTTTTGGTGCACAAAAAGTATTCTCGTCACTTCATAACATTAAGGTTGAACCACTGTAGTCACATGAACTGTTTTAAATACGTCTTTAGTAGCTTTCTGGACACTGAAAGTGTTAATTATCTTGCTGTCAATGCAGGCCTCACTGAACCATCGGATTTTAGCAAAAACATCTTAATTTGAGTTCCGAAGATGAATGAAGGTCTTGAAAGGTGAGTAATTAATGACATAATTTTCATTTTTGGGTGAACTAACCCTTTAATATCACCTTTTGTGAAAATGTCATACATGTTTGGAACAGCATGAATTTTCGTTTTTGAGTGAAATAATTAATTTAAATATATTATATTTAATGTAATACCTATCTAACGTTTGGAAACATTACAATTATTTAATGTTTTTGAAAGAAGTCTCTTATGCTCACCCAGGCTGCATTTATTGAAGACTTTATCAAAAATACAGTAAAAACAGTAATATAGTGAAATATTATTACAAATTAAACTGTTTTCTATTGTAATATATTTTAAAATATAATTTATTCCTGTGATTAAAGCTGAATTTTCAGCATCATTACTCCAGTCTTCAGTGTTACATGATCCTCCAGAAATCATTCTAATATGCTGATTTGATGCTCATGAAACATAGGAATAAATTACATTTTTAAATGTATCAAAATAGAAAATTGCAAAAATAGTTCACAATATTACTGTTTTTTTTTTTTTGTTGTTGTTTTTTTTTGGATGAAATAAATCCAGCCATGGTGAGCAGAAGAGACTTCTTTCAAAAAATGGTAATGTTTCCAAACTTTTGACAGCATAGATATAAATGTAGATAAAATATAAGACAAAAACACTATGAAACTAGACAGAACTATAAAAGATATAGAAATATTGCAAATAAAGAACTGAGAAATCCTTGCATTTCATATTACTTGGATATGTGTCATTTCTGGTGGCATAATGTGCTCTGAGCATCTGCTAAATTTTGACCTTGGATACTAAAAACACAATTTGTATGAATGCACATGAGAGTACTTACTCCAAAATGTTCTGAGGGCTGAAAGGAATAGGTTACCCTTATTAAGCAAACATTTTTCTTGCTGCCTTAAAACACTTCAAAGGAAAAACAAATCCTATGTGTGCTGTATGGATATAGATGGGTCACTCTGCATGAAACACTGATTGGAGAATTTCTGGTTCCTCTTATACACGCCTTGATCAGTTAATCTCTTAAACCCTCCTTATTTCCCTCTCCTTCTCCTGCTGTGTGCCCCTTCCTACCTCTCTCTTTACTTCCTCTCCATCCCTCCATATCTCTGCCTGTGTCGACTTTAACAAGCGGCTCTGTAAAACAGGCACAAAAGCTGCTGTTACATTCCAACCCTGGAGCTACTCTCACACACACTCACACACACACACACACACACACACACACACACACACACACACACCTCTCATTTCCCCGTTCACACGCATTCCAAGGATCTCATCAAAGAACAAAGCACTAGACCTGCCAACCTCATCCCACTATGACCTTGACAGTGATCTCTAGTTTAGCCATTTTTATGAACCTGCTTCCTGCCTGATCCATCTTTGCTCACGCATCAACTAGAGCTTTCCATAAACATTTGTAATTTAAATGAACGCTCAATTAATAGTTAACATTAATAATGCAAAATGCACTATTACTACTGCACAAACTTAGGGGTTAGGAATTTTTTTGATGTGCTGCATAACTGCATCATTTTGTATCACAAACATGAATAATTACAGCTAAAAAATGTATAATTTATTGAGGAAAGATGCATATTGAGGATTCTATGCATTCAAAATTAGGATTTTGGTGGAAGATAAAACATTAAAATATCATTTACATTAACTAAAGACTTTTATGTTGTTACAAAATTCTTTAAAATATATTGAAATAAAAAAACAGCTATTTTCAATTGTAATATTTCAAAATGCTACTGTTTTTATTGTATTTTGCCTGTGATGTCAAAGCTGAATTTTCAGTGTCATTACTCCACTCTTCAGTGTCACATGATCCTTCAGAAATCATTCTAATATGATGATTTGCTGCTCAAGAAACATTTATTACAGTTGTGTACATTTATTTTTTTCAGGATTATTTGATGAATAGAAAGTTCAAAAGAACAGCATTTATCTGAAATAGAAAGCTTTTGTAACATTATATACTACCGTTCAAAAATTTGGGGTCAGTAAGAACTAATATATATATATATATATATATATATAGTTCATAAGCTTCAAATTATTAATGACAAATAAACAATAGCCTGATTTCAACTCAAAACAGCTCCCTGGATTCATCCTGGTCTGATGCTTTGGTTCTGTCCTGAATACCCATGATTTCCCTCTGATCTGATCCCAGAGCTCCGCCTCTAACTGGTCAGGCTGCTGCACAATGCTTGGCATTTCAAATCTCTTAAAGGATGCAAGAAAGGGAGGGGAAAACAACAAAAAGGAAAACGTGGTTGAAACGGAGCAAGAAGAGGTAAGGGGACAAGAAGGCACTCTGCAGGGTGACCCCCATCACGGTGGCCTGAGGTGGGCTGGGCTTCTAATCGTCTCACTCTGACCAAACCCACCAAAGAACTCTGTCACCCCGCCCCACCCCACGACTGCCCAATCGTAATGCGGCTTTCTGAAGCCCCCGGCGTCTCAGCCTGTGGCCCCTTAATCCACTGTGACATGGGGAAAAAAGCAGTGTGGCAACAGCGTTACCATAGAGATGGGTGTCATTGGCGCAGAGCCACACAGGAGCACGCCATGGGCAGAACATGTGCAGATGAAATTAGGAACTGGAGGTTTAGACGGACAACCTGCCAAACAGTGGAGTTTCTAAGGGGGTGAGCCCAAGACATCAGGGGTGTTGAGGAGGCATTACACACCTCTTAATTTGCCTATACCTCAATTCTCCTTTTCCAGAGATGCAAACTCATCAGGGGTGAAAAAGGTGACCTTTCTAAGACCAAATTCACACAGCAACAAAATACAGTTGTCATTCTGTACTTGAGTCCTTAATACGGTTATGTTCACACACAGTTCAGTTTTTTAACCGCATTCTATAACCGAACTCACACCTGTAAATTTCAGGACTCAAAACTGCACTCTCGGAAAACCTGCGCTGTGTGAACGGAACCGGACTTAACAACTATATGTCGGTCACGTCATACAGTGCAAGAGAGCCGCTCTGTGCTGCACAAACACGTGCCTACCGTGTTTTGCTTTCGGAAACTTACAGTGACGGAGATATGAGTTGTGTGTCATCTGAAGGTTTTAGATCCAGTCACTGTTCTCCACCAGAGCTGCTCCAGTCAATTCGACAAAATTTCAATGAAATTTGCACTGTCCAGTCTGCACTGCACTTTTACAGTCTATGCTACGGCACTGACTGACATGTGGTCTCTGTGTGTATGTGTGTGTGTGTGTATACTGAGGAAAAAGAGAGCGAGAGAGATTTTAGCAGTCAGCACCCAGTACGGCGAACAGTGACAGCAATGTGCTAAGTTTAAACAACTAACATATACTTAATTCCTTTCTCATTTTCACTAAAGTCCTGAGCAGTTCCAGGCAAAAAACATTCGGGGCTAGGCTAAAATCATTCTGGTCATAGAGAGTAAGAGGAGGCGTTTCTATTTCCTGCAGATGATGTTCACTATGTTGCATTTATTGCTGCTGTGGTAAAATCATCACAGCTCTAGTCTCCAGAGAAACACAGGGGGTTTTACTAAAATACACATAAACATAGACACATAGGGCTTCCTAGAGTGAAAAAACAAAATGGTTACGCAAAACACTGAAGCCCCTGTGCGCTCTCTCACAACACACACACACACAAAGCACCCAAACCAAGTCAAGCAAGCAAGCATGGGTACAGGTTCTCACTCCATCAAAACAACTGCTTCTATAGAACACACTAAGGCAAATTCACTAAACTGTCTGAAAAAATCTGACAAAAATGATAATTCTGTCATCACTTATTCATCCTTATGTCATTTCAAATCTTGACTTTCCATCTTCTGCGCAACACAAAAGAAGAAATGAAAAATGTCTCAGTGTTTTTGACCCCACTGACTTCCACAAAACAGTTCAAACTATTTAAAAAAAAATTCATATAGGTTTGGAATGACAAAAGGATGAGTAAATTACACAATTTTCATTATTGGGTGAATCAATAATATTCTTTTTAGTGCAAAAATGCTATTAAACAACAAAGACAGTGCATGCATATACTGCTATTAGTGGTCAATTATCATTAAAGGGTTAGTTCACCCAAAAATGAACATTATATCTTTAATTAATCACCCTCATGTCGTTCCACACCCGTAAGACCTTCATTCATCTTCAGAACACAAATTAAGATATTTTTGATGAAATCCGATGGCTCAGTGAGGAGATGCCCAGAAAGCTACTAAAAACATATTTAAAACAGTTCATGTGACTACAGTGGTTCAACCTTAATGTTATGAAGCGACGAGAATACTTTTTGTGCACCAAAAATAACAAAATAGCAACAATATCTAGTGATGGGCGATTTCAAAACACTGCTTCGTGAAGCTTCGAAGCTTTACTAATCTTTTGTTTCGAATCAGTGGTTCGGATTGCCAAAGTCACGTGATTTCAGTAAACGAGGCTTCGTTACGTCATAAGTTTTTCGAAATTTCAATAGTTCACGTGACTTTGGCAGTTTGATACACTCTGAACCACTGATTCGAAACAAAAGATTCGTAAAGCTTCGAAGCAGTGTTTTGAAATCTGCCATCACTAGATACTGTTGAAAAGTCGTTATTTTGGGGGGGGGTTTGGCGCACAAAAAGTATTCTCGTAGCTTTATAATATTAAGGTTGAACCACTGTAGTCACATGAACTGTCTTAAATATGTCTGTAGTAGCTTTCTGGACATCTGAAAGTGTTAATTATCTTGCTGTCAATGCAGGCCTCACTGAGCCATCGGATTTCATCAAAAATATCTTAATTTGTGTTCCAAAGATGAACGAAGGTCTTACGGGTGTGGAACGACATGAGGGTGAGTAATAAATTACATAATTTTCATTTTTGGGTGAACTAACCCTTTAAATTAGTTCAGTGAACAGATAAGAACATGAATAACAATGTCTATGCAGTAATTCTATATGGACACACAAATGGCTATAAATAGGTTTAATAAAAATGAGCAATGGTATTGTTGTCAATAAATATATTTTCAACTGTATTTCAATGTAGTTGTTAGTATCAACCTAGGTTTATATCATACTGAACATTTGTGCTGAAATTGATTAAATCAAAAATAATAATCATACTTTTAATAATAGGTGTATGTGATAGCATTGATAGCACACACACACAAAAACATTTCCCATTTGGGAAAAAAAGAGAGACGTAAAGGAAGGCCAAGAGGGTGGAAAACCCTACACTCACTGGGCAAGTAAATAAACTAAAACAACGATGATACAGAGTCAGCCAGGCATGACACACAAACCCTTGGGCAAAGTGAAGAATGCACAGTAGTGGCAGCTCTGAAGACTTCTCACAGCGCTTGATTATTATCAAAGACATATCTGAAGAGTTGACTCACACACTAAGTAAACTTCCATTCAGGAAAAAGACAACCTATAAGCTGCTTAGTGACTCACAATTTCATATATGTGCCGTTTTTTCCTTTTGTCGCATCAGGAACAAGTGCAGACATGCAACAATTTCTGCCTCCATTCACAAATATGTCCATTTATCAGCCTGAAGAGGCCCAGTCATCAGTGGGAGGGAATCTAAACCCCCCTTAGCTCTCTCCTAAGATTTCAGAAAGGGATTTTCCACCAAAGACTCAAACTACACAGATAAATGGGGGCTGTTTTATAAATAATAACATGATATGCATATTACCTATTAAATGTTCTAGACAGGAATGATAACTTTATAGATCACATGCCAATTGTTAAGAACACAACATTCTCAGATGCTCCTTTGATAACCATTTTTAAACAAACACTTGGTCTTACCTTCTCTGTGTGTGAGATTCCCTCTGGTCTCATCTGATTTCTGGAAGTTTATACTGGCGTAGGCACTGAGCTCTTCTATACCTTCCACGGCTTCCAGCTCCACTGGCCGAGATTGGAAAGCATTCCAGTCAGGAACATGCTGCTCTCCATTCTGCACTAGATCCAGATCGATGTAGTTCAGGCCGTTCTGGTCATGGTTTGTTAACGTGGGAATTGGGCCTGAAGTGTTTTCCCTTCGTCCGTTGGTTACTGTAGATGCGGGAGGAGCGGTAGAAGCAGCAGAGGCCTCACCAGGTCTTAACCATACATTCTCGAAAGAGGCGGAGCTGTGGCGCTTTACATCACCTGACTGACAGGTGGCTGATGTGTCAACTGACCCTCTTGGTGTCGTGGAGGCAAAAGTCTCTGAACTGTGTCTCCGTCGACCCTGTGGGTCAGCCCGGATTACTTTAGCTCCCTGGTTCCACCCGGAAGTGGAGTTAACCCGTGTGAATGCACTAAGACCTGACAAAGGGCCCATCAGAGCTGGTCTTCCTGGGGCACCGTTTAACGCCGTCACGCCATGATTGGGTGATGCAGAACAAGGAGGGGCATCCGCATCTGGCAAGGCCTCAGTCATCAGCATCATTTGTGTATTAGGAAAGCCAGTGCAGGATGCTAACTGCATGCTAATGTAGTCACGGTCACATATGCTCTCACAGGGCAGCGGAGGGGAGGATTCAGAGTTTGATGGGTTGATGATGGCATAATCTGAACAGGAAGTGGAAATCTGCATTTCTGGGCACAACCTCCTGGCCTGTGACCCCGGCTGCATGTTCATGTACTCAGATGATGAAAGGTCTGATTGGGCCTCAGCATCACTTCCGGAAAACACAGGTGGGAACAGCGACGCTAAGCTCGCTGAAAACGGCTTGTCGTTGAACTCAATGTTGACATACTCGCCAGGACTTTTGGGCTCTGCAGGGAAGGGACTCTCACGTGTTCGTGGGAGAGTACTTGCTTTGCTAGCATCCAATGACAGCCGCGTTGGCCGTGTCAGCCTACTGTTGCCCTCTGACCTTTTGGGTTTGACAGCAGACTGCTGCGAGTTGCCTTGACCACCCAAGCTGTCGCTGCTCGTGGAAGACGAGGAAGAGTCTGCATACGGCAATCGGTTAGAGCCCAGTGATATCCGGAGAGGGCTCTGGTCCTGCTTCCTGTTGGCGTGTTTGAAGGAGCGGGGCAAAGAGAAGTAAGCATACATTGGCCTGGGAGGATCTTCTACAGGGTTGAAAAAGCAGTCTGGAGGCGTACTAGTTGTTGAACAACTAGCCGGGGACATGTTTATGTAGTCTCCACAAGATGACACTTTACCTTCCATACTCTCCATGGACAGCTTAGGGTTGATGCCATTAGTCCAGATCTTGCCATAGTTTGTTGTGCCATCTGGAGAGCAGCTGCCACTTGGTGACATCATCATGTAACCATTGGAGTCAACATGCGAGTGTTGCCGGGGGTTGATAATTTGCTGTGGTGCAGAAACACTTTTTGGACTCATGGGCATGTAGTCACCACTTTTCACCGCTGGGGTCGCAGGTGCAACGCCTGGCAGCATGGGCATGTAGCCGTCATCTTTGTGATCTGGTCCACTGTGGTCTTTTGCTTGTGACGTATCGATACCTTCCTCTGGGTATGAATGGGTAGGCATGAATGAGTGCCTTTGCGTTGACGATGATGATGATGCAGTGCGGCTTCGTGGGTATGCCGGCATCATTACAGTATACTCCTCCAGCGATGCAGAAGACGACTGTGAAGGAGTCTTTTGATGGCACGGAGTTGGCGGCGATGCACCAGAAGAATGTGTTCGTTTCCGGAAACATTTTTCCAACTCTGGCTCCTCTAGTCTTGATGGCGTTCCTCTGGATTGGCTTCGCGATTGGCTCCCGGTGCCAGGAAGTGAACCGGGCTTGGCCATGCAGATGTAGTTGTTTATCTCCTCCTCCCTAGCAGGCGGCGTGTGGCCAAGCGAGTCCGGAGTCACGCTACGGAAAGAGCTTCGAAAGTCGCAGGGGCTAGATCCATATTCATCAGAGGAAATGAATCCGCCATCACTGGGCGATCCAGATATGGAGGCGCTAGAGCGGCGTGGAAAGAGGCAGTCAGACGTGGATCCGTGGCCGCTGGTGCTGCTGGAAGACAGGCTGACTGGGCTGATAGCTGAAGGGGAGCACCGCGAGGTGGGCGTGGGGATTGATCTGCTGTGATTGAGCGGAGGGTGAAGTCTGGATCCACCCCTGTGTCGCTGCGATTGAGGTCGGGCTGTGCTCGGACTGCTTGGACTCCCATCAACGGACGCCGGCCTGGACATGGTGCCCTCCCCATCACTGGATGCTCTCACTCTGAATGAATGGCTGTGTTTGCCGGGTCTAACAGGAGAAGTGGCTGTCACACTCTCGGCCCGGGAGCGCCTGCCTAAGCCAACCTGACTGGGGGGAGGATTATTGTGATGATGCCTCCTGACAGGCACTGAGATGGGGTTTGAGCAGTTGGACGATGACTGACTTTTGCTGCGGGGTCTGAACTCCTCACTCATGGCTTTCATGGCTTCTAATATAGTTTCATGCATGTTCTGAGCGACAACTGAGTCATCAACTTGCATCCAAAACTCCCCGGGTCCTGTCACAGCAGATCTCCCAACTTCAATGAAAAAGAAATTTTCAGAGTGACCACATCTTCTAATGTTCATCAATTGCAGGACCACTGCGGCCGCATCTGAATTGAGTTTTACAAAACTGATAGTCTTATTTGTGAGGCATAATCTGTAAACGCCAATCAAGTTTTTTATGTGACCCAGACCCTTTGGTTTCAAAATAACCTGCCAAACCTCTTTGAAGGCAGGTCCCGGCGTGGCTTCGCCGTAATTATCCTCGCCAATTCCACGGCCCGCGGCAGTTTCGTGGACTTTACCTCTGTTATGAAGATCAACCAGGGCTTGATACCATGACTCCTGCTCTAACTCGCTGTCAGCAGCGATGGCAAAGTACTCATCCTTGGTGTAAAGCGCGACGAGATGTTTGTTTTTAGAATCCGCTCTTTTGTTGATGTTAAAGCAGCTCTCCAGCGGAACGGACCTTTTCGGTGCTCCAGACTTGTGTCTCCACTTCTTCTCGTTTTCGTAGTACTCCAGTCGGGACGGTCCGGAGGCGCTCGCCGCCCTCAGTACAAAAAACCTTTTGTGCATGCTTTTGGGTTTCCTTAAATAACCCACCTTTTTCACGTCCGAAAAACATCCTTGCTCCGTGTTCGGGCTTGCCATGGTATAAAAAATAATTTATGGAAAAATTGCAGGATTGAAAGTCAAAGCGTTATGCATGTAATCTTCGTCAAATGTGAACGCTGGGTTTCCATTGAGTAAAAATAGAAAAATAGCACTCAAACAAGTCACTTCTGTGCGTACCGACAAAAGCTTCAATTATAACAGTTTCTTCAGCAGCATTACATTGTTAAAACTAAGTTTAAATAATCCATCGGGCATCCTCAAAGAATATTGCAAGTACCGGAAAGCACCAAGTTTATGATGTACAAAAATACAAAACAGTGAAAGTTACAAAACAGTGTCCTTTTCAGTCCGGAGATCCGAATGCATTATCAAAACAAGCGCAGTCAGCAGCGTACGACGACCCCATTTACCCCGGAGATCAAAGCGCTGTCTGCAAAAATCCCAAAAGTGCAATTAAACAAAGCACGAGCGCAAAGTATGCATCTGACCGTTATTTACAACGGAAACGTACCGAGTTCGCTTCAACAGCTGCATAAGTTCCTCCAAAAATCGCTGAGTTTTCTATTTTGTGAAGCAGTAACAGACCAAAACAAGGCACCGCTCGTGTACGTTTGTATTGAGGAGTTGAGACTGGGGGGTTGTAGCCTAGCTTGTTACGATACAACTAAGAATCCCGCCTATTTTGGAACTGACCTCGTTGATTGGACAGTTCTAATGTCAATCATCCTACGGGGCTGTGAGAGACATGTGATTCAAATGTACTGGTGGGGATTTTTGATTCATCCCAGTGACTCGAATCTTCACTAAAAAGATTCATTTACACTGATGTTTCAACATATACACAGTGAAGCCCGTAGGAGAACGATTCGTTCACTTAAAAGATTCGTTCAAAACACCGATTCATTCACGAGCTAAACACCACTATAAAGTTTTATTTAGAGGCGGTGTTGAAAAGACGCCATGTAACTATGCGTTGCCGTTATTTATAAATACACTATTGTAAAATGGAAAGTCGGTCATACTTTGCAGTATTCATGTTACTGTCTATTTAGCCTACATGTATAAATATAGTGACAAATGAACAATATGTACTTGTTGTGTAATTGCATTACGGAGGAGCTTTGAAGTACACATTGTTATTGTTATTATTATTATTATTATTATTATGGGATTAATTATAGTAAAGTAGCATAGTATAGTTTAATGAAAAGTAGAATGTGGTTTCTTTCCAGCTGCTGGAAAATCGCATAGCGACCGCGGATTAGCTACGTCTTCACTGAATCAAAGAATAACATTTTGTTTTTACAGTTTAGCTAAATGATCCTAATGGGTTCAAAGATCCTACTGGATGAACTGAAAACTGGCATTTCTAAGTCTAAAAAGGTTTTTATTAGGATTAGGTTCCTTTATGGTTGATTCAAATTATAGAAGCCATATGTAGGCTAGTATGGACTTCTTGACAAGGGTGTTTTATTTAGTGTCTTATATATCTATATTTAATAAAATCTGTAAAAATAATTTCAAGTAGTTTTAAATGAATTAAAAAAAACTGATTAATTACATAGCAAAGGAAATTCTGCATCTACGTAGACTATGGTAATACTACAGGCTATTTCTTTATTGTGAACGCATCATGTGGCTGCTGTACTCGTGTCTGCATTTATTGAGCAATGCTGCCACCTCCTGTTTAAATTCAAGAGATTGCGTACTATTGGCATGGTAAATATCAACCTAAAACTTTTTGATATTCTTGATAATTCGTGCCTTTTATTTCCTTATGGCCTTGTTTAAGATACATGTAGTCTACTATATCTTGTTATATTCAGGTGTTGTCTAATGATATTTGCACTGACAAAATGCATTGAGTGTAGTATAGTGTACCACTGGTCATCAGCTAGGCCTAACTATATTTCTTTTATTGACAACAGACCACACATTGAATTGGATTTACTATGGATATCTGCACGATTTAGCAAATCAGCATTAGTTACATGATTGAACTTTAACTGAATCACAATTTAACAATTTATTATTTAACACATTCATTATTCACTGTTATTTTTTGCTTTTATTTTTTACAGAACAGTGAACTCAGGGGAAAAAAGGAGATGGTCCTCACAGCAGAACACAAGATCCAGGGGGTGGGGTTGGATCTAGATTCAACTCCTCCCACTTTACATATCCCTAAACCTACCCGTCTCTGCCCCCTGGATCTAAACCTACCCATCTCCACCCCCTGGATCTGGATCCAACTCCTCCCACTTTACATATCCCTTAACCTACCTGACTCCACCCCCTGGATCTCGAGTGTTCTGCAGTGAGGGGCTACTGCGACGCCGCTTCCTTCCATTGTAATGAACTGAATGTAAAACGTACGACGATGGGCGTTGACATGTTACGCAAAAACGTCAGTTTGGAGCCTGGGCATGCGCAGAAAGAATCGTCAGTGGAGCCCGGAAGGGGAGTCTAGGTATCAAACTTCCGCCCAGACGACTGCGTCATCATTGATGCATTTTAAATAGGCTATATAAAATTATACACAATTTAAAATTCTACCTATAAAATAGGCTATTCTGTTTCTAGATGTAACCCACCACAAGTGGGCTAATAACTGGCCACAGACTGTAGTGAAAATGTTTCACTTGTACAAGCTTTTATTCACATTCATAAATACCAAATTTTGTATAAAAAGTTAAAATGTTTAAAACACTAGTACACATCATTCAGCAAGGAAAAAGAAAACAAATTTATGACAAACCACAGGGCTCCAACAGGGCACAACCATACGTGTGTAGCAGGGGCGTTTCCTCCGAGGAGGCAAGGGAGGCAGTGCCTCCAAAAAAAAAAAAAAAAAAAAGTCACTCGTATTTCTTAAGGAACACTGCCCAACAGCGACACCCGCAGGTAAAGTTACAGCAGGAGTCATGCCTCCCTTTGCTCTCATAGAAAACCATCAGACCCCCGGCGTGCAGTGGGTTTTGTTGGGGGTAACTGAGAATGAATGGGGGAAAGTCACGTGAGAGGAGGCAATGTCTCCATCGCGCTATGATTGGATGTAATTGGTTATGATTGAATATGATTGGTTTGTGCAATAAATCCCGCCTCTTGTTGACGTGCACGTTCTGCGCGTCAGTTTGAATGAACAAATGATGGCGTCAATGGGAAGACTAATTGAAAAGTAAACAGATCACCCAGTTAGATATCACCGCTTTATGTCACGTCAAAATCAAACGTGAAATGGACTGAAAACACGATGACTGCAGGGGTTTTTAGTGCAATCAGCTTGGTGAAATTAAAAATACAATTCGTGTCTGTGACAGACGGTGTTTACGGAGCATGACTGATGATCCAAAATAGCCTAAGTTAACTATTAAAAAGAAAAACCATCAATACACAAAATATATTGTTTAAATTATTATTGCCTTTAGTTATTATTTTGGAATGAATGTAGAAATGCTTAAAACACTAACTTGATGAGATTGCACATGAATTTACATTGATTCATAAAAAAAATTTGCCTCATTTCACAACACCACTGCACGCCACTGGTGTGTAGAAAAATATAGCCACTACTTGCAATTTACACTCCAAATGCAGCACAAAATCCACGGCACTCAAAAGGATAAACAAATCACCAGGAACCACAGAAGAATGCCCACCACCTCACCAGTGCCAGTCACACTCTTGGAGACCCTGCAGCTGCCATGGAAATAAGATGAAAAAGTAAAGGAAGAAAACAAAGAAAACAATATCAGTCAAAAATATACAATAATATGAATACACAACATCCAAAGGAAAAGTGGGGTAATTCACCAAAAATAAAAGAAAATAAATAGTAACAATAGTCATGCTAGTCCTGCAAAATAAAAACCTTTTATTAATAACTGAAATACACATTTGCATGAATCAAATTATTTAATCTAATCAAATACCTTTAAATTAACTGGATTTAAGAAAAGAGAAGAATAAATCAACCAGATGGTTCTTCTTTAAAAGAAACCTACAAAACAAACTTTCATGAAAACAACCACCTTCAAACATATAAATAAAAACTAAATAGTACTTATTACCCATTTCGCTCTCAATACATTCAACACTCAAGACTGCGTCACCAGGCCAATCACCATCAACACACAAGGACTTCTGAAATGCAACAACAAAATAAAACGACTTTCTGCCCACCCAAATTAACCTACTATCGTCTTTGCATAAACCCATTACCTCGATAAAACAAATACATACGACTACCTTATGCCCCGCGTTCAAATCACATGAAGGTGACATAGAAACACACAAACAATTCTAAGCATGAGCAGCATGAAGCAATATAAGTGTCTCGTTGCTCAAACAGGAACAGCCCTCAATTAAAACAATAAAATAACTATTAAGAACAAACAAATTACTTGATGCAAGCTCACGCTTGTTTCCAGATTCAATGAATGAATGAAACGAGGGCGCACTACGTTTCCGTGCGTCTCTTTATAAACACAGACCATAAATTACTTGATGCTAGCTCAAGCTTGTTTCCAGAGTCAATGAATGAATGAAACGAGGACGCGCTATACTTCCATGCGTCTATTTATAGCGCGCAAACTACCTAATGACGCAAGTCTTATGATTGCCCCAAAGACTTATGGGAATTGCAGTACCAAACCCATACGTCACCCGGTTACATAGAGCAATAATATTTTTGAAACAGCAAATTCAGTAGATAAACTCAATATAATATGCCACTAGAAACAACTCTACAATGTCAGAAACGGTCCTGTCATTTTAAATAACGTTGAACAAACAAAGATCGATTGCTGTAGACAGTGCTCCTAATTAGAGTAGGCTATCATTAGTTTTGTCCTGCTAATTATTATTTTATACCCATAAAAATAATTAGTAACTGCCAGATAACGATCACCTGCTTTTTCCCGACATGGCTAACGTTAGGCGTGTTATCTTTACTAATAACATTTATTAATTATCTTATAAAGCCCACATTTAACGTTACCTAAAAAAAGTTCATTGATCCGTCAGATCCTGTAGGTCGGTCAGTACAGTTTACTGCTGAACAACTCATTTTGTCGGTGTGAAATAACACAGAAATTTAAAATTAATAGTTAGTTATATCTTCAATGATCTCCCCTCGAACCTCCGACAGTCCTCAGAGAAGCTGTCAGTCACAACTGTCAATCATAACGACACGCCCCGTTTCTATACCATCAAATTGCTAGCTAAAATCAAACTTATCACAAAAACGAACAACTGAATATATATCAGCGTGATAACAACTACCTTAAATGACCAAAACCATCTTTCGGAAAATTTTATTTGAAGCGTAGTTTATTTTTTTTATTTCGACTCATTCCCGTTCGTTTGCATAGAGAGGCCGAGGTTTATGACCTATACTGCATCCAGCCACCAGGGGGCGATCAAAGAGCCCGCAGCTTCACTTTTCAGGACGTTTGAGGCACACCCGATGTGAATCCCCAAGCTAATTACTTCTCAAAAAACTGTTAGTTGTCAGTACAGTTGTCTTGTCTCACTCAAGATCCTTTTGCATGTTAAATATGAATTTGGGGTTAAAATATATATATAAATATATTCATAAATGTAATAAGCTTTTTTTTTCCTTTTTTTTTTTTTTTTTTAAATTTTACTCAAATAACTGCAGGCTCTGAAAAGGCAATTTTTTTCCATGGTTATCATAGTATCACAACACAACAAACAGTCACTACACAATCAAATGAGAAGATAAATGACATGTATTCGTTTGTATTTTTTCAAATCTTTTGATTTATAAACTCAAATTGATGTTTATTAAGAAAAGCACCAAACAGTTAATGGACTTTCATGGAGGTGTTGTGGATATGCAGTTGTAAATATTCAGGTGTAAATGCCATAGTTAGAATAGCAACTTGAAATCCGAAATCCATTCATGGCTTTGCAATTAAGTAACCAGGTGACAAAAGGTCTAACAGTCTACATACTAGAAACAGCAGACTAACTTAAAATTGTTCTGTTTATATAACGTGTATCATATATAATGTGCAGTACAGAATTTTATATCACAATAATAAAAAATTAAAGTTACTTTCCCAGTTTCAATTCAGTTCATGCCTTTGATGACTTATTACTTCCTCTGATAGCTGAGCAAATGATGATATCTCAATATGAGATTAAAAAGATTAATATAGAAAAAATTAGAAACATAAATACACGCCTATAACATTTTCTTGGTTATTACTATTACTCTGTAAGAACTCTTAGACTGCTGACTTAAGATGCTTTAGAAAGTACATATAACCATTCTATTTTAATGCCTTTTTATTGCTTTTATTTTAAAAAACACACATTGTTCTAAACATGTTTATTGGTCACACTCCACCCAAGGCATCTTTTTAGTTTTTTATTTTTTATTTTTTTTATTTAAAATTTGTATTTCCAACCACAAATATTTAATGTGTGTTAACTTACTGAAATTAAACTTGATTTATTATCCCTCTCTGTCTCCAGGAGGGGAGCAGCATGAAAGAGACAGAGAGAACTAAAAAAAAACATGGTACAATTAGATCATATTCAAGTAGAACTATATGCAATCAAACAATCCAAACACTGTTGTCATGACACATACAGAAACAGATGGCTTAAATTTTCAATACAATATCATCATGAAAAAAATAAAAGCATTTCCTTACACTATACTGTAAATACCAGAAAATAAGCCATTGCACAAAAACATTCAGTAGCACTTCAATTTACAGTCCTGTTCACCATGTACATACTACGTACTTATTATAGTAATTGCAATAACTGCTTAATAACTAGTTACTAACCCTGAACCTACCCCTAAACCTAACCTTAACCCATTGATTATCTTATATTACCCAGTACTTCAGTACACTGTAAGTACATGTAAGTGCACGTACTGTAAAATAAAAGTGCAACCAAACATTCAGTGCTTAAACAAGCTGCAAGCTATATTTTAAAATATAGCATTTTCTAAGAAAAGCTTAAAACACAAAACAAAACATCCACCCATTTTCCATACTGTAAATGTTATTACAATGTAAAGTAAAAGTAATAATATTAACATAACGTAATGTAACATATATCATGTGAAAACAATAAACAGCAGCATAGAATAGCAGCAACTTATTTCTATGGCAAGGATATATGTAAAAAAAAAAAATTGTAAATTGTAAATGTTAATAAAATATTAAGTGAAAGTAATCATATGTTAACATAACGTAGCGTAACAGTGTTGTCATGTGAAAACAGCAGCAGCATAGAATAGCAGCAAATTGTTTTTATAAAAGGGACATATGTAAACATTTTTTGTAAAGTGTAAATGTTAATAAAATATTAAGTGAAAGTAATAATTTATTAACAACGAAATGTAACAAGTGTTATCGTGTGAAAACACTGGAGAGCAGCATAGAATAGCAGCAAATTGTTTTTATAAAAGGGACATATGTAAACATTTTATATTCACTATGCTAAGCTGCCTGTCACACATCTGATATTTAGACCTGAGAGTATACTGCATCACTTTTAATCAGGATTGGAGCTGAACGCTACAGAACAGTGGACCTCGATGGCCTGAGTTGCCCATCCCTGATTTACATACATTAGGGTGAAAAAAGGGTAGAAAATATTTCCAAATTATTATTATTATACGTTATTTTTAAATTATTCGTTTTTGGTGTTAAAAAAAATGACAGGACTCTGTATGTGTGTGTGGTTGAGACTCACAGGGAGAAATTAAAAATTAAAACAACAATAACAACAACTTTAACTTATGGACACCTACCATGTCCTTTGTTGTGTATTCTTGAGGGTGCTTATATTAGTCAGATCTATAGTTTAATATTTAGAATTTGTTCAATTATTCCAAAGAAAGTTATTTAAAATAATTATTAATAACTAAATTAAAATAATTTTTGGTTTTCGTCCCATTGTGTCCAGAATTGTCGCTTTTATATGATACTTTTATCCTAATCTAATGTTAATCCCTAGCCCAGCATTTCTCAACTCATTGCGCGTTGGACCAAGATTCGATTAGAACTACAAACACAAATAAAAAGTGTTAAAAAACTACAAACATGGCAGATGTGCGAGTTTGACGGTTGAGTAGAGAGTGGAGTCTGAATGATTAATAATCAGTATCTAACCTGATAAAAATATATTTATTCAATGTTATGCTCATTATTTCATCAACAGCATTGTGAACTTTTGTAAAGATACGTTTGGTCATTAACTCTTAAATGCATCATTATGCAAATTGAAACCACACGTGGAGAGTCCTTGCATGAAAGACCCACGACTCAACATGGTACTACATTTCTCTCCGAAACGGTAGGAAATTAAATTAAATTGAATGTGGAGGATTTTAACTGTGACAAGCTATCTGTTAAAGACGCAATTATGACGAAGTAGTATGTCCCAAAGCTTCTGCAACACTCAGAAGTATGTACTTTTTCCTTCACCAAAACGTACATATTTCTAGGTCATAGTATAAGTAGATGAATTGGGATGCAGCATAGTAATCCTGAAGACATTAAATTGCTTGTTCAGGTGTTTGATTAGGGTTGGAGTTAAACTCTGCAGGAAAGTGGACCTTGAGGGCCAGAGTTGAGAACCCCTGCTCTAGCCCTTCAAGGTCAAGTGTAAAATGTTGATTGTAGGGATTTTAATGCCACGGAATGCAGACTGCCCACAAAAGGACAGAGGAAAATGAACCCAGCACTATAATTTAGAAAATTAATAGGGAGGGGAGATTGATCTTTAGAGGGTCACTGCTGTTTTGCTTCCTGATATACGCATATAAAACAGAATATACATTGTTGGTGTTTTGTTCTTGGCATTGACTACTGTTCTGGGGCAGTTGAAACTTCAGCTCAAAGGTAACCTTTGTATTCCTGCACAAAACATATAGAGCAATTATGTAAATAAATTGAATTGATTTTACAAAAATAAGATGTATTTCTAAACTTTATGAGAACTGTTGCTGCAGTTTAAGGCTGGAACACACTACACGACTTTTAAAATTGGAACAGATCTTAAAACACTAGGCATTGTACACTTGCCGACTTTGTAAATAGTTACAGAGGAAAAACTGGGCATCATACGCTAAAGCTGGGGACACACTTAACGATTGTAAGGCCGATTATGAATGTAATTTGATACTTACGACCATCATGCCAACGTGCCGAGTCAGAGTCAGTTGCGTTCAGTCAGTGTTTAGTTTTACAAATTCTGTGTGTGAGTAATCTGCTTCAGTCGAAGGAAACTCTTAGGGCATGTCTGAATCCACTTTTGCTAGTTTAACGACGGGAAAAATGGTCGGGGCGTCTGGTGCATGGTCTAAAAGGGTTGTCCCTATTCTCTTAATGAGTAATGGGTTTTTGGGCGTAACATGAAATAAACCAATCAGAATCTCATCTCCCATTCCCTTTAAAAGCCAGTTGAGCTCGCGCCATGGCGGATTTGCTTTTTACATGGCGGAATTTGCAAGCGGAAAAAATGAACGCTTCTCTAGTGAGGAAACGGATCTGCTCGTGCATGAGGTTAAAGCGCGCGAGCAGACCATCTACGGGACAAGCCAGATTCCACCAAAGCATTTTTATCTTTATGCACACAATAATAATCTTTTACATCCTTTTATTTTCAATATTTGGCATGTTTGTGTGCTGCTGCGTGTCCCTGTATGTGTAATAAGCAGAGTGTACGCGTGTTGTGCACCCGCCTATAGGTGCATATTACTAACGCGCTCTTTAAATAACAAAACAAATATTGACTTTAGACCAGGTTTCAGTTGGTCAATGGCGCAGTCTATTTCAGTTGCCTCAAAATAGCAATACGCCAACAATGCGCCTGAACACACCTCGTTTTCACGCTCGCTTTCAGCGTTGGGCTGAAACTAGCAAAAAACACTTGCGTTGCACCTGGCGCCGCATTGCACCAGGTCTATGATAGGGCCCATTGTGTGTTGAGCTCAGTCTTAGAATGTTTTAGCAAGTTGTTAAGTGTGTCCCCGGCTTAAATGACTGAGGATCATGTACTACCAGACTTTCAAGTCATTACGAACAGAACAAACTCATGCCTTGTTTCTAGGAGACGCTTGACAAATGAAAATAATATGTGTTCTAAAATCGCCTCAAAGTATCAAACATGTTTGATATCCTCCGACTGGATGAAATCATAGTCTGAAGCAAAAAAAAAAAAAATAATAATAATTAGAGTCTGTTACCATCATACACTGCATCATTTTTTGTTAAATCTGTCAACTCAAATCTGCAGACTGGCCCTGACTTTTGGCAACTAGCGTCAACTTGTCCAGACTGTAAATCGGGGCAAAAATCTGAGTCATGTAGTGTATTCCAGCCTTTAGAAATACAAATAAAATCTGGTTGAAAGAGATGTACAATTAGAGAGAAATCACCTAACACAAACTTAACACACATAAACACATAAAATTAGTGGGTTTCATGATTAAAATCACAACATCAGCATTGATCAATGATAAGTTGGTCACACAGCTATTCATGATGGAATGTGCCAGCAGCAAGACTGATTTTCTCATCATGCTGGAATCAATTGATGATTGCAGATAAAACCATTCAAAGATATACAAAACCCATTTAAACTAAAGAAACAAGCCAAAAAGAAGTACTGTCAGCTGTCAAACTTTAACCTGGTTTTCCCTGAACATTTCCAATTCAGTGGGACCACCGAATTAGACTACATTAGCGACAACTGATTAGAGACAACATATAGTGCACAAAAAGAGTGTACCTGAATGTGTTTATTCTGGAACTGCACAAACAAGACCTCAAATGAGAAGAGTTGTATATTTCAACAAGCTGCAGAAAAGAAAACAAGATTTTGTACACGGCAGAGGAAGAGGTGATTTTCTACATATTTTTTCTATATATTAGCTCAGTTCCACAATTGAGGCTGTATTCACACTGCGAGGCTTAATGCACAGATCTGGGGTGCATTTTTTGAAAGCATCCTGAATTAAGTTGATCGATAGACTATTGGTGGCAATGGTTCTACAATCTACTTAGGTTTATGATGCTTTTGGGAAACGTATCCCCAATTTTTTAGCTTTTGTGTTTACATGTGTGCAACAAATTCCCATCTGTGTCAGATGTGAGTAAAAAATCTTATTTTTTTGTGCCAGTGTAAACGCAGCCTTAGTGAGCTGCCTTGCGGTCTTTTGTACTGTATACATTGAATACAATACATATACCTGCAAAGGGCAGTCAGTGACCAATTTGAAATGCTCTACAAAGAGAGCAAATTTACATGAAATACTAACTGCAAATTTTATTGAGACTGCTGTTAACAATGAAATCAAATATCAATAAAATATCAATTAAAAAAAACAGTACAAATCATACTGTCTGGTATGCAGCACACAACAATTTGGAACTGAGCTTTTTTGCCCCACAAATTTAGATTTACACTAAGGGTGTGTTCACACTTGTAGTTCTGTTCTCTTGGTTCTTTTGGTCCAGACCAAAAAAAAGAAAATTATACATTTAGTCCTGGTTCACTTAGAGTTCACACCGTCATTTTTAACACTAAACCTAAAAATACAAATAAAAAAAAATGGCTTTTTAGACATATTTTGTGAATGAACTTGCCGAACATCCTATGCTGTGTGCTGGGCTAAATGTGCTCATTTTAGGTGTGTACATATGAGGGCATTTTTACCGAAGAGCTTATAAATTGTGTAAAGGAGTCAAAAAAGCTCATGGAATTCCTCAGTTATACACACAAACGAAGATCTGCTGCAAGAAGATGATTTTGACTTTAATCAAACAAAACCTGCCAAGTGTGAACACACCCTTAATCTGTCCATAACAAATATTATCAGAAAACATTTCAGATCTGACCTTCTGTTGGAGTTTTTCCTGAAGACTTCTGTTGTTTCCAGTGGTTTCTGAGTCCAAATTAAATGTTCCATTGAAGGTTTGTGAACCTGAACAGTCAATGTTTGTATCCTGATCCAGATTATTATGCGTCTCTGTAGAACAATAATGTCTGTTATTTAAAATACATTCTATAGGCCTATTGCATCTTTAATGCAAACTTGGAAATTAGACAATATTTTTGTTTGATGTGTGCAACAGCACCTCCAGAACAGTAAATGCTATCTCCAGTGCTAATGATAATGATGATAACTGCACAGATTACAACACTGCCGATACAAAAATGCCAGCACTTGAATTTCCATAGCACAGACTTGTTACACCAATTCTGAAAGACAACAATATAACACAGTAAAAGGCTTTAAAGTAAAAATAAAAACTTGATCAAGAATCCTGCTAATCTGCATGGTGGTTGTGTAACAGTGTTACAAATAAAATAAATCTTGAATGTTTTAATAATTATATATGTTTTAATAATTATTGTTAACCAAATTTCATAAATTTACAAACAAATACATACCTTATTATAACTTGGTTGTGAGATTTTCATAGGCAAAAAAGGTTTAACTTCCGCATTTCCATTGCTTTCTTCAGTCACCTGGGAACACTGAAAGAGTGGAAATTTAACCTTATCAAAAAGTTTTTCTTTACAAAGTTTCAATCAAATACTTAGAAAACCTTCTTGAATGCAACAAGTTTGTGCGCTTTGCTTTAAAATGAGTAAAATATTGAGATGTAGGACATTTTATTTTAAAGTGAGTGAAATCTGTTTTTGTGAGATTATTTTGCATTAAAACAAGAGAAATCTGTATTGTGGCACTTGTCAATTAACATTCAGTAGATATATTTATTTATATATTTATTTTAATATTTATTTATTAAAAATAATAAATTTCTGCTATATAGCCTATACCACAATTAACAGTGTCTACACAAAATCCACAACGAATGTTAGTAAGGGTGGTTATTTGTGGATTGTATTATTACACATTTTTAAAAACAGCTGCTCATAATGGTTGGTCAGTGAATACAGCCACTAAAAAACTAATACCCAAAATTAAACTAAAATATCTATTATTACTATGTATCAAATAATTTTTATAATTGAATACTGACACTCAACTGAGTTCTAAAATATAAAGCTATTTCTCCGTCCACTTAGGCTGAAAGTGAAATCAGGGTGGGAGATTCAGGAAAACATATATTGGGACACAGATCAGATATTGTTACATGCACATAAACTGAAAAAACACATAGGAACGGATTTTTCACATCTGAACTGAGCCACTTCTAAATATGATTTTAAATTAGATACATATCTGATATGTGGATATCTGACCTACGCATAAACGCCTACATCCAATTCCACAGTGTAGCGAATCAGCTCAAAGGGGAAATATTAAGAATTATTCATAACTCATTAAGATTATTAATTATGATTAATTATAAATATATGAATCAGTTAATCAGATTAACTTGATGTAGCTACATTAAAATTACAATCAATAAATCAGTTCATCCTGTGAACACTCAGTATTGATTATTAATTAATTCTAAGAGAATGGTATTTTTCATGGCCACAGAAAAATAATTCTTTCTTAGCATTTACAGTGCTTAGAGCTGGTAATAAGATCTGATCATTTAAGAGACAATCTATTGCAGAGTCAGAACCAAACACGTATTGTGCACAAGTTTTAATAACTAAATCACGAACACATAACTAAACTAACAAACACAAACATACACACAAGTCACACATACATGGGTAAAATAAGGAATGATAGAGTGAGACCGGAAGTGGGAAACAGGAGGAGCTATGGAGAATAATCAAAAACCCGAATAGAATCATCAGTATTCATTACAAAGCTCTTTTGTTAACAAAGGAGGTTCACAACTTTAACTAACTAGCAGCAATTTAGTATATCGTACGATACTTGCATTAGGCCTCCGCCTTTTTGAAAGAGCATCTGGATACACTGTGGCAGTAGGAAGTCCTTAGAATTCAGTCAAATGGTGCTGAAGTTGCAATTGATGTCTTCAGCGTTGAATGAAGAACCGATGACAAACTTGCATGGTTAGTTTGAATCTTAGTGGGAAAGAGTCCTTTTCTCCCCTAGTTAAGCACATGGCTGGGGGATTTCCGAGCAGCAAAATTCCTCTGTGGGCTTTTATGAGCCTTTGCGTTTCTAGCAGGGCATCTGCATATGAAACTCTCTGAGTTGTTTTGAAGAAACTATTAAAGATTCTTGTAATACTGATATGTTGCACAGGTATCAATATATCATATACACAATTATTTAAATCTTCAAAATACAAACTCATAGACACCAAACTTGGTATAGGTTGGTTTACGTTAACCATTGGTTCTTATCATAAAATATGCATAAAACAGATATCATACAAACAACAGTTTGCAAGACAACTATAATAATGTCCTGGGATGCATGTTCATTTATAGAACAGTTTGTCTATAAATTAATGCCGGAGAGTCTGTTTTACAGGCTTTGGGTCTCTTTGCCTCTGCTTTTCCATGTGGCCACATAGTTTTAGGCAATAAAACCCAGCCCTTGTCAGATGGTTGGTCTTCTCAGGGGATGGGGAATAGGGACAGACCCCAGAGTGAGTTTTAAACATTATTTGTTAAATATAACATAATTGTGTCTGATTTGTCTCAGTTATTACAACAGCAAGGGGCGACACGTTTGAGCACAGGGATCACTTTTCAAAATGGGGTGTCCTTACGAAGCAGACGTGACTAAGTGCTCAAAAAAAAAAAAAAAAAAAAAAAAATTCATCAAACAGGTAGACTTGGTCCCTCCTGCCTTCTAGATCTAACCCACATTTCTCATCTGACTGATGTGGAAAGCATAAAAGCCATCCTTACCATGGCAGCAGCAAAAAGTCACTTTATTATAATTCATTGCAATTGCATGTACCTAAAACTGCCAAAATCCATTTCTCTTTATTATTTTTTTTTTTCTCTTTTGGAAATGCGTGGCAAAAAAAAAAATTTCTTTTGCTGCTGGAGCAAATAAAAACACAAAAATGCCATGATCTCCCTCCCATTTACCTCTATAAACTTTTACCCTGCTATAGTTCACTCTGAAAGGGGTTCATACTGAAATGGCACTGCAATATAATAAATGATATGAATTGTAACCATATTTGCATAAAACTATTAATTAAAAACGTACATATTAATTGTACTAATAATTCATTTAGCTGCACATGTTTACTGGTAGGCCTTTGATTTAGAGGGAACTCATGGGCTTATAAAATGTAGAATCCAGAATGCAAATTATATTAGATAAAAGCATGCCTAAAGCAAAATGTAATAATAAAAATAATAATGATAATAATAATGTTTTGTTTACCTGACTCATTCTGTTACTGTCAAGAGCCTCATTTGAAAGTCCAACTTTCTCAGCCATCAGAAAGACTACCAAAACAATAATAATAAAAAAACTCATTAGTTATCAGTTATCTTAGGAACAAATTAATAAAACATAAATATATTTAAAACATAAATTTGCTGCAACCTCAATGCACTCAGTGAAAAGTTCTGTGTAATTGAAACTTGATGTACTGCAAACCGTTGGTTTCATGTTTTTGGAACACTTTTTGCTTTTTACATTACCATACAAAATTACATTACCATACATCATTAAAACATGTAATATGTGATATAACTGTCTACAAAAGAAATTATGATCAATAAAATCTATAAATAGTTAATATTTTACATTTCATAAATACTAGTATATTTGTTCCAGTACCAAACATTATTTGCTCTAACTAAAGTTGCCCAACCAACTTATTTTCAAATGTTAAATTGTCTAAAAAATATTTTAAAAATAAAAAAAAAATATTTCAGGTATTAATTTTATTTATGTTCTATATTACAACTGATAATTTGCTATTCAATACCAGAATAGTTAAATAACTTTTAAATCTCTAAAACAATGAACAACAATTTTAAATTGCAAAAATATTGAACAATTAAAATGCAGTTCATTTGTAAAACAGAAAAAAAAACTGTAAAAAGCAATAACATTTTCTCAGTAAATCTCAACTTACTCTTACTCACATACTATAGTAACTGTGGTGGTGGCAGATGCAATTGTGGCATCCATCAGTGCATTGTACATATGCAGGACTTGACAGCATCTTACACAATTCTACCGCGTTTACCGTTGATACAGGTTGTGCCTCCCTCCCTCAACTCAACTCAACTCAACTCAACTCAACTTTGACATGTTCATGACTTGTTTAATCTTTGAAGGTGTAAATGTAGTGAATTTTGGCTCACACTTTTGACCTAAAATAAATGTTTTTCCCAAGTAATGTGTCAATCATGGTCCCACACCAGCTAAATGAGAAGGGTATGGCCAGTTTTGGGGGTAGCCTAAGGCATTACAAGTAACGCACATTACGTAATCAGTTACTGACTACTTTTTTTCAATTAAAGAGTAATGTAATGCAATTTAAACAAAAAATATCTGAGTTACTTTTTCAAATAAGTAACGCATATTACTTTTTCTTTTCTTTTTTATTTATCGATTGACTGACGCCTCTCCAGTTCCCATGTTGACAGAAATCGGGACAGGTGTAGGGTGCTGGCATTTTAAGAATTGTCTGAGATTGATGGGCGTTGTAGTTCTAAAGCGTGAGCATGTGAGATCTTTAGATCCACAGCCTCATGTTTATCAGCATACAGAGTGCCTGTTTTCTTTCATCTCACCATGCCGTTTATATTTTTTTTAAAAATCCTTGTAAAAAAATAAAACAGAATGCTTCAGTGGAATACAGTTGTACTCATTTGCAGTAGTGTATTTGTTCTACCCTTGAGGTCTCATGCGTGGCCGCCATAAAATTTGCCATGATTGTTATGACAATCAGCGCAACAGGAAAAATAAGGCCACAGAATTTTGTCAAAATGTTTGGGTGAGTATGATTGATTCGTGCAAGTACACTTTCACAGCAGTTTTTACATTTACATCTTATTCTCTTTGCATTAAATACATACAACGACTGTGAAAAGAAAAGTTTTGTTTTAGGCTACTCTTAAAGGGATAGTTGAAAAATGAAAATTATTCCATAATTTAATGTTACTCACCCTCAAGCCATCCTAAGTGTATATGACGATCTTCTTTCAGACGAACAAAATCAGAGATATATTTAAAAATATCCTTAGTCCTCCAAGGTTTATAATGGTTGCGAATGGCAGCCCAAATTTTGAAGACAAAATGACTCCATATGACTCCAGGGGGTTAATAAAGGCCTTCTGAAGCGAATCTATGTGTTTAAGACAAATATGCTTATTTAAAACTTTATAAAGAAAAAAAACTTCCGCGACGTAGTACACAATGACGTACTAGCGTAGTACAAAAGTCACGTCATTGTGTACTATTAATATTAATTATTTTGGATGCATTTTTTGTCTTCAAAATTTGGGCTGCCATTCACAACCATTATAAACCTTGGAGGACTAAGGATATTTTTAAATATATGGATATGGATATTTTTCTTACAAAAATGCATCCCTTCACTTCAAAAGGCCTTTATTAACCCTCTGGAGCCGTATGGATTACTTTGATTATGGATGGATGCTTTTTTTTTTTAAATGTGGCCCCCCATTTACTACCATTATAAACCTTGGAGGAGCAAGGATATTTTTAAACATATCTCTGATTGTTTTCGTCTGAAAGAAGATACACTATATTGCCAAAAGTATTGGGACACCCCTCCAAATCATTGAATTCAGGTGTTCCAATCACTTCCATGGCCACAGGTGTATAAAATCAAGCACCTAGGCATGCAGACTGCTTCTACAAACATTTGTGAAAGAATGGGTCGCCCTCAGGAGCTCAGTGAATTCAAACATGGTACCGTGATAGGTTGCGACCTGTGCAATAAGTCCATTCGTGAAATTTCCTCACTACTAAATATTCCACGGTCAACTGTTAGTGGTATCATAACAAAGTGGAAGCAATTGGGAACAACAGCAACTCAGCCACGAAGTGATAGGCCACGTAAACGGGGACGAGAGGTCCCCTCAGCCCTGTCCGAATGCCACCAGCCAAGATGTGCTTCTAATTAAGTGATAAAAGCAGTTGCAAAAGTTGTACAAAATACACATACTCATCCTTGCACCAATAAAATGTGAAACACTTTGTTTTATACCAAATTATATGCAATATATCATTAATAAAAACTTACAGAGGAATATTTTTCTCTACATCTCATGATCGCTTTGAACTTGAAACGGACAAAACTCACAAGTAAGCCTGAAAACAATGGAAGCACCACTGTAAATACACTCGCTACAGACACACCCATTTTAACCTTGCCAGCGGCATTTAGCGGAGTTTTGCCGCTGTAGTGGACATTCACGGTAACTCCCCAGCCGGTCCTCGCCGGACAACGGAACCTTTTTAGTTGCACCCAGCTGCACTGACTGCCCCCCTCCTCGAGTCCCAAGACGCTCAGTCGCTTAGAACAAATCGATACATTCAAACATTCCCACGCGCCGCGCTGAGACAGCTCGCGGGAGAGCTTGGAATATTTTATTGAAGAGAAATGAAACCCTCCTTACCTTGGAAACATCCAACGTCTTCGACTTAAGTAAAGTTGGCCGCATATTCACAGATTCGAATTTCCCGGATCAATAACTCGTGAGCTAAACGCTGTTACTACACAAATAACATCTCTTTTCAATCGTAGCAATGTAGAGAAGCAGCTACAACCTAATTTTCCTCAGAATCAGCTTTCCTCCACGGTGGACAAAATACATGGATCTATATGCGCGGACGGTTGAGAGACAGATCCGAAGGGACCGTCTGCAAAGTGCAAAACCCGAAAAGCGTTACTACAAAAACAGTCAATAACTTCAATGTTACGCACTGTAGTATCACCAAATTTATTTCACACACCACTGTTAGCCTGCTGGCTTGCAGACGGTCCCTTCGGATCACAAGCGTTTAGCTCACGAGTTATTGATCCGGGAAATTCGAATCTGTCAATATGCGGCCAACTTTACTTAACTCCTTCGGTGCTTTTAGAAGTAGAGAACAAAAATGTCTCACTCACTATGGCAAGCCGTTTTGACTTTTATTCATTCTCAGGATATGAATTCTTGATATCAACAATTAAATTCTTGATATCAGTAATTACATTTCCACTAGCACAAACTAGAATTCTTGATAGGCTATCTGTAATTGTATTTTCACTAGTGAAATGGACCGGAATGTCACCATGCCATTCAAATTCAATTGTTGATATCAAGAATTGATTTCTTACTAGTTGAAATTCCAATTTCACATATCCGAAATAAAATTCTTACTAGTAAAAATCATAATTTTTGATATCAATAATTACATTGTTACTAGTAAAAATGTGAATTTTTGATATCAAGAATTAATTTGGCACTATAGCTGAAACGTCACTTCTTGATATCAACAATTGAATTGCTACTAGTAAAAATGTTCATTTTTGATATCTGAAAATGTATTTCTGATATCAATATAATTTCAGATATCTAAAATGGCTTTCTTATAGTAACAATCACATTCATGATATCAGAAACTAGTTGTCATCAAATTATTGATATCAAAACTGAACATTGTTTCTAGTAGTAATTCAATTGTTGATATCAAGAACAGATATTTGCACTAGTAACAAAGTAATTAATGATAACAAAAAATATGATTT
Source organism: Mylopharyngodon piceus (assembly GCA_039654765.1). Lineage (NCBI taxonomy): Eukaryota > Metazoa > Chordata > Actinopteri > Cypriniformes > Xenocyprididae > Mylopharyngodon > Mylopharyngodon piceus. The sequence goes on from CM077447.1 coordinate 20,358,338, forward strand.
TTACTATAGTAAGAATTGTATTTCTGATATGTGAAATTAGAATTTCAACTAGTAAGAAATCAATTCTTGATATCAACAATTGAATTTGAATGGCAGCCTATGGTGACATTTCACTAGTGAAAATACAATTACAGATATCAAGAATTCTAGTTTGTGCTAGTGGAAATGTAATTCCTGATATCAAGAACTGAATTGTTGAAATCAAGAATTCATATCCTGAGAATGAATAAAAGTCAAAACGACTTGCCATACACTCACCAAATTTTAGTCCACTGCTGGAGGTAGGCCTGGGACTGGATGAGCACACTGAATGAGAAGCGCCACGTTTTAAATAGGAAAACTTTTCATAATCCTCTATTATCATTGTTAATGTAGGCTACACAAAGACTTCATCTTAGTCTGTAAGATTGTACATTTTACATCTTAGTCTGTAAGACATGACTCTGAAAACAAAACATTAGACAACCAAACAAAATAATAGTTTCTGACAAAATGTTCTATTTAATGTTATAAATGAGTCGATTTATAAAAGTCTAAATGTTATAAATGAGTCTATTAAAAATATTTATTAATTTAAATTTAAATTCATTATGTAAAAAAAAACTTATCTGTTAAAGGGGTTAACTTATGGAATAATTGTGACAAATAGGCATAATTAAGAATGTGTAGTTCATATTATGAAAAAAACAACAACAAACAAACAAACAAACAAACAAAAAAAACAGTCAGTTTTGTGTCTCCACCAGACAGTGCAGAGCTTGCAAGAGCTTATTTATCTCCAAGACTATTATGCAGCAGTATCAGGCTACAAGAATTGGACAGCAGCAGAAGACTGTAAGGCTGTAAGACTAAAAGGGTTATGGCACTGAATAGCTCATGCCTATCATTCGACGCAAAAACAAAAAACAAAAAATAAAACAAACAAACCAAAAATAACACCAGGAGTGATAAGATCACGCGAGCAGAAGCCACAGTTACAGAAGGGGTAGCCTAAAAGATGAACAGAAAGCTGTTTTTGAATACCTGAAGGATACAGGGTATATTATTGGATTTATTTATTTATTTATTTTAATAAATATTATTATTATGTAAAGTAGTTTAATCGAACCATAATCCACGCTACATACTCCGGTACAATAGGTGGCGGTATGCACCTAATAAGTCATGTAATCCGCCATAAAACTAGAAGAAAAAAAGAAGCCACAGTTACATCATTTCCGTGTTTACTACCTGACGAAACGTAGTGAAATGAAAGTAAAATCTGACGTGTACTATTGTTTATCGCTGATATTAGGATTTGGGAATCGCTCTTTACTCAGCAGAGTCACGACACAACATCCAAACGTATGAACTTCGATCCAGAAGCTGTCATTCAGATATTATGGTAAGTGATAAATGGACAGTATTCTTGTCTATGTACGTACATTTACAAAGTTCAAAAGAACTATTTTAAATAGAAGTCTTTTCTTCAAGGACACATCAATTTAATGTGTCCTTGCTGAATAAAAGTATTCATTTTTATAACAAGATGAGGTTATTAACCAAGATTCTTTTATTGAAGGGACACGACTGTTGACCATTTGATTAATGTTCAGTTCAGAGAATTTTGGATTTAGATGAAATACATAATTCTGTTTTTCAGAATCGTAACAGACAAAGGGGATTCAATCTCGGCCTGCTCCTGCTGGCCTCTCAGGTTTTCCAGCTGGGAATAGACAACATCCCACCTGTCACTCTTGCAACACTAGGCCTCAACGTCTATTTGTTCCTCTTTCCTGTCAAACCCCTCCTGCAGGTACGTTATAATAATGCAAACCTCAGCACCAAAAATGTGCAACATCTGCCAATAGTGAGTCAATGGAGAAAATTTGAAAATTAACAAAAATAGTAGAAGTTGCACAAGTTAAAGTAAAGGCAAGTTGTAGTCACAATTCTTAATATGTTGAATGTTAATAAATTTTTTTCTGGTCTGTTTCTATGTTCTGCAGACGTGTTTGAGTGTTCGGGAGGCGTACTGGTACGGAGACTGGGGTCGTCTGTTGCTGTCACCATTTCACCATGTTGACGACATGCACCTGTACTTCAACATGGCCTCGCTCCTTTGGAAGGGCATCAAGCTTGAGAAGAAGCTGGGAGGCGCCTGGTTTGCGTACCTGTTGTCTGTCTTCTCTCTAATCACCGGATTGATCTACCTGCTCCTGGAGACAGGACTGACAAAGATGACGGAAGACTCCTCGTACAGTCTACAGTGTGCAGTGGGGTTCTCAGGTATGTGTTGTGTTGGATAATAATAACATTATTACAATTTAAAATAACTGTTTTCTAATTTAATATGTTTTAAAATGTAATTTATTCCTGTGATGTAAAGCTGAATTTTCAGCATCATTACTCCAGTCTTCAGTGTCACATGATCCTTCAGGAATCATTCTAATGTGCTGATTTGATGCTCAAGAAACATTTATTATTATTATCATTGTTCAAAACATTGTCCTACTTAATTTTTTTCATAAATCATGATTTTTTTTTAGGATTCCTTGATGTATAGAAAGTTCAAAAGAACAGCATTTATTTGGAATAGAAATCTTTTGTAACATTATAAGTGTCTCTAAAAATGGAGTGGGATAACAGAAATCAATTCATTTATAGATGACATTTTTATATTTCTCTACCTAAAAATAAGCATTGAAGTTGTTTATGTTTCGTTTCAGGTGTTCTGTTTGGGCTGAAGGTGGTGAATAATCATTATCATCCAGGCGGGGCCACGTACATCATGGGGATGCCCATAGCCAATCGCTACGCCTGCTGGGTGGAGTTGGTCCTCATCCATATCATGAATCCAGGGTAGGCATGACACTCATTTCAAAGACACTAGAGTAAAACAATACTATTACAGTTAGGCCAGTCCTGAAATAGGGAGCTTTGTCCCTCGTCCTGCAAGACGTAAGCACTGTCCCGTGTTGCATTTCTGTCTGTATTTTTTTTTTTTTTATGTAATTCTAAAAAATGTGATTGCTGTTTAAAAATCCATTCACGCAGCCATCATGGTCAAGCTAAAGCGGGAAAATATCCAACTAACGCATTTGTAGAGAGGGTTTTTTTCCGCTGATGAGGACTGCGTGGACGTTCAAAGGAACCAGTGTGGACCTCATCAAAATCGTCCCCTATACCCTCATTCACTATTCTCTACATTAGTCCACTAGTATAGTTCACTTGAAGGAGTGAATGAAAACAAGTGAGTGAATTCAGACACTCAGTGCGCCAGAAGGGCTGCCACTTTTGCATAGTTTGTGGTTGCTGTTTAATAATCATTTGAAACTTAGAAAACTGGCATCTCCAAAAAAATTATCTTATACTCTGTCATGGAAAATAGCATGTATTAATCTTAAAGCTGCAGTCCGTAACTTTTTTGATTAAAAAAAATTATCCAAAATCAATTTTTGAGCAAGTACATAACCAGCCAGTGTTCAAAACTATCTTCTTACCTTAGCCAGATTCACAACGGTAAGCTTGTAATAATGTTTTCTAATAAAATCGTACTGGTGGGTTTCCGTGGGAAATTCGAGCATGCAGCCGTTCGTCTTTATGTCCTTACGTCACGTCTGTTTACATAAAGAACGAGTTCCAGCTAGTAGGCTATATGGCATGTGAGGATGCTGCTGGTAGTGGATCATTTATTTTACTTTTCTCACAGCAGCTGCAATAATTAAACTTAACATTTTGATGGCGGATTGTAATCCAGAAAGGTCCAAATAACAATCATCGGTGACAACTGGAGATGCACCTGTAGTCAAAAGCAAAAGACTTCGGACTGCGGAGTGGCTACAGAAATTTAAATCTACAGGTAATGCTTATACACTAAATACACATAGTCACACAATGCTGATGTTGTTAACATTAACAATTTGAGAACAAACTATAGCAATAATAATAATTTGCATGGTTTGACATGATCCAAGCTAAGCGATCGTTGGATTTAATCACCATTGGTAGCGCGATTTATTGCTTTTTTTCTCAGTTGGTCAGAATAAAAGTGGCAGATTTGTTACTCTTTCAGATGACATTTTCCGGTGTAAATTCTTATTTTGGTCATACTTCCAAGATGTAAAATCTGTGATTCTGAAGTATAGTATCCACACCGATGTAGAGACTGACAGCAAACATTAGATTCATCCGCGCTGAGAAGTCGTGCCGATGCACAACCCACGTAAAGATAACTCCACAAATAACTGCAATTGCAGGTTTCAAACTGAGATGGCGACAAAGAGGCAAAACTTACGGACTGCAGCTTTAATTAAACAATTTAATAATTAAAAAGGAATGTATAACTGTATGATATTACGCTGTAGCCACGTTGGACCAGAACTTTGGAAAATAGATTGATGGATGATTCAGCTGTGGGCGCCATCTTCTGGTGAGACGCAGGGATTCATTCGGTGCGACCCTCACAGTGCATTATGGGTATTCTCTAGCCGTTAAATGTACATCAGTTGTACACTCATTATTGTGGTCAATGTGGTGCATTATGGGATTGAATGAGTGCACTCGATAATGTCCACTATGGTTTCGGACACTACTACAAATGGCTGTCCCCCCAAATAGTGCCCTGTTTAAGGGTTTAGGGGGCGATTTCGAACACAGCCTGTTTTTCCTTTGTGTTTTATACAATGACCACTAGGAGTGTGCTCTTGGCATATACTATTTTCTTTGACTAGTTTGCCCTGAAGGGAAATGCGTTACTGTTAAAAATGAAAGTGACGAAAAGTATGATGATTATTTTTATTGTGAAATGAGAGTTCTGTGTATTTATTAAAATCAACAAATACAAGTTCAACATAAACTGAATCCAGTAAAACGCATTTATTGTTGGCATAGTGTAGTAAAGGAAAATAAACTAGTCGTTACTTAAGGAAATTTAGAGTAAATTCCATCGCATCACTCGAAGCTGGGCAAATTTAGGGGCCAGTCACTGAAGCCGGTCACAAATAACAAAGCTTATTCAGCGATTTAAAACATGTTATCATCCAACATAATGGCAAATAGACTCTTCAAAAAAAAAAAAATTAAAGGGGGCGGTCGTGGCCTAATGGATAGAGAGTCGGACTCGTAACCCAAAGGTCATGGGTTCGAGTCTCAGGTCCGGCAGGGATTGTCGGTGAGGGGAGTGAATGTCCAGCGCTTTCTCCACCCTCAATACCACGACTTGAGCAAGGCACCGTACCCCCAACTGCTCCCCGGGCGCCGCAGCAATGGCTGCCCCCACTGCTCCGGGTGTGTGTTCATGGTGTGTGTGTGTGTTCACTGCTGTGTGTGTACACTTGGATGGGTTAAATGCAGAGCACAAATTCCTAGTATGGGTCACCATACTTGGCCACATGTCACTTCACTTCACTTCACTTTCCAACTAATATAAAACAATATTTACGTAGTATAATAGTAGTAAATTTATCTCTCACACGTGTCCCACATTGTCCTGCAAAATCACAGCTTGTATTAACACACTTTCACTCTTGCAGGACGTCATTTGTTGGACACCTGGCTGGGATCCTGGTCGGGCTGCTCTACACGAATGGACCACTAAAGAGACTCATGAAAACCTGTGCAGGTAAATAACAATTTGAATGTTCTTGTGTGTGTTTGACATTTTTGTACCTTAAATATATTTATATGCATATACACTACAAGTTTGGGGGTCACTATTTTTTTTAATTTTTTTTGTTTAAAGAAATTATGCATTTTAATCAGCAAAGATGTGTAAAATTGATCTAAAGTCACAGTAAAGACATTAATAATGTTACAAAAGATTTCTGTTTAAAATAAATGCTGTTCTTTTGAACTTTCCTTTTAATCAAAGAATCATGAAAAAAAAAAATGTATCATGGTTTCGACAACATTGTTAAGCAGCAAAACTGTTTTCCACATTGATAATGAGCACAAATCATCATATAAGAATGATTTCTGAAGGATCATGTGACACTGAAGACTGGAGTAATGATGCTGAAAATTCAGCTTTGACATCACAGGAATAAATTACATTTTAAAATATGTTCAGATAGAAAACACTTTTAACCGTTTTACTATTTTAACTCTATTTTAGATCAAATAAATGCAGACTTGGTGAGCATAAGAGACTTCTTTCAAAAAAATTTAAAAAAACTTTTGAATAGTAGAGTATAAGGACACTTAACCTGGAAATAAATGCATCCAGTCACATAAACGGCCATATCTATGTAATTTCAGGCTTTGTGACATCTAATGGGCATTATGGAGGGCAGCAGACATACTACAATTCAGCAGGTATACAGTTACAGATCTTCAATAATATCAGGCAGATATTATAAAGGCAGCCATCTGATATTACTAAATCACATCCATCCTAGAAATGGCTCTGAGCCATTAAAGATAAAATGATTTAAGGGCTGCTTACTAGTCCATTATAGTCCTGAAGATCCATCATTTGTACGTCTGTGTTCACAGGATACAGTGGATATGGCATGCCATATCCTCCAAACACCCATTATGAACAGCAATCATTTAATCAAAGGCACTATGGTGCCCCCTACAGGGAGCTGTACGACACACACATGCCCTCTGCCCCGCCCCAGCATCCCTATACAGCAGGACTGTCAGACGAGGAGCAGTATGAGGCCGCTGTCAGGGCCAGCCTGAACGACAGAGGTGAGGAGTGGCTACTTATTACATTTTAAAAATGTTTGTCATAAACAAGGTTGTAAATAAAAGTATTATATTTTTATGCTTTATTTTGTTATACATACACTATCGTTCAAAATTTGGGGTCAGTTCGATTATTTTGTTTATTTATTTTTGAAAGAATTGATACTTATATTCACCCAGGATGCATTAAATTGATCAAAAGTCATAGTAAAGACATTTATCCTGAAAAAATCAACAGTTTCTACAAAAATATTAAGCAGCACAACTGTTTTAAGTATTGATAATAATAATAATAATAATAATAATAATAATTGTTTCTTGAGCAGCAAATCAGCATATTATAATGATTTCTGAAGGATCATGTAACCGTGAAGACTGGAGTAATGATGCTGAAAATTCAGCTTTGCCATCACAGGAATAAATTAAAACATTCAAAATATTTTACATATTTAAATAAAACAGTTACTTATAATAGTTACTTGTAATAATAATTCACAATATTACTGTTTTTACTGTATTTTTGATCGAAAAAATGCAGTCTTGGTGAGCACAAGAGACTTCTTTTAAAAACCTTGAAAATCTTGCTGACCAAAATAGCAATAAGCACATTTATGAACATCATTCCTTTGTCATACAGATTAATGGAAGTGAAGCTGCTGCCGTCTACTGACCACATGACAAAACAACTAATCTATAGGTGTAACTTTATTTTTGCTTTGTAGGTGGTTCTACACAGGCTAGATCTTCACGTGGCACTTATTCCCACCCGACCCCTGAAGAGATCCGCTGGCGACGACTTCAGAGATTTACCAGCTGAGCGCTTGGAGAACCTTGGATAATACTACTAGATTGTTTACATTAAAGACAGCACTAAACAACCAATCAGAGCTACTAGAGAAAATTCTTCCACTGCTGATTGGTTGTGTCATTGTATAGCATTTATGATGTCATCAGTGGATCCCCTCTAATGTGTGTCCAGTTTCCAAGGCTGCTGCCTGTATTTCTAATTGCAAAAAGCTTGTACACACATTAGCTTTTGCTTTAAATGCTGCTCTTAATGTATTTATGTTAAAAGTTTAACATTCATGAGGTGAACATCCATGACACACGGTTGTAGATACGAGTGCCTTTTGCAGGATGTTGAATGCACAGTAAGATGACTGTCAATGTGCCAATAAGTCTTACTATTTTTTTGTTGTTGGTGTTGAAAATCTTATCTAGCATATAGCACTTGGTTATTTCCAAACAACTTTTCTTCTTAAGTAACTTATACTTTGTTTTACAAGAAAGTATATTTTTGTAAGCAAACATTAAACCATGCTTTTTCTGACATGTTGTAGCTGGTTTTGCATTGGTTCCAAGATACTTCATTGCTCAAATGTTATATTCTAAAATATTTAGTAAAAATAAAAAGTATTGAAATTCAGGTTAATATAGACTGAATGAGAGAGACTTCCTGCATTTAGATGCATAACACTCCTTTTACATAATACATAAACACTACCGTTTAAAAGTTAGGTTGGTCAGCAAGTTTTTTTGAAAGAAATGAATGCGTTTATTCAGCAAGGATGCATTAAATTGGTCAAAAGTCACAGTAAAGAGTTTTACATTTACATATCCATTCATCAAAGAAACTTGAAAAATGTATCGGTTTTCAGAAAAAATATGAAGCAGCACAAATGTTTTCAATATTGATGATAATAAATGTTTCTTGAGCATCAAATCATCATATTAGAATGATTTCTGAAGGATCAAGTGACACTGAAGACTGGAGTAATGATGCTGAAAATTCAACTTTGTCATCACATGAATAAATTACATTTTTTAAATATATTATTAAAATAAAATACGGTTATTTTAAACTGTAATAACATTTCCCAAAAATATAGATTTTTACTGTATTTTCGATCAAATAAATGTAGCCTTGATGAGAATAAGAGAGTTCTTTTAAAAACAAAAAATCTTACTGAACCCAAACTATTGAACGGTAGTGTATTTATTATATTTTTATACAGTCCACAAATGAAAATTGTTTATTTCATTTGGAATGCTGGTTTTCTCTTTGTCAAAAGTGTTATTGTGTATTACATCGAATTATGTTGAAAAAAAAAAAGTTGGATATATTGGTGGAAAGAAATTACTGCTCACATTTTAACCTGCTTAAATTACTAACTATATCAGAAGCCACAGAGGTCATTTATGTAAGATTTAATGGAAGGTGTTGAAGTGGTATTCAAGCACCAGTGTGTTCAGAACAAAAGACTGAATGTTCAAACTCCAGAAGAAGTGATGAGTTTCCACCACTGCGCTGTTCCAGGAGTGAGTGTGCTTAAAGGGTTAGTTCAGAAAGGGTTCAGTTTCAAAAATGAAATTTCTGTCATTAATTACTCACCCTCATGTCGTTCCAAACCCGTAAGACCTTCGTTCATCTTTCGAACACAAATTAAGATATTTTTGATGAAATCGGAGTGTTTTTTTTATCCCGCCTTAGAAAGCAACGAAATTACCATATTCAAGGTCCAGAAAAGTAGTGAATACATCGTTAAAATAGTCGACGTGACTACAGTGATTCAAGGCCGTGTGTCCACCAAAGCGTTTTTTCCAGCGGCTAGTGTACTTTTTCAATTTTTTTCAAATGGACGGACAGACGGACGAATAGGAATCTCGCTAGAGAGGCCAATCTGCTTCAAGTGTAACTAAAATGAGCCAATGCACATTGGCATGCAATCATATGCAGCAGCTGCTCGCCTCGCAGCACGGGTATTTAATGAGCAGCAGGTGTGTTGCATCTTCATCTTTTTGCTTCGGAGCCGAACATATGTGTCTGTGTTTCTTGCACTGCGTGCTTCAGCACTTTTAAAGAGCAAGTCCCTGAAAGAGCTTACACAAGTAGAGCTTGCGTCTTTTTAAGGATGACATTCTACTTGTGTGTTTCTGGATGCGGTCGTTACCTGGCACCGAGGGATGGTCACGATCGCTGCGTCACATGTCTAGGCTTAAAGCACGTTGAGGCAGCGTTCGTGGATGAGTCATGTCATGTACCCAGTGTGGGAAGATGACCATCTCGGAGTTGCGATCGAGACTCCAGTTCCTGCAAAGGGAGTCCCGGTGCCGCTGCCTCGATCCAATCCTCCTCAGAGGGTTGCTTCGGGCAGTGGTACTGGTGATCTGAGGATTACAGTGAGCGCGGTTCCTTCGGGGAACCAACCCCCTAGGAACCCTCACTCCTCCTGCACTCCGCAGCCAGTAGAGCTGCTGGGGGAGCGCAGTGGGCCATCTCAAAGGTGTGCACCATCCATATCCTTCGGAGCTCCCCCAATGACCAGATGTCGATAGATGCATCGGAGGATGAGCCAGATTTCTCTGGAGATGACGAGTCGGTGCAGTTGCCTCCTTCGGGAACGGTAGCTGTGCCCAATTCGGATCCAGAAATGATGGCTATGCTTTCCCGGGCCGCCAGGGTCGGGCTCGTGTGGAATCCTCCACTGTGTCCTGAGCCCTTGCGGTTGGACAACTGGTATCTCGGGGTGGCGCGTGCTGGTTCTCAGCCACCCACCCCGGTTCCTTTCTTCCCGGAGGTGAACGGCACGTGGACGGCACCTTTTACCGCCCGAAACCGTTCCGGTGGGTCCTCCTCCCTCACCACCCTTGATGGCGGTGCAGCAAAGGGTTATACGCGCATCCCCCTGTGGAGCGAGCCGTTGCTATGCAACTGTGCCCTAACTCCACCTGGCGGGGGGAGCCATCTCTCCCTTCACGGGCCTATAAGCACTCGTTGGATCTTACCGGCAAGGCTTACCAGGCCTGCGGGGAAGCCGCTTCCGCCCTACACACTATGGCGTTGTTGCAGGTCCATCAGCCCAAGGCACTGAAGGACCTGCACGAGGGTGGTCACGATCCACAAGTTCTTCAGGAACTTCGTGCCGCAACGGACCTCGCGCTTCGTGCGATGAAGGTTATGGCGCGGTCAGTGGGTCATGCGATGTCCACTATGGCGGTCCAGGAACGGCATCTCTGGCTGTGTCTGGCCGACATGAGGGATACAGACAAAGTCAGGTTTCTTAATTCCCCCGTGTCCCAGACCGGCCTCTTCAGTGACGCGGTCGAGAACTTTGCCCAGCAGTTCTTGGCTGCACAGAAGCAGTCTGAGGCCATCAGCCACAGCCTGCCACGGTGGCCAGCTGCTGCGTCCACCCATCCACCGCTGGCAGCACCTCAGCCTGCTCGTCGCCGAGGGCGCCCCCCTGTGGCTGCCCCCGCTCCCACGCCGCAGCAGCAGCCTCCATCCAAACGGCGCCGTGGAGCCAGTCGCAGATGGATGGGATTGCTCTTCAGGAGATGGTGACCCCACCACTCCTTCCCCCGGAGGAGGGCCCGGGTGGTAAATCCTGTGTTTCGTTTTGTTTCTGTTTTCCATTTTGTTTCTGGTTTCAAAAAAAGAGCAGTTTCCTTCATCTCCGGGTCCGAAGAGGGTTCGGAGAATAGTGGGAGGAGAAAAACCTCTCCACTCTCATCCCCCTCTTATATCGCCAGCGGGCAGCAGCGCGGTTCGAGAAGGCAACCAAAGCCTCTCCTGTGCCCTCTGTTGCACAGCACACTCAGACCCCGCTACGGGCCGCTTCGCAAAGAGAGCCTCCCGAGCCGCCTCGCTGCCCCACTGCCCCACTGCGAGTATGCCTACGGTCCTTTTGATCCCGCTTGTACAGTCTCTGCGAGCCTGACTAGCACTCCCCAGTCCATCTCACTGGCCCATTCGGACCATCAGGCTCGGCTATGCGATTCAATTCGCCCGGTGTCCCCCCAAGTTCAGGGGCGTCCACTTCACTGCAGTGAAAGCTGTTGATGCCCATGTCTTGTGCACGGAGATCGCGGTCCTACTGGTGAAGGACGCGATAGAGCCAGTCCCTCCAGTCGATATGAGATCAGGGTTCTACAGTCCCTACTTCATTGTACCCAAGAAAAGCGGTGGGTTATGACCGATCTTGGACCTGCGAGTTTTGAATCGGAGTCTCCACAAGCTACCATTCAAAATGCTCACGCAGAAACGCATTATCGAGTGCATCCGTCCACAAGATTGGTTTGCAGCGATTGACCTGAAGGATGCGTACTTTCATGTCTCGATTCTCCTTCGACACAGGCCATTCCTGCGCTTTGCGTTCAAGGGTCGAGCATATCAGTACAAGGTCCTGCCCTTTGAGCTGGCCCTGTCTCCCCACGTCTTCACAAAAGTCGTGGAGGGAGCCCTTGTTCCCATGAGAGAACAGGGTGTTCGCATCCTCAACTATCTCGACGAATGACTCATTCTAGCTCAGTCTTGGGATCAGTTGTGCGAACACAGGGACCTGGTGCTCAGTCACCTCAGCCAGTTGGGCCTTCAGGTCAACTGGGAAAAGAGCAAACTCTCCCCTGTGCAGAGGATCTCTTTTCTCGGTATGGAGTTGGATTCGGTCGAACAGACAGCACGCCTCACAGAGGAACGTGCTCAGTCGGTGTTGAACTGCTTGAATACGTTCAAAGGCAGGACAGCGGTCCCACTGAAATTTTTTCAGAGGCTGCTGAGGCATATGGCAGCCGCAGCGGCAGTCATCCCGCTCGGATTGCTTCATCTGAGACCGCTTCAGCTCTGGCTTCACGGCCGAGTCCTGAGATGGGCGTGGCAACGCGACACGTACCGAGTGGCAATCACTCCAGAATGCCGCCGAGCCTTCAGCCCATGGTCGGACCCCTTGTTTCTTCGGGCAGGAGTGCCCCTAGAGCAGGTGTCCCGGCATGCTGTGGTATTCACAGATGCCTCTGCCACCGGATGAGGTGCCACGTACAACGGGCATGCAGTATCAGGGGTGTGGACGGGCCCCCAACTGCATTGGCACATCAACTGGCTCGAGTTGCTAGCAGTGCACCTTGCCCTGAGCCGCCTAAAAAGGGTCGTTACAGGGCAAGCATGTGCTGGTCCGTACGGACAACACAGCGACCGTCACGTACATCAACCATCAAGGTGGTCTACGCTCCCGTCACATGTCGCAACTAGTCCGACATCTCCTCCTTTGGAGTCAGAAGCATCTGAGGTCGCTGCGCGCCATTCATGTCCCCGATGTGCTCAACTGCATGGCCAACGAGCTCTCACGAGCTGCGCTGCCGGGAGAGTGGCGACTCCACCCCCAGGTGGTCCAGCTGATTTGGAGAGAGTTCGGAGAGGCTCAGGTAGACCTGTTTGCCTCCCCAGAAACCTCTCACTGCAAGCTGATTTACTCCCTGTCCGAGGGAATACTCGGTACAGATGCACTGGCACTCAGCTGGCCCCGGGGCCTTCGCAAATATGCGTTTCCCCCAGTGAGCCTACTTGCACAGACCTTGTGCAAAGTCCCGGAACTCACGCTCCTCGCGACAGCCCCTCCCTGGCGCATTCCTCTGAGGAAGGACCTTCTTTCTCAGAGACGGGGCACCCTTTGGCACCCGCGTCCAGACCTCTGGAAACTCCATGTCTGGTCCCTGGATGGGATGCGGAGGTTCTAGGTGACACTTCGGCACGTGCACCGTCTACGAGACGTGCTTACGCCTTGAAGTGGAACCTGTTCATCAACTGATGTTCTTCTCGCCGAGAAGACCCCCGAAGATGTTCGATCAGAGTCGTGCTTTCATTCTTCCAGCAAGGGTTGGAGCGTAGGCTGTCTCCCTCCACCCTCTAAGTTCATGCTGCCGCAATATCCGCATACCATGACCACATCGATGGCAAGTCTGTTGGTAAGCACGACCTGGTCGTCAGGTTCCTTAGGGGGGCGAGACGGTTAAAACCTCCTCGACCCCCCTCCTTACCCTCTTGGGACCTTGCTCTGGTGCTTCGAGCACTTCAGAATGCTCCCTTTGAGCCCTTGCAGTCAGCAGACTTAAAGATTCTGTTTATGAAGACTTTGCTGCTGGTTGCATTGGCCTCCAGCAAGAGGGTAGGGGACCTGCAGGCATTTTCGGTCGACGAATCGTGCCTAGAGTTTGGGCTGGGCGATGGCCACGTGGTACTGAGACCCCGGCCTGGCTATGTGCCCAAGGTTCCTACCACTCCCTTCAGGGACCAGGTAGTGAGCCTGCAAGCGCTGCCCCCGGAGGAGGCAGACCCAGCCCTGGCTTTGCTCTGTCCAGTCCGTGCTTTACGACTGTACATAGACAGAACTCAAAGCCTCAGGACCTCAGACCAGCTCTTTGTCTGTTATGGAGGCCAGCAGAAGGCAAAGGCTGTCTCCAAGCAGAGGATGGCCCACTGGATAGTGGACGCCATCGCCTTGGCTTACCAAGCACAAAGCGTGCCCTGCCCACTCAGGTTGCATGCTCACTCTACGAGAGGTGTTGCATCCTCCTGGGCGCTGGCTTGTGGTGCCTCGCTGACAGATACTTGTAGAGCTGCAGGCTGGGCAACACCTAACACGTCTGCTAGATTCTATAGCCTTCGTGTCAAGCCGCTCTCCTCCCGTGTTCTCACCTCAACCAGTCAGAGGCACGGAGAGGCCCCGGCTTAGTGTTGGCTTGCTGTACTTCATGCGCTTATTGCTCCAGCGAGTCCCTACAAGGCAGACCCCGTTGAGTCCTCCGATTACCCTTCGGCAGCAGACGTGGCGGAGCATCTGGCGCCAGGCTTATACTCCGTTGTATCCTTGAGATCCAGCTTTAGCCTGGGTTCCATATGTGTATTCCACGGTTGCTCCTAAACGAAGCCTGTGTCTTTCCCTTTGGGAGAACCCACCTCTTATCAGGTTGAAGTCACCCCAGTACTTCCATATGTAGTATAGCCCTACGAGGTTAGTCCATATGTACTTCTCCACATAACTCCTTCGAGGAAGAATGTGGCTTCCGCAGCGTTCCTTTCCAGTGAAAGGGTACGCTTTCCCAGTGTTATCCAGTAGTCTCACTGAATGAGTTTTTTGGGGAACAGCAATGATCGACACTCTCTGTGTTAGCCCTGTCCCACCGTCCTTAGGCAAGGGGGTACAGGAGGCTTGCAACAGAGCGCTGGAAGGGGGCAGCTCCTGTGGCGCTTTTGTAGGGATTCCTATTCGTCGGTCTGTCCGACGTACGTCAAACGTGATCGACTGAATGGGAACGTCTCAGTTACAAAGGTAACCCTCATTCCCTGAAGGAGGGAACGGAGACGTACGTCCCATCGCCACAGTCGACAGTGTACCCCGCTGATGCTGCTGCCTAACCTGTTCGGCTCCTCAGCGAAAACCTGAAGATGCAAGGCACCTGCTGCTCATTAAATACCTGTGCTGCAAGGCGAGCAGCTGCTGCATATGATTGCATGCCAATGTGCATTGGCTCGTTTTAGTTACACTCGGAGCAGATTGGCCTCTCTAGCGAGATTCCTATTCGTCCGTCTGTCCGACGTACGTCTCCGTTCCCTCCTTCAGGGAATGAGGGTTACCTTTGTTATTTTACTGGTCGCCTTGAGTTAAAGAATGTTCAACTTTGGGTAAAACGCTGCGCTCATCACTGTCACTTTTTAGCTAGCCATCCAATCAGAGTGGAGGAGGGGCGAGACAAATACAACAACGACCAACTGTCACAACATTCTTACTGTACAGTGGCATCAACAAGCAGAGAACGGAACAAAATGGATGAGAAATTAATATTGCTGTTCTCTGAACGTACATGGCAAGTACTCTACATTGTGTCAACATTTTTAGTCTGAAACAAATTATCTGAGAAATCAGTTACAAGTAACAGTGCCGTGGATATTCCATTACAAAATGCAACAAAGAAAAAAAACGCTGCGCTGACGAAGCGCTTTTAAGCGTTCACAGTCAGGCGTTTTCAGCAGGCTAAAAATGCTTTGGTGAACACACGGCCTTAAATATTATGAAGCGACAAGAATACTTTTTGTGAGCAAAAACAAAACAAAAATAACGACTTTATTCAACAATTTCATCTCTCCCCTGGCTGTTTACGTTGTATAGACAGTGCAACGCTTCTGTGTTTTACGTCCGAACGGCGGCTCAGTATTGGCCGGCTCCTGCGTCAGCATCACACGCATGCGTCATGGTGTTCACGTGAACAGTGTCGGCCAATAATGAGTCGACGTCCTGACATAAAACACAGAAGCGTTGCACTGTCTATACAACGTAAACAGCATAGGAGACTGAGGGGAGAGACGAAACAGTTGAATAAAGTCGTTATTTTTGTTTTGTTTTTGCACACAAAAAGTATTCTCGTCACTTCATAACATTAAGGTTGAACCACTGTAGTCACGTTGACTATTTTAACAATGTCTTTACTACTTTTCTGGATCTTGAATGTGGTAATTATGTTGCTTTCTATGGAGGATAAAAAAACCTTGGATTTCATCAAAAATATCTTAATTTGTGTTCTGAAGATGAACGAAGGTCTTACGGGTTTGGAACGACATGAGGGTGAGTAATTAATGACAGAAATTTCATTTTTGGCTGAACTAACCCTTTAATATAATGTGTCTCAAGAATAGTGTATAAAAAAACTGTTTAAAACATGATGTAGTGATGCGAAACCCCATGCAGATTTGTTAGGTGTCTCAGTTGGGTGAGTTTAAATATACTTTTTTCCAAGGTATTATTGCATGTTATTACAAATATCACAATTTATTAGACATTTAATACACAGTAAGAGTTGAACCTGATTGTTAAATGTAAAAATGCAAATGACAATGAAAACCAAAGTTCTTGGGAAAGAGTTTTAACAATTTGTGTTGTCCTTGTGTGTACTTCCATGCTCAGATGTAACAGTACAGTACTCAAGACATTAAAATGTCCCCAAAAACAGTGAATTGGATTTCTAACCAGCTTGCAGCAATATTAAAATCAGACAAAAATAATAATCACTTCTTTTTAAAAGGGAACAAGTGTTTCATTCACTGTTATCCAAAATAGCACCAAAGTAATCTCTAGCTAAATAAATACTCTTGGCATTTAGTAAAAATATAAAGCAAAGCTGTTCTGTCCACAGTGCAATCATATGTACATACAGAAGAATATATCATGCTCAGAACAAAAACTGCTTAGGACCCCTTACATGGACAGTAAAATACTGAAAGTGTTAGTTTCATTTAATGGCTCAAGTTAGTTTAGACAGTGAGAGGGGAATATTTCAAAGTTTTTTTTTTTTTTTTTTAAACAAACAAAAAACTAAGCAGGTAAGGTTTTGAAGTGTCCAATAATAATGAGTGGGAAGTTCAATGGCAGTGGTCCTTTCTCAAACAGCAGAACAGAAGGAGAGACAGAAATGAAAAGTAAAGGACTATTTTTAGGCTAACTACATTAAACAGTATTTCAGATGTACATTGTGGCCTGAAGGGACTTTAAGGAATGGTGTATGTATCGAGTACAGTGAAATAACTGACTGAAGTCTTGAAGATCCTCCAAGCATTCACATTCACAGCCATATTGACCTGATAATGCTAGTTTTTGCCACAGGGAGATGTGTTTCCTTTGGAAACCTGAGACAACTCTTAAAGAAACCCAAATGTTTGTTCGTTCATGCTGTAGAATGTTGGTTAAAACAGCTAACTACAGTAGTCAACATTTGAAGTGGATCAAAAAAGTTAATCAAAGTTGCCCTAATAACTAAATTGTCCTAAGAAGGTTTTAGGACAACTTTGATGATGATCATGTTGTAGCTCTAGAGAATAGCATTAGCAAGGCTAAGACACATACAGTACTATGTTTACATCCAAAGTTGCGAATTTAACTGCTCAAAATTGGTATATGGCATAAAACATTGGCAAGTAAAGCACCATTTCCATCTTATGTGTTCAGGAGAACAAAATCGTCACTTCCTGGGAAATTGCCGCAAATTATCTGTAATAAAAATAGAAGTTGCTGCAATAGAGTGCAACAGTGCCCGTCCCCTTTTTTAGCTGTGCTTGTTCCAGAAGCAATTTTTCCTTTCATTTTTCCCATAGGGGTTTTAAAGAGTCATATGTCATGAAACAGGCCAATCAGCTATGAGGTGAATCACAACACTACAAATGTTGATTTGAAGCAATTTTTTTTTGAAAATTAGACAAAAAGACATAGCTACAAGACTGTATACTTAAAGGATTAGTTCACTTTCAAATGAAAATTAGCCCAAGCTTTACTCACCCTCAAGCCATCCTAGGTGTATATGACTTTCTTGTTCCTGATGAACATAATTGAAGAAATATTAATAAATATCCTGACGCATCCGGGCTTTATAATGGCAGTGATAGGGTTCAATGAGTATGAGCTAAAGAAAAAGCTTCAATCCACATCCATCCATCATAAATATGTGCTCCACACGGCTCCGGAAGGTTAATAAAGGCCTTCTGAAGCAAAGCGATGCATTTGTGTAAAAAAAATATCCATATTTAAACAAGTTATGAAGTCAAGTATCGAGCTTCCACCAGACCGCCTTCTGTATTCAACGTACGCAGAAAGTGTAAACCTCTTGCAGTTCACAAAGCTTTCGCTACGTCATGCGCCTTCCCTATTCAACTTACGGAAAAAGTGTAATTGACGTGACGCCAGTTTACACTTTGTTCGTAACCTGTATACGGAAGGCGGTCTGGCGGAAGCTCGATATTTGACTTCATAACGTGTTAAATATGGATATTTTTTTACACAAACGCATCGTTTTGCTTCAGAAGGCCTTTATTAACCCTCCGGAGACGTGTGGATCACATATTAATGATGGGTGCATGTGGATGGAAGCACTTTGTTCAGCTCTTTGAACCCTATCACTGCCATGATAAAGCTTGGATGCGTCAAGATGTTTATTAATATTTCTGCAATTATGTTCATCAGAAAGAAGAAAGTCATATACACCTAGGATGGCTTGAGGGTGAGTAAAGCTTGGGCTAATTTTCATTTGAAAGTAAACTAATCCTTTAACAGCTTTACTGAGGGAAAGAACTACAATCCCATGAAGCATTACGAACAGCATAATCAAATTAAAAATGGTGGAGAAATATAAAACTACTCATTTACAAATGTTGATTATATTTATAAAAACAATATATATATTTAAAGGGTCATTCCTTATGTCATTCCACAACCGTAAGACCTCTTCGGAACACAAATTAAAATATTTTGATGAAATCCTAGAGGTTTTTTTATCCTCCACTGAAAGCAACGAAATTTAATTTTTGGGTGAACTAACCCTTTAAGTTTATTGCAAAATATGCATATATACACAAACATTTTAGTATTTTGAAAGCATAGGGAGATTTTGGCACATGTTGCTTTTTCTGACTCTTGATTGGTGTAATTTTCTGCAGCATCATGGGAAATGTAGTTTTTCCACCAGGAATTCTGCTGTTAAGCGTGATTATTTTATAAAATAAGGTGAAATAATGCAGGCTGACAACATCAGCAGCAGAAGTAAATATCATGGATTAACAACCCTGTATAATTCACAGTCTTTAAAGGTTTATAAGTTATAGTTCAAAATCAATTTCCCTATGGAGAAAATGAATGGAGTTTTTACTTCTGGAACCTGACTATTGCACTCTATAGTGGAGGCCACTGTGGCTTTTATCATACATCATAAATGACTTGCACCTCAGAGCGTGCAGACGAAATGCAATGAACGCTGTCATGGTATCTTGCGTTCGCAGGTGGATACCTGGTGTTTGGGAATGAAATCGTTTGGGAATGAAATCTGTTTTACTGTATTTTTTGATCAAATAAATGCAAATTGTGACCACACTTTAATGCTGCACAAAATGCTTAGTTTGAATTCAAGTCTAGAAAACCGAGCAGAATTTCATCTCGAGTAATTTGTTGATTTCCATACAGAGAAAACTGCACCTTCATGTCAAAAGGTGCATTTACACTGACGGCAACATCAGTTTAGCTATTGATGACAACAGCTGCTAGCAGATGTTCCTGTTTGATTTCACTGGATCACGAGTTTCATTGTCAAGGTTTTGTATTCATGCTTCATTTTGGTTAAAAAAAAAAAAAAAAAATGGCACCATAGATCTATACTAGCACTACAATATTGTGCTGATAATGTTTGATAATGTGCACAAACATAATAGTTGCTGACACAAGGAACCAGGGAGAACATAAATATTGGTATATTGGAATTTGTGCAAAAAATGGTCTTGGTTATTGCTAGCACCAAAATGCTATAAAAACAAGAAGCAAACTGTGTACTGGGTAAAGACGTAAAATAAGTCATGTTAGGCTGAAATATGTGGGAACAAATCCAGTGAAGTAAAAAGTTCACAGCCTGTAGTTCAACAAAAATGGTCACAAATTGTGTCCATTTTATCCTCTCCAAAAAAAAAAAAAGAAAAAAAAAAAAAAAGTGAGCAAAAGTCTGTCAATCACTTCCACTCCAGTGACCTGTTGATGTGCATTCTCAGTGCAGTTTTTTTTTTTTTTTTTTTAGAAAACATGCATGACTTGTATCATTTGTTGGGATCGTTCATCATGCAGACGTTGCATTTGCTGACGCTCTCGCGCTTCTCCCATTCGCTCTGAAGCACAGTATTGTGAGGATTGGAGTTAAAGCCCTGCGTGTCCACTCTAGTCAGCCAGAAACTGTAGATAGTGGCAAAATACTTGCATGTGCCAAGCGAACCTTGGCACTCCACGAATGGCAGACTGCGGAAGTCCTGCAAGCAGCTTCCTGTTGATGTCAGAGACTGTCCGCCTCCCTCGTCCCCTGCTCCTGTATACTGGAACACAGAAATGAAGTTCATGTGATTGGTTTGAAATTTAAAGAAATACACAATACCATTCAAAAGTTTGGGGCTGGTAAGAAGCTCACAAAGGCTGCATTTATTTGATCAAAAATACAGTAAAACAGTAATGTTGTGAAATATTATTATAATTTAAAATAACTGTTTTCTATTTTATTATATTTTAAAATGTAATTTATTCATGTGATGGTAAAGCTGAATTTTCAGCATCTTTACTCCAGTCTTCAGTGTCACATGATCCTTCAGAAATCATTCTAATATGATGATTTGCTGCTGAAGAAATATTTCTTAATATTATCAACTGTTGAACACAGTTGTGTTGCATTTTTGTGGAAACCGTAATACATTTTTTTAGGATTCTTTGATAAATAGAAAGTTCAAAAGTACATTTATTTGAAAGAGAAAATCTTTTGTAACATTATAAATGTCTTTACTGTCACTTTTGAACAATTTACTACGTATTTGCTGAATAAAAGTATTAAAAATATTAAAAGTATTAAAAAAAAAAACTTTTGAATACGATGTTAGCATGTTGCTAACATAACGATGCTCTAACAAAAAAAAAAAAGATATCACAAAGATATTGGCTCAAATTTAAATGGTTCATGTTTGACAATTTTTATTTTAATATGGAATTTTATATATATATATATATATATATATATACACACACACACACACACACACACACACACACACACACTGTCAAACGTTTAATCTCGATTAATCGCATCCAAAGAGAAATAAAAGTTTGTGTTTACATAATATATGTGTGTGTACTATGTATAATTATTGTATATATATATATATATATATATAAATACACACACATGCATGTATATATTTAAGAAAAATTTGTTATATTTATATATAAAATATTTATATTTATATATAATATAAATTATACAAATAAATATATAGTATATACATGCAAATATTTCATAAATATATACATGTTTGTGTATGTATTTAAATATACATAATTAAACAGTACACACACATATATTATGTGAACAAACTTTTATTTTGGATGTGATTAATCACGATCAGCACTAATCGTTTGACAGCACTAATATATATATATATATATATATATATATATATATATATATATATATATATATGTCAAACCAAAAATTATTCAGACGTTTTTGATGTTTGATATATTTTTACTAGTGGGTGCAGGACACCATAGTTCATTTATGTAAGTGAGGATAGCAAAATAAAGTAAACTGTGACATATTATCCCCAAAAATTCTTCATACAGTGGACTACCAGTAAAATTGATAAAAATTTGGAACCAAAAATTCTTCAGACACTTTGACCTGACCATGTTTTGCTTAAGTGTTATCTGACATAATTAAGATTATTTTTTTCTGACACAGTTTAACTCTGAAATCTTGTCATATTTTATTACCATTTTTTTTTTAACTATAGTGAATAAACTGAATTAATGAATGAAATGTTCAAGACGTCTGAATAAATTTTGGTTTGACTGTATATATATATATATATATATATATATATAATATATACACACACACAAGTTTAAATAAGTACATATTTTATTTAGTACTAAAAAATACTTTATTGAAAACATTATTTATATTTATATTATTTATCTTGGATGAAAATATTGTCAGAGATTGTTGCAGTGCATTCTGACATAGCCTTACACATGAAGGTGAGGTGAAAAAATGAGGTAATTTAAGGCAGCAGCAGCCTTTGCAGTGAGAAAAAATTCTGATAGGCAGCTTACTAGGGTTTGGAAGAGAGCTGTACTTCCCTTACCATCATGAATGAATATCCGGTCCAGAGGCTTGTCCAATTGGGTGGACACGATGGTGTAGACCTGTCTTGACTGTGTATAGCAATGGCTGGCGATGAAGCCTCACACACCACACACCTGCTGATGTGTGGCTGAATTTCCATTCCTTTCATAGGCATCATTGGAATTGAGGCGGTTGTAGACAGCCAATAGGATTTGTCATTGCGGCTGGCGTAATCACAGGAGTTCATATTACAGCAGGAGAACGGCATGGTGCTGAACATCGGTACACATGAACCTGCCTGGCCTGGTGAAAACACAAAAATAAGTTTGAATATGTCATATGTGTTGTCATCAGGGTTTTTATAAACTAAAACCATAAAAAATCTTTTTGTTGCTTGAAATAAAAATAAAAAAGCATTAACTTAAAATAAAATTGAAAAAGAAACGTTTTTTTCAGCTAGCTGAAATAAAATAAGCAAAGCAACATTTTTGATGTACTGTACTAAAATAACTAAAACAAAATAAAAACAATATAGACATTTAAAACAATAACTAAGAAAAATGACAAAAACAAAACAAAATTACTAAAACTAACTAAAATAAAAATGAAAACAGAAAATACAAAAAAATTAAATAAACTATAATGGTATCTAAATGATCCTAAAATAACACTGCTTGTTACATCATAGCTCTGTTCCAAAACTTAGTCAGCTGTCTACCTAGACAGCATTTTATGGAATCACAGGCATTTTTGAGTGTGAACGTGTGTATTAGCCACATACCCAGGTCTTGTGTGTGTGCTCTCTCCTGACCCTCCAGATATAGCAGGCTGTAGCCAGTCCACAACTGTGTTAGGCCCAGGGGACAAGTGGGCACAATGTGAGACTGACTGTGCTTCACCAAAAGGAAACCCGAGGAAAACCTCTCATTGATTCCAGGAGGCCCCTGATCACCAGGTGGTCCTGGGGGTCCTGACATAGAAAAAGTGAAAGGATGGACAAATGGTTGAACTGATGAATGGGTCGCTGTGAGTCGCTCTGGATATAAACATCCGCTAAATGAATGAATGTAAATGCAGTGGATGAATGATTGGCTAGAAGGAGGAAAGAAGATACAACAGTGCCAGGCCTAGTTGAGTCAGTAAACACAGTAAGTTGTTAACAATGCACAGTAACATACCCTGAGAGCCTGTTGGTCCTCTTATGCCTTTATCTCCAGGATCTCCTAACGGTCCGTCTGGTCCTACTGGCCCACGAGGTCCAGGGAACCCATCAGCTCCTTTTGGTCCCTTTTCACCTGAGCAGAAACAGGGAGGAAAAAAAAAAAAAAAAAATTCAGATAAACTCTACTAAGGTGACCACCTGGTTATTGCTCTGTTGCAGGGCGTAGACGTGATTTTGTGCACTAGTTTGAAAAATTCTACTTTGGATGCAGGCTCATTTGTTTGTGAGAGTTTTACAATATAACGCTGCTCAGATTGCATAATTTCTTGAAGAACGATGATGGAGAGCAGATCGTTCAGAAGAAATGTGATGCAAACAATGGACAATATATCAGTATTTCACTTTTGTGGGCAAAAAGTGCTGTTGTTTGTTTTTCAATGGACGCTCATGGACATTTTACCCAAGTGCTACGGATTGGATTCATTCGTGATCGCTATTTCATTACAAAGGTATGAAGTCCCGTTTTAATTTTGCGTTGTCATTTGCACACCTGACACAATTACAATATTACTGTTGCTGGAACATCTATATCGTAAAACAGACACCGTAGATTGACAGTAAACCTTTAGAACTTTCTAATGATATAACTTGTTATCTTTATTAATATTTTAGATAGTATCTAAGATAGATAGATAGCTCCTTAGCCTGAGCTAACTTGGTCACGAGCTAGGCGGGCGTGGTTTCAGCAACCAGGCACCTCAGTTCCAACCACGTCCCGCCTCTTTGCCCAATTTAAGTTATCCGGGAGTGACGCGCTGTACCAAAAGGGGGGGTGGGAGGAGGTTGGTGGTTTGCCAAATGCCATGTCTTTAAAATAAGAAAAAATTTCAGAATCCTGGATTATAATGCATCATGATTGTCCCAAAGCCTTGTTAATGTGCATCAAGACTTCATCCTAGTCTTTAAGATTGTACATTTTTATATTAGAAACGGTGCTAATAGTATAAGTTAGATGCCAAATATATTATATATTCTTATATATATATAGACAACTAAACAAAATAACATGTAATTTACTTGAGGTTCTGACAAAATGTTCTATTTAATGTTATAAATCTATTTGTAAATGTCTAAAATGTTATAAAAAATATATTTTAAATGAATTCATTGTGTAAAAAATCGTCTGAAATTAATGAATGAAGAATTGTTTCATCCAGAGTTTTTGAACGAATCTCTATCAAGTACATTTTAAAAGTCACTGGTCGCCACCTACTGGTATAACAATGTAATACAATCTATTTGAAGCATAACTTTAGTTTCAAAGGTCATTTACTCATTTTGATCGCTGCTGCAAAATCATTGTTTATATCTGGCCAGGGTCTGCTCATTGTTGCGAGATGGTTCTTTCCTTTTTACACTGGGGTTATTTACCCCACATTATTATGTTTTTTGGGTCTGCGCTATTCTCTTCAAAGCAAACAAACCAGCGCGTCTTTATTTGTTGCTTAGTGACGGTTGTGTTGAAGTAAGCCAGAAATGCGCAGGTGCTGCTCAATTCGGCTATATTTAATATTCATATTGACTTATGAGTCTGCGCAGATTACATAAACTTCACTAGCAAATTGAGTGAACATAATTTTTGAAACATAACCTGCCAAACTGCCTTGTGATTTGACATCGTTACCCTTCCATGTTGATTTTTACCCGCATTTTACAGGTGTTCATTCCAAACCCTGTCATTATGAAATTGCATAGATCATCCAGTGTGTGTAAAAGCAAACTGTTTAATTACGTTATGAAAATATAGTATAGCGTAGTAGAGCTCAACTAAAGTTGTATTCGTTTGCAAAATGGTAATGTTAGTAGCGTTATACATGTTGTATTTGGAATAATAAAAAGTACGTTCGATTCAGTGGAAATAACGCTAACAACGTTAAAATCAAAACATGTCAGCCATGTCAGGCTTATTAACAGTCCCAAGCTTTACATATCGATACTTATGCCAATTAAATGAAGGTTATCATAACGCTACTTTATGAGATTCTTACGAAGGCATGCAGGCAGACCTAGCGGAGATGACTCTCATCCGTCGTGCACTCTTCCCAGGAGCGTTGCATGTGGTGTGAAGCCAGGAGGTCGGAGTTTTTTGTTTTTTTTTTGGACAACGGAGAAGGCGTGATTCTCATGATTTCATTCACCATGACCCTGTCCAAAGACTGTCCTCTCAGACCTCCCAAAGTGCATTTAAAAATCCATTGCGGTTAGAACAAACGTGCTGCGCGCGTAAATGTGCATCACGCGCAGTGTACGACTACCCTAGTGTACGCGTAAAAACCAAAGTAATATTCAAACTAATTTTGAACGCAAATTATAATAAAAATACATTCATATTTGAGCATGACGCGGGCCACAGATTTAATGCTGATGGGCCATGCAATCAATAAATGCGTTTTACCGGATTCAGTTTATCTTGAATTTGTATTTTTTGTTGAATCTGGCAGGTTTGATCAGTTCTTATCTAGTATGTGTCTAGATGAAGTCTTGGCTGGTATAGCTGTATTAAACGAGTTTTGATGAGGTACACACTGATTCCGTTTCTCCGTCCAGTCGTCATCAGTGGAAAAATCCCTCTCTACGATTGCACTGGTTGGTTATTTTCCCCACTCTAGCTAGAACATGATGGCTGTGCAAATGGTTTTTTAAACGGTATTGTAATTTCAGGGAAGAAAAGGAATAACAGACATAATTGAAATGCAGGACGTGGGACAAAGCTACCAAGTTTGGGATTGTCCTGCAAATAAAAATACAGGACAGCTGGTCACCCTAAACACTACTTATCTATTGGCTGACAGGTTGGGGGCTCAAGGCCATCTCTCTCTCCAGGAGAATATAATTTAATTAGATGGAGATCACAGTGTAGTTTAACTTAACAATAACAACACTGCCAAGAATAGGAGATACTTCATTCTCTTATGAATCCTTGTTACAAATAAACGCCATGCTGTTGAATTGAGTTGTACCTTTCAGTCCCTCACTGCCATTAGGTCCATCCTCTCCATGTTCACCAACTGGGCCAGGTGGACCATGAGCACCAGGAAGGCCCCCAAGAGGAGTGGGACAAGGTGTATAAATACTTCTGACATCCCCAGGCTCTCCTTTTGGACCTACAAATGCAAAGGGAGAGAGATTGAAAGGGGTTCAACTGTATTGATTTATAAGATGGCCAACTTGATGATCTGAAGGCTCCACTGACCTGTGTCCCCTTTCTCTCCTTTTTCACCACAGGATCCTGGGGTTCCACAATCACCCATGGGGCCACAGGGTCCCGGAAGGCCCATAGGCCCACATTGTCCTCTTTCACCTGTGCAATAATAATAATAATAATAATAGTTAAAGCTGAAAGCAGCGATGAAAGGGCCCTCGAACCCATGCCACCGCCACCGGTGGCTTTAGGAAAACAGAGCATGGTGGGCAATATGCATTAAAGTATATAAATGGAGAACTCTGTCAGTCATTTGTATTTGCCACACTTCCTGCTACCAGCTGGTGGCGATATGACTGACTAAATTTTGGCATGTAGATATCTTCAGGCCAGGGCACTTATCAAACATGTGAAGTTTGAGGCAGATCGGACATTGTATGCTTGAGTTACAGCAACTTCCTGTTTCGTGGCGTTAATCGCATACATTGAGCACGTTTACATGCACACCAGCTGATAACTCACAAATATCAGCTTATTGAAATAACCAGTTTTCCCTGTTACATGCAAACCAGTAAACTGACGATGCAAGTAAACTATGTTTACATGACTTTTTTAATAAATCGGGTTGTTTCCCTGTAGTGACGTCCAAAATAATCATTTGCGTATCTGACTCCGAGTATTCCATATGTTATGTCAGTTGTGACGTTAAAGCTTGAAACCTGTCAGCGAGAAACTTACGGCTAATACAGTTACAGATGCAGCGTTTTGACTTAACCACTTCTACTTCTGCTGCACGAGAGATGAGATTGAGAACACATTTTTACAATTTTTTGGGTCTTGAAAGAGCCAGCGTTTGTGATATTTCCTTCTTCCTTTCCTGCAAAACGCTCGCTCTGTCTGGATGCGTTTAAATCTGCACTAAGGATGCGTTACTGTCAGGTATCACACATGCGCACTTTAATAAGCTGACAGAAAGCAGGTTAATGCGTTTACATGCCGCGCGAAATCGGGGCAAGAGACAAAAAACTACCTGTTCCGACCGGTTTATGCTTAAGCTGTTTATGACCTTACTCCGATAAAAGAAAACAGGTTACCGCGTTTACATGACCACGTTCAATGTCAGCTTATTAAGCATAATTGGCTTAAGAACGTGCATGTATAAGCACTCATTAGAACTTAGACAAGTGATGCATGATTTAACGTGTTTCTAACATGTTTGGTACTTCATGACATACACTGCCTGGCCAAAAAAAAAAAAAAAAAAGTCGCTGTTTGGATTTTAATAAGCAAATACTTAAGAATCTGTGAATGGATCATTATTACAGTGATTATTATGTTTCTAGCATGTTATATGTTTGGCAACGGTTCTTTTAACCCTTAAAGATGGAGTGTGTAGCTTTTCATTTCTTAAACAACCATGTAGGAAGACACATCATGGCAATATTCCAGGATGACAATGTCAAGATTCACCAGGGTTAAAATTGTGAAAGAATGGTTCAGAGAGCATGAAGAATCATTTTCACACATGAATTGGCACCTCTGATTCCAGACCTTAATTTAATTGAAAGTCTATGGGATGTGCTGGAGTAGACTTTACAGAGTGTTCACCTCTTGCATTGTCAATATAAGATCTTGACCAAAAATTGATGCACCTCTCGATGGAAATAACATCACAACATTTATTTCCATCGGGAGGTGCATGATTTTTTGGTCAAGATCTTATATTGACAACGCAAGAGGTGAGCACTCTGTAAAGTCTCCTCCAGCACATCCCAAAAACTTACACTGAGGTTAAGGTCAGTGCCAATTCATGTGTGAAAATGATTCTTCATGCTCCCTCCCAACAATTCTTTCACAATTTGAGCCTGATGAATCTTGACATTGTCATCCTTGAATATGGCCATGATACATCTTAATACATGGTTGTTTAAGAAATGAAAAGCTACACACTCCATCTTTAAGGGTTAAAAGAACCGTTGCCAAACATATAACATGCTAAAAAAATAATAATCACTGTGATAATGATCCATTTATAGACTCTTAAGTATTTGCCTATTAAAATCCAAACAGCAACTTTTTTTTTGGCCGTGCAGTGTATTTAAATGTGTTTCAGTGTAAAGCATGCCATTTCCTGTTGCCAGCAGGTGGTGCTATGACTAACTGAATATTGGCATGTAGATGTCTTCAGGCCAGGACTCTAATAAAACATGTGAAGTTTGGGGCAGATCGGACATTGTATGCCCGAGATTAGGGCTACACGATTTATTGAAATTTTATCGCACGCGATTTGGCAAAGGCTTATTCCGTGCTCAGCTTCTCAGAGCTGTACGGCTCTGTGATCAGTAGTAAATGCTTCTCTATCTGAAAGCCAGAGGGCGCTCTCGCGCAGAAACTGCAAATATGCCTTGCTGCCGAAGTAGAACATGCGTCATTCCAGGAAATCCCATACTATCGCTGTAGCTGAATAAACAGAAGATTGCAACGTTTTGATTGATTAAATATGACAATAAACACACGACTGCCTTATTCTGTGTAAGAAGCCACATCATCTCACAGAAGGACGCTCAACTGTCGTTATGAAGTGAGTTTGGAGTAAAAACATGTTATTAAATGTTGTCTTTTTTTTGGACAAGACGTTAATAAATGGTTCTCATGTCTGGAAAGATGTTTGACGCGTGTTGCTTTTTCAAATGCACATTATAACCAATTAAAACTCGCAGTGTTTTCAGATGGATTAGCATTTGGAGCCATAGTTCATTGTCAAGCCGCGCATAAAAAGAATAATCGCAGCTTTGCGATTTCATAATCGCACAAGGCCAGATCGTTTAAGCACGATTTCAATGTTTTTTTTCTAATCGTGCGATTAATCGTGCAGCCCTACCCGAGATACAACAACTTCCTGTTTCATGGCGAAACATCGAATTTTGTCAGGCCGCCACGGACACGCCCTTCAGTGAAAACTTAAGATCTTCGCAATTTAACATTGCAAAGGCCTTTAGATTAGATTGACCAAATATGATGTTGATCTGAGAAAGGGCGCTTAATTGAAATTTAGTAGGTGGTGCTATTGAGCCATTTTGCCACACCTAATTCTGAAACCCATATCAGACGTAAATTTTCACCACTTCTGATGCGTGTGCAAAGTTTCATGAGTTTTCGAGCATGTTTAGGCCCTCAAAAATGCAATTCATTTCAGAGAAGAATAATAATTGACAGAGCAATTACAATGGGGTCCTCACACCATCGGTGCTCACGCCCTAATAATAATAGAAAAACCTAAATCACAAAACTATTGGAAAGCATATAGTTTCACAAAAAGTGCATGTATAGTGGCACATTTTAGACACTTAATGCACACAGTTGATGAAAGCAGTTTCTTTTACCTTTTAGTCCTTCTGGGCCCGGGCACCCTGGCAGGCCGTCGGGCCCACTGCATCCTTTTTCTCCTTTACTTCCTGGTGATCCAGGATCACCTGGGCCACCAAAATCACCACACACTGTGAAGACACTGCCTGGCTCTCCCATCTCTCCCATGGGCCCTGGAACAGCAAAACACAGACCATGCACATAATACATAATCTTATACATAAACACATTGTCTACATATGGACAATACAGCCTGATTTGTG
The DNA here is from genome assembly GCA_039654765.1 of Mylopharyngodon piceus. Taxonomy (NCBI): domain Eukaryota; kingdom Metazoa; phylum Chordata; class Actinopteri; order Cypriniformes; family Xenocyprididae; genus Mylopharyngodon; species Mylopharyngodon piceus. The sequence goes on from CM077447.1 coordinate 20,388,462, forward strand.
GTATTGTGGCTCTCAAATCTTATTTGTATGCATCAATTGTGCCACGCCAGGATTGACATCCTAAAAAAATGTAATGAAAACTCTTCTCCAAATGACCACACACACCTGGAGGTCCATCTGGCCCACAGTAACCCTGTTGTCCACAAGGTCCAGGTTTAAGAATCTTACATTCTTCACCACGAAATCCTGGAGGACCCATTGGACCAGGGTCCCCTATTCAAAAAAGGAGAAAGAAACAACAGTGAAGATTAAAGTACATCATGAACAGTGTAATAAGTGAAAAACAATCTGAAGTCAAATTCTCTTAACAAACATAACATCCTCAGACATCATCCATGACGCTATTAAAAACAAACATCCACTTGTTCCTGACGCTGGTATCCTTCTAAAGTCTCTACAGAAATTAGCAAATGATCTGTTTAAACGGCGTCAAAGCAAACGTTCCTTTACGCTTCCATTTACTCTTCCATTTGTCCTGTTGTCGGAAGACTCAAGTGCGTGGAGTATGTTGAACGCTGAACATGCACTTATATACTTTATCCAGTGTTAATTTATGCGCAAAATTGGAATTTTGCATAAAACATTTGTGAATGAAGCAGCTTTTCCATCCAGTGAGTCGAAGAGAAAAAAAATCGTCACTTCCTGATAAACTGGTGCTAAATATAGCACTAAGAAAAATGGACGTTGCTGCAATAGGAGAAGCCACTTTATATAATCATTTTCGTATAGCTAATAATAAATTATTTGCGAGTCAGAGGACAGACGAAATGCAATAAATGTGGTCGTGTTATCTTGGTTTTGGAGGTGGATGCCTGCTGTTTGAAACCATTGACCTTGACCGAACCACTTGTCCAGTAATGACATCCCATCGCAAAGCCACATGACTTTTTTTGATGCGCATCAAGGAATTTTCATTCAGTAAATGTGTTTCCATCATAGCATGTTTTATTATTGGATAAAAAATGTTTCGACTCAACTGAACGCATACGTTTTTTATGCACATTTTTAAAATTTATGTGCATCTTGCCATTTCCATCCATCGTTTTTTTATGCGATATCCCAAAATGCGCATAAAAATTGGAGAATGGAAACATAGCTAGTTTTTATACTGGGTTCTATATTTACTTTTGACATGACACCCAAATTCAGTGTAGGGCAAATGTCAGCCGTTAAGCAACTGAACACCAGTGGGCGGGGCCTATGGTGCGATGATGTAAAACTATTCGACAATATCTTGCTCTAAAGGCAGTCATATGCAAAATTAATTTGCCCATGTGACGTCAAAATGAGCCATTTTTGGAGCTTGATTAAATAAATGCTTTGTTTATAATGAGGAAGCTATGAAATCTTTTAAAAGGTTAGTTCACCCAAAAATGAAAATTCTGTCATTTATTACCCACCCTCATGTCGTTCTACACCCAACCTTCATTCATCTTCGGAACACAAATTACGATATTTTTGATGAAATCCGATGGCTCAGTGCGGCCTCTATTGCCAGATAATTAACACTTTCAGATGCCCAGAAAGCTACTAAAAACATATTTAAAACAGCTCATGTGACTACAGTGGTTCAACCTTAATGTTATGAAGCGACGAGAATACTTTTTGTGCGTCAAAAAAAACAAAATAACGACTTTATTCAACAATATCTAGTGATGGCTGATTTCAAAACACTGCTGCATGAAGCTTCGAAGCTTTACAAATCTTTTGTTTCGAATTAGTGGTTCGGAGAGCCAAAGTCACGTGATTTCAGAAAACGAGGCTTCGTTACGTCATAAGTGTTTCGAAATTTCAATAGCTCATGTGACTTTGGCAGTTTGATATGCGATCCGAACCACTGATTCGAAACAAAAGATTAGTAAAGCTCAAAGCTTTTGAAATCGGCCATCACTAGATACTGTTGAATAGTCGTTATTTTGGGTTTTTTGGCGCACAAAAAGTATTCTCGTCGCTTTATATTATTAAGGTTGAACCACTGTAGTCACATGAACTGTTTTAAGTCTTTAGTAGCTTTCTGGGCATCTGAAAGTGTTAATTATCTTGCTGGGAATGGAGGCCTCACTGAGCCATTGGATTTCATCAAAAATATCTTAATTTGTGTTCCGAAGATGAACGGGTGTCTTGCGGGTGTGGAACGACATGAGGGTGAGTAATTAATGACAGAATTTTCATTTTTGGGTGAACTAACCCTTTAAGCTATGAAACTTGCAGGATGTTTTAAACCATTTTAAACCTCTTATATGTCAAATGATCAAGGCAAATTTTTCATGACCCTTTAACAAATTGAACCTTATTGTAAAGTGTTACCCAAATATTTCATAAAAAAAACAATAAAACCATTATTTTTTTTAAATGTATTATTACATTTTAAGTTTTCTATTTGAATGTATTTTATCACTCTAATCATTCTAATATGCTGATTTGCTGCTCAAGAAACACTTCTTATTATTAAGAGTGCTGAAAACGGATGTGCTGCTTAATATTTTTGTGGAAACCGTGATGCATTTTTTCAGGATTATTTTATGAATAGAAAGTTCATAAGAACAGTATTTATTTGAAGTACAAATCTTTTTTTACATCATAAATGTCTTTACTGTCATGTTTGATCAAGTCTGAATAGTGTACAGTCCTAAAGTCACAAATAATAGGTTGAATTGGATTATGAGTCCTGTACCTAGACAGCCCGGCTGTCCTTTTGGACCTCGAACACCATTTTGTGATTGGCCAAACAACCCTGGATCTCCTGGATCACCCTTGTCTCCGCACGGTCCTAGATCACCTCTATCACCTATTAAACCCAGCCCTAAAGCACAACAAAAGAGACAGGGAGTGAGAGGGATGTCAAGCAGGCAATAACAAAAAAAAAAAAAAAAACAGCACAAAAGACTGTACATGTATCTCACCTCGAGATCCAATCTCACCCTTGTCACCCTTCAGGCCATCTAGTCCATGGATCCCTTGCATCCCTTGAGGTCCTGCAAGTGATAAATTAATAATCAAAAAAAAGTCAAGTTTAAAATGTATACATGATTGTTCTAGTTTTAAAATTAATGGCAGCATCAGTTTGTTTGTACATAGCATAAGTTTTCAAACCTCTAAGGCCAGGGCATCCAGGGTTTCCTTTAGGGCCTGGTGGACCTGGAGGCCCTAGAGGACCCTCTGGACCATGTCTTCCACACGGACCGGGGGGCCCAACCACTCCTGTAGAGCAGAAAGGACACTATTTGAGAACATAGCAAAACTTAATATGGTGCATTACTATGGAATTGAGATGATGTGCGGCCACAAGTCGGCTTGCTGCGGTAGTCATTGTTACCGGTGTGACACGGTGTTTGGCTAGTTGGACAACGGACTCTACAACTATAAACTGAAAGCGTCTGCTCCAGATAGCATGAGCTGCATAGTTGCAGCATAGTCAGCAGGAGTCCGATTTCACTTATAATGTGATGAGAGTAAGGAGAAATGACTGTCGGTAACACCCGTGTTGTCACAAGTTTATTCGAAAATTTCCTCAACGTGACATCCCTAGTCACAAGTGCACATGTATCCACTATTTTAGAGCCAGATCTATCCGTTTAACAATGGGTATTTTACCACGAGGTCCATAAGGACCATTGTTCCCAGGTGGGCCTGGTGGACCAGAGTTTCCATTTGGCCCTTGTGGGCCAGGGTCACCATAGTCTCCTTTGTCACCGGGGGGAGCTATTGGGGAGAAAAGAGATGTTTCTATAGCTCAGAACTATTTTTTTTCAATGCATTTCTGTATTATAGAAATTTATTTTACATTACAACAAGGGTTAATTTTATATAATTTTATATAATATATATATATATATATATATATATATATATATATATATATATACACATACTATACATACATATATATAGACATACCTGACACGCCTTTTTCTCCACTTGGCCCTCTCTCACCCGTTCGTCCTGGCTCACCAATAGATTCACCTTTTTCACCTATTCAAGACAGTACAAGGAAGTTTTGCAATAGATGTCATTTCACACGAGACATAAAATGTGCAGAATGAATATATACTGATTGTGTGATTGTGTAGTGTTTGTAAGGGTTGTAGGTAATACATACATTACTGTTCTAAGGTTTGGGGTCAGTCAGTACAATTTTTGTACTGAAATTAATACTTTTATTCACCAACAATGCATTTATTTGATCAAAACTGACAGTTTTTTATTTTGTTAAAGAATTCTATTATAAAATAAATGCTGTTCTTTAACTTTCTAATCAAAGAATCCTGATAAAAAAAGTTCTACTATTAAGCAGCACAACTGTTTTTAACATTGATTATAATAAGAAATGTTTCCTGAGCATCAAATTGGCATGTTAGAATGATTTCTGAAGGATCATATGACACTGAAGACTGGAGTAATGGTTTGAGTGTTGGTTTGAGTATGCAAGGTTTCAAGCATTGTATTTTACCTTTAGGACCATCAAACCCAGGGAAACCAGGGATTCCTGCCAAACCAGTCAATCCAGGATCACCCTACAAAGAAACGTGTTAATGACTAATTTCTATATGGTCATAGACCATATAGACCAGACTTGTTACACAAGATTTTAATCCATATAATCTATATCTGGCCCTGTTTATGTACATCCGTGTATACTATGTACATAAGTCTGTAAAAAATGCTAAGACAATCAAACCAACAACAACAATACTCCAATAATTTGACAAGAATTAAACAATAAGATTCATATAAAAAAGACCATCCACTCACTGGATCACCATATTCCCCTGGGAATCCGTCAATTCCCCTTGGTCCAGGTTGGCCACGTTCGCCAGGCTCGCCACCCAGCCCAGGAACGCCTGGCGGTCCACGACAGCCACTTTCAAAGCCAGGAGGTCCATTAAGTCCTGGATACCCTGGCTGTCCAGGCGGACCTGGATCACCCTTATTACCTGAGAATTAAGAAGTAGAAACCACATGATCTGCTGAAGGTCTTTTCTATCAAAGTTAGAAACCAACAGATGATTTGACTATCTGTTACAGATTTACCCCTTTCTCCACAGAAACCATTCTCCCCATGAGGTCCAGGTGGCCCTACCTGGCCTTTGACCTCTACGGAAATCATGTCTCCTGGAGGTCCAGGAGGCCCACGGCATCCTGTAAAAAATGTGATGCCTTTAACTGCCATCATCACATTAGACCCGACCTAAAGCATGACAATACGGAATTCCACACTGTTTTGAAGTACCTTTCTGGCCCTTGGTTCCATTTACCCCTGGGAAACCTGGACATCCATCGAGACCCCTAAGGCCTTTTGGTCCAGGATACCCTAAATGGCCCGTCTGCCCTGGGTTGCCAGGACATCCATCTTGACCAGGAAATCCAGGCAAACCTGAGATGCAATATGACAGATGAGAATCATGTGACAATCACTGACAGCTTCTTTGTTTTTTAACTCTAAATATCAAAAGCACACACATTTAAAAGGAAATTTGATATACTTTAACACCTTACAAAGAAATGAATAAAACATTTCAGTGTTGAAGTTGTCTACATAAATGTAATACACTACCATTCAAAAGTTTGGGGTCAGCAAGACATTTTTTTTTTTTTTTAAATAAATTAATACTTTTATTTGACAAGGTTGCATCAAATTGATCAAAAGTGACAATAATGTCACAAAAGATTTTAATTTTAAATAAATGCAGTTCATTTGTAATTTCTATTCATCAATAGTAATAATAAATGTTTCCTGAGCAACACATCATCATATTAGAATGATTTCTGAAGGATCATGTGACACTGAAGACTGGAGTAATGATGCTGAAAATTCAGCTTTGCATCACAGGAATAAATTACATTTTAAAGGTGCAATGTGTAAATGTTAGCGGCATCTAGCGGTGAGGTTGCGAACTGCAACTAACGGCGCACACCCCTCGCACCCGTCTGGCCGACACAAGACAAAGATGTCGTCGTCTGAGACAGCAGAGATGATAGCCTGTGAGAAGCAATGAGGTTTCTTCTTACTTCTAACAAAGAACGGTCTCTGCTTCTAGTAAACCAGACGACTACTACTACTACTACTTCTTCTTCGTGCATATTCAACGTAGTGACGATGCAAGCTGCTTCTAAAAACACGAACGATTTAGAAGAACATCAACATAGTAATGAAACGCGCTCTGTAGAGTGTATGTCCGTTTAGGGCTGCTGTAGAAACATGCCGGCGCAAAATGGCGACTTGACATGGAGGGGGGACCCGCGGTGTATGAGATAGCAATGGCTCATTCTAAGGTAATAAAAACATATTGGTTCATTATGTAAGATCCTTATGCACCACTGAAAACATAGTTATGTATATTACATTGCATTTCTGTCAATAGATCCTCCCAAATTTTACACAATGCACCTTTAAAATATATTGAGTAATAGAGTAGCAGTTATTTTAAATTGTAATAATAATTATTTCACAATATTGCTGTATTTTTGATCAAATAAATGCAACCTTGCTGAGCATAAGAGACTTATTACAAAAACATTTTAAAGGTGCCCTAGAATCTATATTTAACAAGATGTAATATAAGTCTAAGGTGTCCCCAGAATGTGTCTGTGAAGTTTCAGCTCAAAATACCCCATAGATTTTTTTATTATACCATGTTTTAACTGCCTGTTTTGGGGTGGGATTAAAAATGCTCTGATTTGTGTGTGTACACCTTTAAATGCTCGTGCTCCCTGCCCCCAAGCTCGTGACTCGATAATACATTGCATAAATACTACAGAAGTTGTTCACACATTAAATATAACTCTCAAAATGGATCTTTACAAACTGTTCGTGATGCAGCATATCAGATCACGTAAGTATTTAGTGGATGTTTACATTTTATTCTGAATGAGTTTAATAATGCTGCGTGGGTAACGTGGCTAAAGCTACGTGGAGAGATTTATAAAGAATGAAGATGCGTTTATGAATTATACAGACTGCAAGCGTTTAAAAATGAAAATAACGATATGGCTCTGGTCTCCGTGAATACAGTAAGAAACAATGGTAACTTTAACCACATTTAACAGTACATTAGCAACATGCTTAAGAAACATTTAGAAAGAAAATTTAAAAATATCACTAAATATATCATGTATCATGAACAGTTATTATCGATCAATCTGCCATTTTCGCTATTGTCCTTGCATGCTTCACAATACCTGCAGAACTTCTGATGATTCGGCTGTGCAGCTCCAGACGTTAATACTGGCTTGTCTAATGCTTAGAACATGGGCTGGTATATGCAAAATTTGGGGCGTACATATTAATGATCCTGACTGTTTTGTCACAGTCAGTGTTATGTTGAGATTCGCCTGTTTTTCCGTAGTGTTTTTCACGCACGGGATTTACATAAGAAGGAGGAAACAATGGTTTGAGATTCACTGTATGTCGTTTCCATGTACAGAACTCTTATTATTCAACTATGCCAAGGTAAATTCAATTTTAAATTCTAGGGCACCTTTAAAAATCTTACCATATGGTAGTATATATAAAACTAGCATTGATAGTTAACTGTAAATTATGTTTCAGTCAACCAAAATGTTGCAAACCAAAATTAGGCATTTATTTAAATAATGTCACATAACAGGGTACATTCATTGAATAAACTCCCCAAAGCACATCAAGTCCCGTGACTCTTCTTTACCCTTCGGTCCAGTACATCCAGAATTTCCACTGTCTCCGTTGAGTCCTGAAGGTCCCTGAAGGCCCGTGCATCCTTGAATGCCCGGGATACCAGGCTTACCAGGGGATCCTTTAGCTCCAAAGCCTGGAGGTCCCAGCTCCCCAAGTGATCCTTTCTCTCCAGGTTTGCCTAACACAGGAAAGTGACATTATCATCAGAACAATCTCAACAAGCTTCTGTTGATACAGTGGTCTCTACTCACCTCTCGGTCCAATAAAGCCTGGTGGTCCTGTCTTGCCAGGTGGACCAGCTTGTCCTTTATCACATTGTTCCGGTCTTCCACCTGGACAACCAGGTGCTCCTGGTGTACCATCCTCTCCTTTTTCCCCTTTTCTTCCAGGAAGTCCAGGAACACCAGATGTACCTGCAGAAAAAGTCATTTAATATTGACTATATTATTAGTTAATGAACTTGACTTTTCTGAACTCATGACTAGACTGTGCAAATATCTTTATATCTTCAAAACAGTCACCATAAAATACATTTTTTTCTTTATATCTTATTGCTGTTAGCCAGATATTATTTAACTCAATGTTTTTGCAGTACCTTGCAATCCAATTGGCCCACAAGGTCCAGGTACACCTTTAGGGCCCTGACCTCCCTGAACCCCACAGGGCCCCATAGGTCCTGGAGCCCCGATAACACTTTCTCCCGAAGACCCCTTCAGACCCTGGGGTCCACGACATCCAGGTACGCCAGGTGAGCCGTTGATACTGTTGCCGTCAGGGCCAGTGTCACCTGGATCTCCTAAACATCCATCTGGACCTGTGGATGATATGGCAGAGATATTAGAATTATAATACTTTTATAATGAATGCGTTCTAGTCAAGCCTATACTGTGGATATATCATGCAGATATAGAAAAATTAATACATGCATGTTGAATAGAATCAAAGAGGGTTTATTCAAAGTTTTACAAATATGCATAGTGTTGCACCAAAACCTCAAACATGTGACTTTAGCTCTTAAATTGCTATAATCTCTACCTTTCAGTCCACCAATTCCACAATCGCCAGGGTCACCGTTCTCTCCCTTCGGACCATCTGGTCCAGTTTGTCCTATGCATCCTGGATTTCCAAGTGTACCTTTCTTACCTGGAAGGTGAGGATTAAGGTTTTGGCCATAAACTGTATCTGATCAGTAATCACAGACATCAGTGCCGCAAAATTTATAATTTATGAATTGAGCCTCTTTCGATTCATACATTTGCATTTTAATTATACTGCATTAGTCACACAACAGACTAACTTCATTAGTCCAAAACATTTTACAACACAACATCAATAAATACTGTACATCATTAAGTCTGAGTAATTAATTAATAAATTTAAATTCTGTATTAACATTATGACAGAACGATTGCCTGAATCTCAGCTCCAGAATTAAATCTACACTTTTAAGGTACAATATTGTTATTCATTCAGTTGTATTTTCTTTTTTTTCCAACCATCCCCGTGTCACAGTCTTTCTTTTAAAAACTCTTAATTAGGGATGCACCGAAATGAAAATTTTGGGCGGAAACAGAAACCGAAAATGCTTTTTAAACTACAGTATTTTAATGCTAATTTTTTTTGCTTATTTTAAATTAGCCTTTTTTTGTATAATTGTATTAATATTAGACTTTTTTTTAAATGAAATTCAATAATTTTAATGATACTGAACTTAAAAAATACAAACCGATAAAATAAAATAACCATACTTTTAAAGTAACACACTAAAATTGGTCAGAAAATACATTAATATTAAATATCAATATATTATTCTTTATTCAGTTCTATGCAACAGAATCAGATTTAACAGATTTATTTTTTGACCAATTATCCAAATAATGTATAGTCCTACAAAGCTATTATTATCAGAGCATGTGAGCAGAGCGTAGTGGGGAGCGGATCAGTGAACGAGAGGGTAGCGTCATTTTACCAGTGCTGCCCTGCATGGCTATGGGCCGTGAGCATCTGAGCTGAGGACACCAGCATAGACAAAAATACAGAGCGGAGCTAGATCGAGAGTGAAACCTGAGAGCTGAACACTGAAAGGCGGGGCGGCATATATTTTCGGCTCATATTTCCATCCGTTTTTCTCTTTCAGTCAAAAAAACGAAAATGCCATTTTCGGCTGATAATTTTCATGCATCCCTACTTTTAATGTACGTTACCTATACATCCAGGCATTCCTTTGCAACCAGGGGCTCCAGGTATACCAGGCCCACAGGGCATTGTATCACCTACCAAGAAAATCAACAATCAAGATGTGTGCTTTACAAATGACCATACTCTACCTTACTTACACTAATGTTCATTTGTGGTCAGTACGAATTTTTAACGCTTCTGAAATAATTGTCTTAAGGTAAACCAAGGATGTATTTATTTGATCGAAAATACAACAAAAACAGTAATATTGTGAAATATTAGTACAATTTAAACAGTTTAAAATGTATTTTTTCCCTGTGATGGCAAAGTTGAATTTTCAGCATCATTACTCCAGTCTTCAGTGTCACATGATCCTTCAGAAATCATTGTCAATCAATATGATGATTTGGTGCTCAAGAAACATTTCCTATTATTATCAATGTTAAAAACTGTTGTGCTGCTTAATATTCTGTGGAAATGACACTTTTTTCATGATTCTTTGAGCAATAGAAAGTTCAAAAGAACAGCATTTACTTGAAATAGAAATCTTTTGTAATAATGTAGAAGTCTTGACTGTCACGCTTGATTAATTTAATGCAGCCTTGCTGAATAAAATTAATTAACCTGTACTGATGCCAAACTTTTGAATGGTACTGCATATTACTCATCATTAAAGGGTTAGTTCGCCCAAAAATGAAAATTCTGTCATTAATCATTCATTAAACATAAACAGCGTATGAGAATGACACAGAAGAGAAGATATTGTTGAATAAAGTTGTTTGTTTTGTTTTTGCGCACAAAAAGTATTCTCGTCGCTTCATATAATTAAAGTTGAACCACTGTAGTCACATGGACTATTTTAACAATGTATTTAGTACCTTTCTGGACTTTGAAAGTGGTGGTTAAATTGCTGTCTATGGACGAATCATATACCTCTCGGATTTCATCAAAAATATCTTAATTTGTGTTCCAAAGATGAACGAAGGTCTTACGGTGTGGAACAACATGAGGGTGAGTAATTAAAGACATAATGTTCATTTTTGGGTGAACTAACCCTTTAACAGTTTTTTTTTTTTACTTCTTCAATACAATAAACATTATGGAAGTTAACAATAGTAAATTGTATTTACTATATATAGCTGGAATATTGGCTGGATACCAATTTGTCATATAAAATATAAACCTTACTCAGCACTGTGACTCTTACCTTGAACCCCTTTAGGACCAGGGGGCCCTGTTTGGCCTTGAGGTCCAGGGTCCCCTTGTTGCCCTCGTTGCCCAATTGACCCCATCATACATGGTCCAGGAGGACCAGTTGGACCTCTGAAGCCTTTCGCACCAACAGCTCCTTGACACCCCCTGTCACCTGGCAGTCCAGCAAGATTATCTCCCTGGGAAGAGAGAGAGAGAAAAAACGTTTTTAAAAAGAAAATTCATGTCAAAATTCATGTAAAGAAAAGGTTCAGTAATGAACTGTCCAATCACATGACATTATGTGTTATAAGGTTTTAATGTTGACCAATACATAGGTCAGCCACTAGATGGTACCAAAGGTCCTTTTGTGTTAATGTTAATACTAAGTTACATATTAATTTACACACACACACACACACACATACATATTATATATATATATATATATATATACATACATACACACATACTGTACATACACTACACACATACATACACACACACACACACACACACACACACACTCGGCAGCCACTTTATTAGGTACCCCAGTTCTTGTTAACGCAAATATCTAATCAGCCAATCATATGGCAGCAACTCAATGTATTTAGGTATGTAGACATGATGATCTGGTGAAGTTCAAACTGAGGATCAGAAGGGGAAGAAATGTGATTTAAGTGACTTTGAATGTGGCATGGTTGTTGGTACCTGATGGGAAAGGTCTTAGTATTTTAGAACCTGCTGATCTACTGGGATTTTCACGCACAACCATCTCTAGGGTTTACAGAGAATGGTCCGAAAAAGAGAAAGTATCCTGTGAGCGGCAGTTCTGTGGATGACAATGCCCTGTTGATGCCAGACTGGTTCGAGCTGATAGAAAGGCAACAGTAACTCAAATAACCACTGGTTACAACCGAGGTCTGCAGAGGAGCTGGTGATGTAATGGATAACGTGCCATGTCACAAAACTCAAATCATGCCAAACTGGTTTCTTGAACATTACAATGAGTTCACTATACTCAAATGGCCTTCAGTCACCAGATCTCAATCCAATAGAGCAGCTTTGGGATGTGGTGGAACGGGAGATTCACATCATGGATGTGCAGCCGACAAATCTGCAGCAACTGCAGTCTAACCCTGAACCCGGTACTAGCAAGGTATACCTAATAAAGTGGTGGTGAGATATATATATATATATATATAAAACTTTTTTATGAATTGTATATATGTTTATGATGTACCAGAGGTCCTGGATCTCCAGGATCACCAATATTTCCATCAGCCCCTTTCTTCCCATTATACCCTGGCCTTCCATATGCTCCAACAGATCCCATGTCACCTTTCACCCCTTTAACATAATACAAAAATTCCATTACAATTACTGATAATTGAACGTCAGTTTGCACGTAAAATTAAGATGAGGGATTTGATAGATAACTTGATCAGAAAAATCAGAAGAAATATAAAACCAAAAAATTGCACTGCAATTCTACTATCAAACATGCTTTATTATACTATAGAAAATATCCTTTATTGTTACACCATTTTGGGTTAGTCTTAAAATGTTTAAAGTATCTAACAATCTATAAATTGCAAATATGCTTCACCCTTTGTGCATGACACCATAACACCTCCTTTCTCTCCTTTAATCCCTCTGACACCTGTGAAGCCTCTGGGACCCTGAGAAACAACAATAGACAAAAAAAAAAAAAAAAAAGAGAAATCCTTAGATACTCACACATACACAAGCACAATACAAACTTAATTTCACATGAATCTCAACCAGGTTTACATACAGTAACACCTCCCACACCCCTCTCTCCGATGAGTCCGATATCACCATTGGGACCCCGGAACCCTTTTAGGCCCTGATCACCAGGGTCACCCGGACGGCCTGGAGGGCCAGGATCACCAGGTAGATCACCAGGTGGGTCACATGCACATCCCCCTTCAGGACCTGAAAGGGAACACAAATTATATATATATATATAAATAAAAGATGCTTTTCCGCCCCCTAATGGACACTGATACACACTGCACACAACTGTACAGCTAGGACAAAAGAACCAAAATCATCAGCACCATGGACAGCACCAGATAAGATGCTCTTACACTTGTGAGCAGGTTCTGCACATTTATATCAATCGTTCACACAGATACCTTCTACTGTATGTTCAAGTATTAAATATTTTGGCTAATTTGATGCTTTCAGCTACAAATAATCTGCTTACTTTAAAACATTTTTTCCATGTTTAAAAAAATTTGAAAAATATGAAAAAGTGCACATATTTGATATGGACCTATTCATGAGATAAAAGATTATAGTATAGTATAGCCTATTTACTACAATAGCATCATCAAAAGTATTTGGACACTTAAGTCATGATTAAAATGTATGATTAAAACATAAAAATTACAAAATATACAAAATATATATATAAAAAACATTTTTATGCAAAACAAGTTTTAGAATTTGGTTTTAAAACAAAATAAAAAACATACAGTTAAAAAATATGCTCTTTCTGATTTAACTGACTTTACTGTTCAAAAATTTTAGGTAAATTCATAAATCATTCTAATATGATGATTTGATGCTCAAGAAACATTTCTTATTACTATCAATGGTGAAAACAGCTGAGCTGCTTAATATATTTGTGAAAACCATAATACATTTATTTCAGGATTCTTTGATGAATAGAAAGTTCAAAGAACAGCATTTATTCTTTTTGGTAGCATGTCTTTACTGTCACTTTTAAACAAATGTAATGTATTCTTGCTGAATAATAGAATTAATTTCTTTAAACACCACACACATATTGGGACCAGTTGGATAACAAAACATGAAGTTAGTTTTGAGAAAAGCCCCCTCATCATTTCGCCATTTGGTTTGATATTTTGAATTTAATGCATATACATACATATACATACATATAGTATATATGTGTGTGTGTGTTTCCATCCAATGTTGCAAATTTAACTTGTACGCAAAAAGAACAATTGTGAATACAGCACCGTTTCCATCCAGTGAACCGAAGAGAACAAAATCTTCACTTCCTGATAGTGCTGTCAAATCGATTAATCGCGATTAATCGAATCTAACAAGAATGTTTGATTACATAATATGTGTGTATATACTGTATATTATTATACTATTAGTATATTATTATAAAAAACGGCCATAAGCGGGTTTTGCCATTCTATACAATGCACTGTTACATTGTACAATTGTGGTCAGAATTATTGGCACCTTTGGTAAATATGATCAAAGATGACTGTAAAAATAAATCTGCATTGTTTATCCTTTTGATCTTTAATTCATAAAATTAGCAAAAATCTAACCTTTCATTGAAGCAAAAGAATTGAAAGTGGCGGGAAAATTACATTATGAAATAAATGGTTTTTATGAGTAAAATATCTCTGAAGTATATTCCCATTCATATTTACATTTTTTTTTTTTTTAGCACACCAGGGTGATCATGAACATGAAACTGTGCAGCCATGACTTCCTGTTCCACAGGAGTATAAACATGAGGAAACACAAAGGCCAAATTCCCTTAATCATTCATCACAATGAGTAAAACCAAAGAATATAGTTCTGATGTGCAGCAAAAGATTGTTGAGCTTCACAAAATAGAAAGTGGCTGTAAGAAAATAGCTAAAGCATTGAAAATCCCCATTTCCACTATCAGGGCAATAATTAAGAAGTTCCAATCAACTAAAGATGTTACAAATCTGCCTGGAAGAGGACTAAGAGGACTGTGTCTAAATCGTCCTAATGCGCGGTGAGGAGGAAAGTTTGAGTGGCCAAAGACTCTCCAAGGATCACAGCAGGAGAACTGCAGAGATTAGTTGAGTCTTGAGTCTCAGAAAGCCTAAAAAAAATTATCAGACAGCACCTACATCCCCACAAGTTGTTCAGGAGGGTTTCAAGAAAAATCCTCTGCTCTCATCCAGAAACAATCTCCAGCATATTCAGTTGTCAGACAAGACTGGAACTTCAAACGGGACCGGCTTCTATAGTCAGATGAAACTAAAAAAAGAGCTTTTTGGCAGCAAACCCACCAGATGGGTTTGGTGCACACATGGATAAAAAGTACCCCATGTCCACCGTTAAATATACTGCTGGATCTTTAATGTTGTGGGCCTATTTTTCTGCTGGAGGTCCTGGACATCTTGTTCAGATACATGACATCATGGATTCTATCAAATACCAACAGATGAAAATCAAATCCTGACTGCTTCTGCTAGAAATCCAATAATGGGCCGTGGTTGGATCTTCCATCAGGACAATGATCCAAAACAAACATCAAAACCAACACAAAAATGTGTCACTGAGCACAAAATGAAGCTTCTGCCATGGCCATCCCAGTCCCCTGACCTGAACCCTAAAGAAAATGAGTGAAGTGAACTGAAGAGAAGAAGCACCAACATGGAGCTGGGAATCTGAAGGATCTGTAGAGATTCTGTATGAAGGAATGATCTCTGATCTCTTGTCAGGTGTTCTCCAAACTCATCAGGCATTATAGGTGAAGACTCAGAGCTGTTATCTTGGCAAAAGAAGGTTGCAAAAAGTATTGAATAAAAGGGTGCCAATAATTGTGGTCAACGTGTATTAGAGAAAAACATTTATTTCATAATGTGATTTCCCCCGACTTTCAATTCTTTTCCTTCAATGAAAGGTTAGATTTTTGCTAATTTTATGAATTAAAGATCAAAAGGATAAACAATGCAGATTTATTTTTAGTCATCTTTAATCATATTTACCAAGGGTGCCAATAATTCTAGTATCTAATTTGCATATTAATGTGTTCTTGAAGCAACATGTATTGAAAAAAGCGTAATAATGGGAGTAATAATTGGCAACATTTTCATAAGAATATCTAATATTTGCGTGTATATATATATATATATATATATATATATATAAATAAACATATACACGCATATATTTGTATAAATATATGTGTGTGTGTGTGTATATACACACAGATATTATATATATAAATTTATAATAATATATAGACATAAATAAACACAAACTTTTTGTTAATCACGATTAATCGATTTGACAGCACATATTCCTGATAAACTGCTAAATATCAAAAAAAAAAAAAAAGGAAGTTGATGCAGTAGAAGTCACTATATAATAATTTAGTATATAATTAAGTTATCATGCTTTCGGAGGCAGATGCTGCTGTTTGGGAACGCAGTCGTGTAAGACAGTTTTGGGAGGTAATTATACTGAACCACTCTGACGACAGAATTTGCTCAGGCATTTCAGAACAATTAAAACAGCATTTCAGATGCTGTGCAACAAGATCGTTCTGCTGGTTGTTCCAGTTATGCCGTCCCAACGCAAAGTCACAAAAATGTCTTTTTTGATGCGCATTGAGGAATTTATTCGGTAAATGTGTTTCCATCGTAGTTTATGCGCATGTTTTATCGGATAAAAAGTTTATCTGACTCAATTGAGCACAAAATTTTTTATGAGCATTTTTAGAATTCATGTGCATTTTGCCATTTCCATCCAGTGTTTTTTATGCGATATCCCAAAATGCGCATAAAAATAGGTGTATGGAAACATAGCTAATGTCTTAAAAGTCACCTTTTCTCCCCTTGACACCCGGTAATCCCAAAGGCCCTCTCTGTCCAACCTGTCCAGATTCTCCACGTTCACCAGGAAGGCAGTAGTAACCTATATCACAGACAGATACTCTCATCACCATGTATTAGTTGTACTTCTTTTGAACTGTAGTGTAACGTCTTATGTATTAAGGTATGATGTTACTTGCATAAATTTGTTGGATAAATGTACGTAGCATGTGACAGTTAAAATGTTTTGCTCACCGCAAACTGTTCACTCGAAACATGACGAGACAAATGTTGACATCATGACAGGATGGACATGCACACAAAAACAACATGCAAGCAGGCAAACAAAGAAAGATGACACGTTTGAAGGACATACAATAACTTCATTGATGATGCACACACGTACATTATCAATAATGTCAACAAAATGAGACATGTTAGTATGTCTGCACTGAACATTCTTAATGTTTTACTAAAATTAATTACGAATCAAATGAAAATGTCAAAATATAAAAAGACAATCACAAAAGTAGACAAAGGCACTAAGGGAACTAGGTAAACACTCTCAAAAGTTTAAATATAAAGACTAATGGCTTTGAGTCTTCCTCTAACATGTATTTTATACAGGTATGTGCAGATAGTTTGATGTGACTGAATCACAATCTCATCAGGGCTGACTAAGACAGACAATGGAAAAAGGAAGAACATGAGGGAAAAAAAAAAAAAAAAAAAAAATCTATATCCACTCACCAGGAAGGCCAGGATTTCCTGGTTGTCCTTTACTTCCAGGATGGCCCGGTTTTCCAGGTTCCCCTAGAGGAAGAGTCATGATATGTTGCTAACTTATATTACAAAAGTGTATATATATATATATCTTCTTCTCTCTCTTTTGTGCCATTTAAATGGAAAGAGTGACAAAACAATACACTACAGCAGTGGTTCCCAAACCTGTCCTGGAGGACCCCCAGCCCTGCACATTTTGTATGTCTCCCTATTTCAGACACACCCATTTCAGGTCTTGCTGTCTCTACTAATGAGCACATGAGTTGAATCAGGTGTGATATATGAGGGAAACATACAAAATGTGCAGGGCTGGGGGTCCTCCGGGACAGGTTTGGGAACCTCTGCACTACAGTATTTGGGGTCGCTAAAGTTTGGGGCTAAGAAAGTAATATGCATTAAATGGATTAGATACATTAAATTGATCAAAAGATTTCTATGTCTAATAAATGCTGTTCTATTGAACTTTCTATTAGTGTTGTCAAAAGTACTGACTTCGGTACTTTAACATCTGCACCCGCCATTCATTCCTCCGACCGCCAGAGGGAGCCATCACCTGAGTACTGAGTACTGCCGGTTCTTCTCGCATCACTTCCTGTTCATACCTGTTATAAGCCATGTTATTTTTGCATTATGTTGCTAAGTATTGCCAGTTTACCCTGTCTCTACCAAACGTTTCTATTACCCTGGGGTGCGTTTCCCAAAGCGAACTATGGTCGCAAGTTCCGTCGTTACCAATAGAGTTCAATGGGACTTATGACCATAGTTGACTAACGATGCTTTCAGGAAACGCACCCCTGTTTGATTACGTGTATGTTGCTTTGCCTGTTTATGACCATGACTTTTGGATTACGGACTTGGATTAGTTTGCTGTCAGGACTGCCGCTACTGTTGACCCTGTCTTTGCTTATTGACCACGCTTCTTGCCCTGAACCTTACTTTGTTTGTGCTGCTGCGCTTAATAAAACACTGCACATGGATTCAAATACTCAACCGAGTCATTCATCCTTACAGAATACTTCGCCTGACCAGACTCCAGCGGAGTTATCACAACTACAGGCCACATGAACAACGTTGAGTTAAATGCCTGTGTTATTATTTTGGTCAACCAGGTCATCAGTGTTGTTCATGCCTTAACAAACCCGCCCAGACCAAAGTGAGTACATCCTTAATTACGATGCTGACTAAATGTTTTACTCTTCTCCTATGCAAATTCTTCTCAGTGTGTTCCAGTGTTATTTGATTCTGGCTCTGCAGTGAATCTGATTCATCATGAACTTGTCCATGAACTCAATCTACCTGTTATCCCTTACATACCACATATTAACATAACTGCCATTAATATTTAACCTATTGGAGAAGGAATTACTCATCAAACTGTTTCTGTTACGGTCAAGATAGGCCTGTTCCACTCAGAAACCATCTCCTTATATGTGACATCATCATTTAAGAAACGTCATGTCTCGATTACTGGCTAACCATTTATATGTCAAAGCAGAGAAATGTGAATTTCATGTCCGAAAGTATCACCTTCCTTCATAAAGGAGTGAAGATGGACACAGGAAAGGTCAAGGCAGTCACCGAGTGGCCACGTCCTACCACGGTAAAGGAATTGCAGAGGTTCTTGGGATTTGCTCATTTTTATAGGAGGTTTATCCGTAATTACAGTACCATCGCAGATCCCCTAACCTCACTGCTTAAGGGTAAACCAAAGAAATTGTCATGGACTCAGCCTGCTCAGACGGCCTTTGAGGCCTTAAAAACGGCTTTACTACTGCCCCAATCCTGAAACATCCAGATCCTGACTTACCATTTATTGTGGAAGTAGACGCTTCTGAGTTTGGCATTGGAGCAGTTTTATCTCAGAGACATGGTAACCCAGGTAAAATGTTTCCCAGTGCTTTTTTTCTCCATAAATTTAACCCCTGCAGAAAGAAACTATGATGTGGATAACAAGGAACGGTTACCAGAACGGTTACTGGCGGCATACCAGACGCATTTCCCCCGAGCATTTTGAGTGCTGTTGAGCGGATTCTTAAACACCTCTGTTTGGCCATTGTGTTCACGCACTCAACAGATGTCTCTGATTGGCTACACAGATACACACGGGAGCGTTTGAAAGCAGGCGTAACCTCATTGTGCTGCTCAGTGTTTTTGAAAGTCTCTTATGCTCACCAAAGCTGCATTTTTTATTAAAAATACAGTAAAAACAGTAATATTGTGAAATAATATTGCAATTTAAAATAACTGTTCTTTAGTTTTATATTTTCTAAAATATAATTTATTACTGTGATGCGAAGCTGAATTTTCAGCATCATTACTCCAGTCTTCAGTGTCTCGATCCTATAAAAAGCATTCTAATATGCTGATTTGCTGCTCAAGAAACTTGAAAACAGTAGGCTTTATGCCGAACGTCACATGAACAAACAGGAAAACTGGTCTCATGACATCCGTTTGTTGGAGAAAGGCAAATGGCAATAGCCGTACGTAATGGCAGTACGAACTGACAGCGATATCTATGGACTTGTAAAGTAATAAGTTAACCTGGCTAGTTCTTTTTATTGTTGTTTCATTCAATTTAAAAATCTAAATGTTAGCGAGAAGAAGAAAAGTAAAATAACTTTTAGATCTCAATCTGCATATGTGATGGACATCGGTTGCTCATCTTTGCTCGCTCCTTTGAAGGTATCTTGAGTAAAACACCTCTATATTTAACAAAGCACATACAAAGTACCTGAACCAGAAGCAATGCGACCTAGTTTACAGAATACGGAAGCTTGTTGCACATACCCATTGTGCTGCTCAATGTTTTTGTAGAAACTGTGATACATATTTTTTCTCAAGGATTCTTTGATGAATAGAAAGTTCAACAGAACAGCATTTATTAGACATAGGAATCTGTCACACATCATTTGAACAGTAGTGTAAGTATATATTGTATGACTTATGTAGCATCCACTCACCAGGAGTGCCTCTCTTCTGGTCCCCAAATAAATGATCTTAAAAAAAGTTTTTAAATTTTATATGAGTATAAATTTTAATATATATATTCAATTATAGGCACTATTTATCATGTTCACCCATAGGGATAGGGATAGTTCACCCAAAAATAAAAATTCTGTCATTAATTACTCACCCTCATGTTGATCCATGATCCAAGTGATGAGAGTGCTTTGATTGTGCAAAAAAAAATAAAAAAAATAAAAAAACAATTTACCACTTTATTTACAAAATATTAATCTCCAACGTGTGTTCACGAGAGCACCATGACGCATGTGTGTTGTGTTGACGCAAGAGCAGACTTTGTTAAGTGAACGCACATTGGAGATTAATATTTTGTAAATAAAGTGGTAAATTATGCTTTTTTTGCGCAAACAAAGCACTGGTGTGTTACTTCATAAAACCACTGGAGTCACATGGATTACTTTAATGATGTCTTTACTTCCTTTCTGGGTCTTGGAAGTGGTAGTTGCATAGGCTGTCATTGGAGGGACAGAAAGCTCTCAGATTTCATTAAAAAGATCTTCATTTGTGTTCCAAAGATGAACTAAAGTCTTATGGGTTTTGGAACGACATGAGGGTGAGTAAATGATGACAGAATTTTCATTTTTGGTGAACTAACCCTTTAAGGACAAAACTGCAGTTCTCTGAATAGGATTATGAATAAATCAACAGAAACCTACAGCTTTTGTGTCCCTCAAACCCCATTAATAACTACAAATATAAAATACATGTAATTTCTCATCTTAAAGCAAAAAAATTGAATAAAAATGTGCCTTCAGTTCAGAACAAGGACAAAAATTACAACTTTTTATGTTGGCCCCTAACATTGCAGTTATACATAATATTCTTTCAAATATTACAATAATAAAATTCTTACTGAATATTATTTTTGGTAAGCCAAAACATGGGAAAATATCTGAAATATTACCGTAGCTCAAAGGTGACCCATATATTTTTCCTGGTTCACCCTTTTCTCCTTTGAGTCCATTGAGACCCTGGAGACCAGATTCACCCATTGCACCTAAGAGCAAAGCAGAGTTAGAAAGAGAATTGAGAAATGAAAGAGAAACAGACAGGAGGTTTGAGTCTAAGACCATAGCTATGATTTACAAGATATAAATGCCATAAAAAGATTTAAGATTCTTCAAGATTATTCACACCTGCTACAGATGCTCCTGAATCACCAAAGGGCCCAGGTATACCCATCATCCCTCTATCCCCAGGTGGTCCGGCAGCACCAGGGAGCCCAGGATCTCCAGGTGGTCCTACACATTAATATAACACATTAATATGACAGGTAGGATTCAGTTTACGGCACTTCTCATTCATTTCCATGGTATCCTCAAACAGTGGTTGACTATCGCACAACTCTGAAAGAAATTCAGTGATGGCAAGGCTGTAATTTGATTGGTTATCAAGGCACACGTGATCCAAGCTGGCCATTATGCTTTCTCCAATGGTAGAGCCACGGACCCTTGTATCTCTCAATAGTAAGACCATTTTTGGGTGCTTCACAAACAGAAGGCTGCATCCTAGTGAGGTCGTGCCCTTCCTAGTCCAGTCCTTTGGAGGCTTATAGGCTAGAGTCCTCCTCAGCATTAAACACCTGAATGAGACGGTCTAGTAAGTGCACATGGATATGTCACACATGTTCCCACCCCCACGGTCACAGCACGAAAATACTATTAAAACTTAATTTTGGAAAAATGCTTTGTATTAAAAATCTTTATATAACTGGCTTTCTATGCAATACAGTGAATGACAACCGTCTGTGGTATCCCAGTGACTCACATTATCGGCAGTTTATTGTTAAGTGATTAATTTACAGAGTAAGACAAAAACACATTTTGGAAGAAGGACTGATGATGTATTGACTCATTATTTACATTTTGTTAATTTTGAAAAAACAAATAGT
Source organism: Mylopharyngodon piceus (assembly GCA_039654765.1). Taxonomy (NCBI): domain Eukaryota; kingdom Metazoa; phylum Chordata; class Actinopteri; order Cypriniformes; family Xenocyprididae; genus Mylopharyngodon; species Mylopharyngodon piceus. The sequence continues at coordinate 20,410,777 of CM077447.1, forward strand.
TGCAAAGTGTATCTTTAACTTCACTGAAGCACTGCAAAATAAATTTAAAGGGGACCTTTTATGCCCCTCTTCACGAGATGTAATATAAGTCTCTGGTGTCCCCAGAATGTGTCTGTGAAGTTTCAGCTCAAAATACCCCACAGATCATTTATTATAGCTTGTGTGAGCAAAAACACACCGTTTTTGTATGTGTCCCTTTAAATGCAAATTAGCTGCTGCTCCCTGCCTGCTTTCCAAAAGAGGGCGGAGCTTTAACAGCTCACGCTTCAGTTGCTCAACAACAACAAATCTGGAGAATCTCACGCAGCCAAAACGACGATTGTCAGTAACAGTGTTCAGCCTTACATTGTTCAAACCGGAGTCAAACACTAATGGAGAGACTCAGGAAGAAGTTACAACTTTTAGAAAGCAACTGGACGTTTCTGAATGGTTAGTGGATAAATTTATGTAGTTGCTGTGGTGTTGATTCAACTCATCGACTAGCATGTGCCGTCATGGTAATCTTTTGTGCAAATCCAGCATTGAATTGACCCTCGTTTGTGAAGCAGTCCAGTTTAAAATGACGGCATGGCAACAACACTCTACTACAACAACTCTTCCTCTTTTCTAAAGCAGACCAACATGGCCTCGCCCCTTTGTTGTGTGTTCCCGGGGGCAGGGTTTATGTAAATTTTAGGGTTAGTGATGTCACCAACCCAGGAAGAAGCTCGTTGTACTCCCTACCAGCCATTTGTTGTATGCCATTGTTGTCCTTAAAAAGCGATTTCTGTAAAATAAAATATCTCCCTTTGCATTGAACTTTGAGCGTCGTAACTTTGCAGATGTTGTTTATGCTCAAACAGCAACATTATGCATCCAACAAAAGTTAAAAAAGTGAAATCATAAATCAAAACCCGTTAAGCAACCATTGAAACACCATTTATAGTGTACGGTTTTCACATGTTTACAATGTGGTTGTGTAATAATGTAAACACTATTACCTGTCACAGGGTTATAATAGTTCTGCGGCTTTCCTTTAGGTCCGGGGTCACCTGGGAAGCCCTGTCACACATTCACAGCAGCAACGTCAGTGATCAAATGGTTAAACTTAAAATACAGTTTTAAATATCTCTTACTAAATCTCTATCTTTCAAAGTACAATGCAGCTGAGCAAGATTTAAAATACAGATGCAAAAGTCTATTCAGAATGTGTGTCTGACCTTTGGTCCTGGATTGCCAAATAGACCAGGGAGACCATTTTCCCCAAGTTTCCCCTGTATATGTAAAAAAACATAACAGAAAAGACAAACAGTATAATTCAACAAAGCTATTATGTTAATATAAATGAATAATTATTAATAATAATAATGAAGAATTATTAATAGATGTACCTTGGGTCCTTGAAGCCCCATTCGGCCTGGAAATCCAGGTGGGCCCTATGATTATTTTAAAAATAAACTATATTAACATCTAGTACAACAACATCTATGACTGAAAAAGTTCATAAAGGATGAAGTTGAGTTAAATTAGTTAAATTAGGTCTGAATGTAAAATGAGGGGAATTGGATGCTAAATACTAATGTCAGCTAAAGTGTGAGGTGTTGATTGATTAATTTTCAATGTTCTGACTGGTTGGTTTGGCATGTTATGAATGATTTATTTTTTATTATTTTTGTTATTAGATTGTTTGTGGTCTTATTGGTTGGTTTGAGCGTTAGATTAGTTGCTCTGAGGTGTTATGATCGGAATTATTGTAGTGGTTTGTAGTGGATTAATTGATAGGGAAACAGGTGAGTAGTCTTACTCTGGGTCCAGTGAAACCAATTATGCCTTTCTCTCCTTTTTCTGCTGGAGGCCCTTCAAGACCCTGAGAAACACATAAATAAACGTAAAAACATGTTTGAAAAATGTTTAAACTAGCACAGAAAAATGTTTAAACTAACACAGATCTCACACCAGGGCTTGCTACGTTAGTTAATAAGTTATCAGGTCTAATAAATTAAATATACAGTAATACTCACCATTAGGCCAGGATGTCCACAAATTCCCTTTTGTCCCTTATTTCCCTACAAACAAAGTATTTAAAAAAATCCAACATCATTTACTACCTGGCATCCTTATAAAACCTTAACAACTGAAAACTCATTTCACATGTGAAAGATTTACTTTATCGCCTTTTACATAGTCTTCTGGGTTAGGCTCTACATATTCAAATGGACCCGGACTCCCCTGAGGACCTTGATCCCCCTGTAAGAGAATTAAGATGACATCATTAAACACACCTTCATGTATTTTGTAAATTCAGCACCACCATGTGGGTTATTTACCTCATCTCCTTTTGGTCCAGGCAGTGATCTTCCTGGATCTCCCTACAGGGAAACAAAATCTCATTAAAGAAAATGTAAAATAATTTAAATGGTTTCATATTACTCACAGATGGCAGTCAGAGAACAAGCAGAGGTTCATGTCAAATTAAAGGTACACTATGTAACTTTTTTTGTTGTTCAAAATGAACAAAATTTAAATAATGAGTCAATACATAATCAATCCTTCTTCCAAAACACTTGTGCGTGTCTCGTCATATCCGTAAATGGAGAAAAGTTGCTCCGGCTACTTTGACGTGTGTATGAAGTGGGAGTGGCAGAGGTTAGTTGTTACAACGAGCGAGAAAGGTGGACATAAAGCAGCTACATCTTGAAACTCCGGGGAATCACCTGTTTAAAAAACGCAGAACAGAGGAAAGAAAACAGATAGAGCGACAGAGCTCGTAACAAAACAAGAACCAACATCAACTTGATTTTTCGGAGATGACGAGAACTGAGGGATTTGAAATGTTGTAAAACGGAGATCGTGTTTTTATTACTCAACAGGTGAGTACGTTATTTTATTGAACAGATAAATTGCCATGTATCTCTCTAACAGAGTTCATTGTAAAGCATTATTTATTGTGAAGGGTCATTTCATTATGGTTGTTGTAGCACTGGGCTGCAATTTATTTTTAAGGAAGTACCGTGTGTATTAATGGGTAAAGCTACAGTAAGGTCTTCAGCTAGTCAGCTTGAGATCCTTTCCATCTAAACTGGTTATATCTCTTAAGCATAGTGGTGAATGTTTTATGAGCAGTAGGATAACCATATTCATCCGCACAGTCACACACAGCCGAAGCACAACCAAAACAATGTTCTTCCACAAAATGCATGCAATTTTGTTTTTTAACCGCTAGAGGGCCAATAGTTACATATAGTGTACCTTTAAATGAATTATGTTAACAGTCTTGGGCTACTGCACTCCATAGTCTGGTTAAAGTACTGCAACCACAGAGGCACTTGAACAAAGATATTAAGGTTTTCAAATCAGAGGTAATAAACTATAAACTTCAGTCATCTCAGAGAATGTTCATTCTCATAGGCATGTACATGCAAAACTCACCGGTGGGCCTCTTGGACCTGTTAAACCTGGCAAGCCCTAGAATAAACAAAGAAAAAGGAAATAAAAAAACAAGAAATCAAATAAAAGAATTTAGAAACACTTAGTCAAAGAGATCAAGCAGATGAGCTAAAGTTTGTAACTGAAAAAAAAAAAAAAAAAAAAAAAAAATATTAATATATATATATATATATATATATAACAGCTTCAAATCTTCTGGGAAGGGTTTCCACAAGGTTTAGGAGTGTGTTTATAGGAATTTTTGACCATTCTTTCTAAAAGCACATTTGTGAGGTCAGGCAGTGATGTTGGACGAGAAGGCCTGGCTCGCAGTCTCCGCTCTAATTCATCCCAAAGGTGTTCTATCGGGTTGAGGTCAGGACTCTGTGCAGGCCAGTTGAGTTCCTCCACACCAAACTCACTCATCCATGTCTTTATGGACCTTTGTGCACTGGTGCGCAGTCATGTTGGAACAGGAAGGGGCCATCCCCAAACTGTTCCCACAAAGTTGGGAGCATGAAATTGTCCAAAATGTCTTGGTATGCTGAAGCATTAAGAGTTCCCCTGAAAAACAACCCCACACCATAACCCCCCCTCCACCAAACTTCACACTTCTACGCCTTCTGCGCACCGTGAGCCTCAGCATGCGCTGACCCCGCTCTGTGATTTTACGTGGCCTACCACTTCGTGGCTGAGTTGCTGTTGTTCCCAATTGCTTCCACTTTGTTATGATACCACTAACAGTTGACCGTGGAATATTTAGTAGTGAGGAAATTTAAACTGAGGAAACTTGAGGAAAAACTGTTGCTTAAACAAAAGGAAAACATACTACATCATTTTACAGATGTAGTGCTTGTAGAAAATATATAAAATGCTTCCCTCACCATATATCCATCAGGTCCCACTCGTCCTGGTGGACCTTGTGGGCCAAAGAATCCTCTAAGTCCCTTTGTGCACATGCAAACAGAAACACAGACAAACAAAGCAAACCTAACTAATAAATAAAACTGCAATAACATAGAACTATATTACACCAATGTAATATATTACAGTATATACTCATGTAAGATCTGCTTTTTTGCACTTAGTACATACTTGTGGTCCACGTATTCCTGGTGATCCATCAACACCCTGTGAATGAGGGTCACACGTTTACAGATTTGTTAGGTATAAAAAGATAAATATACATATAGGCAAAATAAAATAAAACACCTATAAAAGCATCAACTATTGTATTGTATTTCGAAATCAAATGTGTTTGCTTTTATGCGCCTCGGCAAAAGTTTCACATAAATAATTTTGGCACTGCTCACTTACAATGTATAAAATATGAAGACATGAATTTATGGCATTATACGTACAGGAGTTCCAGGATTGTAAGTTGTCCTATAAGAGGTGTCTCCTTTGACACCTTTTAACCCAGGTAGTCCCTAAAACACATGCAAGTAAAAAAGAAGGGAGTCATGGAAATAATTTAGTTAAAGCAATCGTAAAAATTATCATATATCATAAAAGCTGCAGACAGCTCTGTTATTGCTGGTTTGAGAACCAGAGGAAATGGTTAAACTGAATAAACCCAGTCAACAGGAAATTAAAATGACATATTGTTACATTATTTTATGCTATTTACTTTCTTAATACATGCTCCTGGTCTAGTTGTAAGCGAATCATTGTTACACCAAGAAAAAAATGACTTTCCTTTTCAGTTTTTAACCCCTCTCTACCCGACCACTTTTCACTATCCAATCGATTTCCAAATCCCTATGGATAAAATCAATCTCACCATACAGTTTTTCTTGTTGAATATCCTGTTTCACTCAGAAATAAAGCAGACTTTGAAAGTAAAATGGATTCATGTTGACTTGAAGAACTGTTTCACATGGGGATGCTTGCTAAACCTATGTCGTACCTTGGGTCCTGGGAGGCCGGGTCGTCCTATCTCACCAACCAACCCAGATTCCCCTCTGGTTCCATTACAGCCATCCTTCCCTGGAAGCCCAGGTAGACCACCAGGCCCCGGATGACCCTGGAAGATGACCAACATAAGGTGGTATATGTCCATATAAAGTAAACACATGCATAATTACTAATTAAAACTATAATATACTATAATAATTATTTTTTAAAATAATATAAATAATGATGGCTAGAAGCATATACTGTATGTATGTATTGTTAATTACATACTGATCAATCGTTACATAGAATATCTGTTGGTTTTCTATTGAATACTGCAGACTGTCACTTACAGGCACTCCATCTAATCCATCATGGCCTTTAACTCCTCGAACACCCTATTACAAAAGAGCACAACAGAATGAAGGTCCTTGTATTGATTTGTATGAGAATTGTGTGGGTGGGTATGTGTGTGTTTCTGTGTACCTGGTCTCCTGCCGGGCCAGAATCCCCAGGGAATCCTATGAATCCACGTTGACCCTTCTCGCCGCAAAGTCCTGGGATGCCAGGCAAACCTGGGGGCCCCTGGGGGCCCTGCCAACCTAAGTCACCAGGATTTCCCTGGAAAACAAGAGAGGGAGAGGAAATATAATATAATGATATTATAGTGATATTCACTGCAACTCTATCATGGAAAGTCTTTTTGTTCAAGAAAATTACAGTTAATTTTCTGTCATTTGTGACAGTATAGTGTAACTGAATTTATTCCAAATTTGTTATTTTGGTATGTACACTACCATTCAAAAGTTTCAGTTTTGTCAGAAGAAATTAATACTTTCATTCAGCATTAAATTGATAAAAAAGTGTCAGTAAAGACATTTATAATGTTAAAAAGATTCCTATTTCAAATAAATGCTGTACTTTTTTAACATTTATCAAACAATCCTGAAAAAATGTATTACCGTTTCCACGAAAATGCAGCACAACTGTTTTCAACATTGCTAATAAAAATAAAAAAAATGTTTCGTAAGCAGCAAATCATCATATTCAAATGATTTCTGAAGCATCATGTGACACTGAAGACTGGAGTAATGATCCTGAAAATTCAGCTTGGATCACAGGAATAAATTACATTTTAAAGTATATTAAAATAGAAAACTATTTTAAATTGGAATAATATTTCATAATATTACTGTATTTTGAGCAAATTACTGCAGCTTTGGTGAACATAAGAGAATTCTTTCAAAAATATTAAAAAAAAATCTTACTAACCCCAAACTTTATTTTTACAAAATCACCACAAGGGTGTGACAAAACATAAAGAACATGCATGGCACTGCTGTGCGTCACCAATTCCTGCTTGTTTTAGGCTCCAGTGTTTTTGGTCAGTGATGTTAAGTGCTTTGTGCTTGAGTGTGATGGTTAGTAGTTTTAAAGGGATAGTTCACCCAAAAATGAAAATTTTGTCATCATTTACTCACCCTCAAGTTGTTCCAAACCTGTATAAATTTCTTTGTTCTGCTGTACACAAAGAAAGATATTTGGAAGAATGTTTGTAACCAAGCAGATCTCGCCCCCCATTGACTACGATAGTATTTTTTCCCCCTCTATGGTAGTCAATGGGGGGCGAGATCTGCTTGGGTGAACTATCCCTTTAAGTGCTCTCAGCGTGTGTAAGTGTGATTAGTGAGTAATTGTGTTGCACATATACTCGTAATGAAAGATGATTGTATGTAATTGCATTTACTATACAAATACAATTCTTTGTAATGTTTTGGTTCTGATCTCCAATGCATCATGTTAGTCTAATTAAAAAACAAATATTTGTACAAAATGGATGGGATGTAAAAAAAACAAACAAAAAAAAAACAACCTTTTACTACATAAATAGTGATGACTGTTGCGTGAGAATGAATTAGTGAATTTCATGAATGGCTGACTATCCAAAAGAGCTCTGACTGAAACAACACACACTGACGGGACCTGAGACTGCACACACACACACACACACACACACACACACAAACACACAGAAGGGAACAGCAGTGGAGCACTGGGATTTAGCAGAGTTTATATATACACACACCAAAAATACTAAAAAAAAAATGTAGTGGCAAAGGCAAATATGTCAAATATTGGACTGAAAACAGTGCACGCGCACACACATCCTCTCTTCAGGCACATGCTGCTATGCAGCCTCCCTGAATGGGAGGAAAGAATCATGTTAATTGCAGGTTCTTCCCACAGCTGGTTTGTGACCGTTTCAGTTTCAGAGCACTTTTAATTAAAATACCGGGAAAGATTCTCTCTCTTTCTCTTCATCTGGTCAATATCTTGAGCTGACAAAGACAAAAGGTATCATCCTCTATTTATGCAAATACACACATAAACAGGGATTTTTTTTTTTTTTTTGATGACTCTTTTGGCTTGAAAGGCACTGGATTTGACTTTGATCAAACTTAATAGCAAAGCACTGGAAGGACATGTCAATGAGTAAAAAAACTAACTGCAGACAAAACTAAACCAATTGTGTTGCATTGCAGCTAATTTTTCACTCTCTACTTTGCACAATTTTATGCTGCTAGAACATATGCTTATAATCAGGTTCTATATATGTATAAGGGAATGAGTATATCTTAGGTTATGTAATTTACACTAACGTTCAAAGGTTTGAGGTCAGATATTAATAGTTTTATTCAGCAAGGATGCTTTAAATTGATCAAAAGTGACAGGAAAGACTTTCATAATGTTAAAAAAAGACTTTGGTTTCAAATAAATGCTGTTTTACTTTCTATTTATTAAAGAAAATGTGTCACAGTTTTCACAAAAATATGAAGCAGCACAACTGTTTTCAGCATTGATAATAATAAGAAATGTTTCCTGAGCAGTAAATCATCATATTAGAATGATTTCTGAAGGATCATGTGATGCTGAAGTCCAGTGCTGGGGAAAGTTACTTTTAAAACTAATGCATTACAATATTGTGTTACTCCCTAAAATAGTAACTAATTCCAATACTTAGTTACTTTTTATAGAAAGCAACCCTCTACAATGTGAATAAATCAGTCGCATATGCGACCAAATTTCATGAGAGGCAACTAAAAAATGGCTTTTATTAGCCAGTGGCTAGAAAATTGTATGATTTCAGTCGCCTGTAATTGAGAGGCAAAAAATAAGTTTAGCGCAGATACAATTTCATTGCCTGCTAAGCTTTACGCACCGTCGTAAAGCACCTGAAAGTGCCCTCTGTCGCTTTCTCACACGCACTCAATGTGAGAGAAAGCGAGAGCATGTGCAGGGCTTGTTGACAGAACGGTCACTGTCCCGATCGCACCACTGCTGCGTTGTCATGAAAGTTTATCCTTTGCATGTGTTTTAAGCCTTGCCAATTTAAACATTCAAGTGCAAGAAGACGCAAAAGATAACTCGCGCCCGCCATGTGAGATGTTTTGTGTGCGCACTACTAGCCAATGGCGACTCAAGCTTCAGTGTGTCCATAGAGGGTTGGAAAATAATGTGTTACATTACTTTTGCCTACTTTTTCTCACCTGGGCTGGGCTTGCTTTTTTGTTTTTTTTAATAAAAAAAAAAAACAAAAGTTCTATTTTTGTCAAATGTAAAGGCCCTTTCACACAAAAAAAGTGAAATGAGTAAGCCTCAGGCTGAAGGAAATGTGAAGTCAGTCAATAAATGGGAAAATAAAGTATCTTGCATTACTTATTTGAAAAATTAACTCAGATATTTTGTTGTAAATTTAAAAGTAATGCGTTACTTTACTAGTTACTTAAAAAGTAAGCTGATTACGTAACTTGCATTACTTGTAATGCATTACCCCCAACACTGATGAAGATGAGTAATGGCTGCTGAAAATTCAGCTATTTAAAATTGGAATCATTTTTTGCAATATTACTGTTTTTACAGTATTTTTTAATCAAATAAATGCTGCTTGATGAGCATAAGAGACTTCTTTCAAACTTTTGAACAGTGCATAGGTGCAATATTTATCTTCCAACAAGACAAGCATTTTAAATATACCAACTAAAACAAAAAAAGACACATCGGATCATATTCTGCTTGACTGTGATGTGAAACAAGTATGAGAATGTGTGTGTGTTAAGCAGCATGCACTCAGTGGTTGTGACAGAGGTAGATCAGTGTGTGTTGAGGGTGTTCACAGTCTTTCAGCAAAATCAATGACTGTGATAATTACTAAAGACCCAATGGATTCCCTCAGCAACACACACACATCCGTACACCTCTGCTTTACGATTAGGGCTTGCACAGCAAAATACAGCTGTCCACACCATCACACACGACTCCTGAATCATACAGACATGTATTCACATGTGAAACCCATTCAAAGATCAATAGAGCTGTTCAGGTTGTAGTATTAAAAACCGGAAGTGAAACATTTCTTATTATTATCATCAATGGCGAAAACAGTTTTGCAGTTTAACATTTTACAAAAAGGGCGATATTTCCGGTGAACAAATACCTTCTTGTACAAGACCCTATAATCCCGTTCATGCAAACATTCCACCATTCTAATGACAGTCATGCAAATGTGCTCAAAAACTTCCCATAATCTCCTTCTTAAGACTTCCGCTAGACCAACAAGCGTGACACACCAACCAAAGCACAAAGTTATAATTCATACATAGCAACACAGCAGACACTTACATTAAAGCTGAGCCATTTAATTCAATTAGATTGACTTGAACATACACACTTGAACAGTGAACTCTGAGAGAAAGATAGGGGACATGATGGGTAGTATTATTATTTACAATAAAAACAGGCTGAAAAAAACATGCAAGCACACACACACACACACACATCACACTCTCACACCTCTCATTAGAGAAAGTACAAGCTGTAAGCATCTCAGAGTCTACACACTCGGTTATGACGGAAGCCAGAGAAAGTGTTTCGCACTCACACAAATGCACAGACGCTGAGTGCTGCTTAATAGCTCAGAGGTCAAAGACTAGACTAGCAGGCATGTGGCCTGAGGCATGTGAACTTGTGGCAATAGGCCTAATTTTGGAACAACAGAACTAAGACATGAGAGACAAAGTAATACAACTCAGGACACACACAAACTGGGTACCTTGTTAAAGGTTAGGCCAAAGACTATAGATATAGAAAGACGGTTCACTCCTATTAGTTATGAATGGGAGAAACTGCAACGCACAATATGGCGGAATACGTCCCGCCTTCTAAGTAAAAGAGCCAATCGCTGATTGGTAAAGTCATTGCGTCACTGCAGCTGCCGTTAAAAGCTTTGGTTCCTATAGAAACCTGAGACTCGTGCTTAGGACTGCACATGCACATTGGTTCATCTAGCCTGAAAAATAAGTTTTTTAATGCTATTTGAGCGCAAGAACCAACATTTATGGGACAGTCAATGTCAGATTTTGTTGTTGATATGAAAGAAGTTATTAAATTAGCAGTTTTTGAGATTTCAGGATTCCCCCATTCAAATAGATAGGACTTGGTCCTGGATGCTGAAATAGCTGCCCAGAGGCATTGCAAATATGGCCGTCGAGTGAACAGACTTTCCTTGAAAGGGTCTTTGTTAGGTGGCTTATTTCTCTAAGCAGATTACTGGTTATTACTTCACTAGGACTCACAGTATGTGGATATGGTCAGAACGGAACACTAGTTTACTACATACTGCATACTTTTTACAAATATTGTGCAAAACAGTAAGCAAAATGTCACTGTAAAAAATTGGGGTCAGTAAAATTTGTTAAATGATTTTGAAAAGTCTCTTATGCTCATTAAGACTGCATTTATTTTATCAAAAAATACAGTAAACACAGTAACACTGAAATATTAGTATATTATAACAGTAAAATATTATTATTGTAAAATAACTGTTTTATATTTTAATATATTTTGAAATGTAATTTATTCCTATCATGACAAAGCTGAATTTTCAGCATCATTACTCCAGTCTTCAGTGTCACATGATCCTTCAGAAATCATTCTAATATGATGATTTGATGCTCAAGAAATATTTCTTAAATGATTTTCTTTTGTGGAAACCTTTTTTTTTTTTTTTTTTTTTCTTTTTTCCATTTTTTCAGGATTCTTTGATGAATATGAGGTTTAAAATAACAACATTTATTTGAAATAGAAATTTTTGTACCATTAATGTCTTTATTGTCACTTTTGATCAATTTAATGTTTGCAGAATAATTTTTTTTTTTTTTTTTTTCAAAAAAAAGTACCATGCATAAGTGAGATCATAAAAACGGTATGTCTGAGAAAACAGTGTGTGTTCACATTTTTGTTGTATTTAATACATATATAAATGTGTGTGACTGTACTGAAGTGTGTATGTGCTGTATTTTCATTTAAGATCACTTGGATTTTGACTAATTGATGAGCCCTCATCCCACTCCATTCCAGGGATTTCTGGGATATTTCCAGCCTTCCAGTCCTCCAGTCCACTTTGATTACAACAATGGAAGTGTTCACTATATCACCACCAACAAAATGAACGTGTGTGTGTGTGTGTGTGTTTGTATGCAAATTTGCATTAGCACAGACTGTTAGAGTCTGATAATCTATTAAAAAAAGACAAAAAAATGGCAGTTATGTCAAATATTTTCAATACAGATAATTCACAGAATTCATCTGTTAGTGTGTGTGCTCTAGAAGGGTCTGTAAGCAGCTGTGCACACTCTTGTAACTGCGCTCTGAACTGTAATTGGGCCGCTGGGCTTTACGAGGCTGCCATAAATTTGTCGCTCTTGTGCTAAAGACTATTATTATTTTGACTTAAGAACTTTCAGGACACATTCACTCTCTCTCTGCCACACAGACACACAAATCCTTACATATTTCCCTAATTGTTTTCCTTCTGTTCCTGTCATACAAATGCATTACATATATCCATTTTGGTTTATTCGTTCACTCACACCCATGTTAATCTTTCATCCTGCTTCACGTACTATTTGTCCTACTTTGCAAGTTAAAAATTGAAGGAGTGTGTCCCAAATCTTTGTACACTATAAATATTATGTCAAAGATACCCACTTTCTCTGTGTGTTTTTAAAGAGTACATCTGTGCATGCAGTACATTTGTGAAAGTGTGCATCTGTGCATTTGTGAATATTTCTGGTGAGGAACAAGAGTCTGAAGTTACCACAGCAGTTTTTAAACGAATGAATTATGAACCTAAAAATTAAGTAATAATTAATTTTATGCCAGAATCTGGATGTTGTTATTCAGGCAGCTAAATATAAACATGCTGGTGGCTTAGCTAACTTGAACAAACTCTGTGTTATGAATTGTGCAGCCTAATATTTTCTTCACCAAACATCTGTTTGGCACCAAAACATTTTATACACTCAAAAGTTTGGTGTTAGCAAGATTTTTTTTCTTTGAAAAATTAATACTAAAGAAATTAATACATTTATTCAGCTAGGACAAATTAAATTCATCAAAAGTGACAGTAAAGACTTTCATAATGTTACAAAAGATTTCTATTTCAAATAAATGCTGTTCTTTTGAACTTTCTATTCATTAAATAATCCTGAAAAAATGTTCTGCAAAATCACAGTTTCCACAAAAATATTAAGCAGCACAACTGTTTTCAACATTGATAATAAGAAACAATATTTCTTGAGCATCAAAGCAGCATATTAGAATGATTTCTGAAGGATCATGTGACACTGAAGACTGGAGTAACGATGCTGAAAATTCAGCTTTGTCATCACAGGAATAAATTACATTTTCAAATATATTAAAATAAAAAAAAAAACAGTTATTTAAAATTGTAATAATATTTCACAATATTTTTTACTGTATTTTTGATCAAATAAATGGAGCCTTGGTGAGCATAAGAATATTGAGAATATTGTAATTTAAATTTAAAATATAATAAATTTAAAACACCTCAGCCAATCAAAAGTGGTTATTTGTTGTTAGTCATCAATTCTTCAGAGTTATTTTTGTACAGAGGAAGAGGATAGCTGGTTGGCTGACAACATATGAACTGACAGCATAATAACATTGCTGCACACCTGAAACACACACACACACACACACACACACATACACACACACACACACACACACACACACACCCTGTAACATTCCATTGTTAAACTGCACTTAATCGAAGCAAAGCCTTCGTGCCTCTGAAATACTCATTAACACCTTTATCTTTTTTTCTCTTCTAAGAGCATTCCGAGAGCTGCATTATGCCAACACCTGGATGCAGCTGCTTAGGTACATGAACAGGCATGTACCACTGGCATGAAAATGGGTCAGTGTGCCAGTGTGTGTGTTAGTGAACATGTGCTAAATGTTGTGCGAAAAACTAAATAATAAGTAGGTAATAAGTATAAGTAGGTAATAAGTATAATAAGTATTATTACTAAATAATAAATAAATAGGATTAGAGTGAGACTTAAGCTGAACGATTTATAATAGTCTTTTATGACTGTTGTTTTTCAGACTGTACGGACATGATCCTCATGTCACACTGTGGGATGTCAGCTTTAATTTATGTCAGACTGTGCGACAGTCAAGATGCGTTAAAAACAGATGTGCGCATGAAAACTTGTCCGATCAACCCATACACGTCACACTACAGGACTGTGCACCAATTCTTCTGACACTGCCAGAACTTCGTCTGAGGGAAAATTTGATCGCAACGGTCAATAATCGGCTGTCGGTGAACATGTTAAACTAGCCTAGGATCAGAGGAATCTTTTAGGATTTTCAAAATTTAGCCAAAATCGTACAGTGTGCACCCAGCTTTAGTTAATGAGATTAAAGAGCTCCTGTAACACGCCTCGCCACACAAACAAACAAACACCCTGTGTCTCAAAACCCGGCCTGGACAACTGTAAAGCCAGACACTAGAATCTTTTTGTGATGCCACAATGTTGCAAAGTGCTACGTGATGTCAAAATGAAAATTAATGCAGTGACTATGATGTCACAATGTCCACAAAGTCAAAATGATGTAATGGGCCTACCCTCTCTCCTTTCGGGAGGAAACACTGGCAGACGCTGCAGTCTCGACCTTCGCACTCTTCTGTCTTGTCCCCCTAAAACGCAAAAATATAGTGTCAAGAATGAAGTAAAACACATTCATACACACACAGGCTCATATAGACCAGCAATTCAAAATGGAAACTCACTAATTGTCTTTAAGAATTGTATAAAAATTCAATATTTTGAAGCATTCATTGCTTGTGTTTCCTTAGATTACACACTTATATAGTTGAGTGGTGTTTGCCAGTGGAAAGTGCTGTCACAATGCTACTGTGCTCTGGGTTGTTGCCACAGAGTTGCTATGCATTTGCAAAAGTGCTCTGAATAGTTTTTAGCATGTTTCTGTTTGGTTGCGATGGTGTTCTGGGTGGTTTCTAGGAGGTTCCTTACAAGCCCAAATAAAAAGAGGCCTCCCTCTACTCTCTGACATCAAAATGAGTGTTACACTATTTAATTTAAATGTAATAACCCTACAAATAAACTAAACAGTTATAGAAGCCTCTGACTGACAGACTTCATCATCATATATAATTGATGACATTTACTCTCTTTTACATTATAAGAGAGAGAAAATTATGTGAATAAATGACATTTTATTGGCTTTCTAGCATGAAATAGACGTAAATTTCTTACGCAGTCTTGTGAGCCTGTGCATATCAGCTTTAACAAATATAATGAAATATTTAATTTATATTATTTTGTTTTTAATTTACATATAATTATTTTATTTCAACAGTTTCCACACAAATAATTACATCCATAAATAATTGTATTTCATGATTATTATTGTATCATATTTGGAAATGTAATTTCTTAAATGTATTAATTTATTATAAAATGCATCACTGACTCTTCCATGGGGTAAAAGAAAACTAAAATGAACACAATTTTAAACTTCATACTAGGGATGTCCCGATCAGGTTTTTTGTGCCTCCGATCCAATCTGTGTCATTGAATATTGAGTATCTGCCGATTCCGAGTCCCGATCTGATACCTAGTGCTTGGTGCACATTTCAAGTACATTAAAGTTATGAAAATCAATCCAATTTAAACAGGGATGTGCAGAGAGATTATCTGTAAGCTCAAATGTAAAAAAGGGGCACCTATCCAATTCCAATATGACAATTACTACAGTAATTATACTGTATAAAGACACTGATAGATGTAAACTGTGTAACAATTATGAATATGGGACAACTGATATACATTTCTTGTATTTTTCATGTATAAGCAGATATACAAAATACAATAAGCAGTATAATTGCAACAAAGAGGGGAAAAAAAGTGGAGATAAGGTTAGAAAGCATGAAGCTTGCGAAGTCAGAATGCAAGTCCGAAGCAAGACCCAACCCACAGCAATGTATATTATGGCAACGAGGTCTCAGATGGTCTGACGGCAGATAAAAATAAACAGTAAATAAATGACTTTTGAGAGATCTGTTACAAAAGTGCGCATCAAATAGGCTATGCTAAACAAGGAAGCACGGAACCTGCATGTGACGTGCTAGAACAGACCTCATTGGTCAGTCATGATAGCACCTCGAAAATACGAAAATACTTTTTGTGCGCCAAAAAAACAAAATAATAACTTTATTCAACAATATCTAGTGATGGGCGATTTCAAAACACTGCTTCATGAAGCTCTGAAGCTTTACAAATCTTTTGTTTCGAATCAGTGGTTTGGAGTGTGAAAGTCACGTGATTTCAGTAAACAAGGCTTCGTTACATGATAAGTGTTTCGAAATTTCAATGGTTCACCACTGGGGGGCATGACTTTGGCAGTCTGATACAACTTCCGAAACACTGATTCGAAACAAAAGATTTGTAAAGCTTCGAAACTTTATGAAGCAGTGTTTTGAAATCGCTGATCACTAGATATTGATGAATAAAGCCGTTATTTTGTTTTTTGGCACACAAAAAGTATTCTCGTCACTTCATAACATTAAAGGTTGAACCACTGTAGTCACATGAACTGTTTTAAATACGTCTTTAATAGCTTTCTGGACACTGAAAATGTTAGTTATCTTGCTGTCAATGGAGGCCTCACTGAGCCGTCAGATTTTATCAAAAATATCTTAATTTGTGTTCTGAAGATGAACGAAGGTCTTACGGGTGTGGAACAACATGAGGGTGAGTAATTAATGACATAATTTTCATTTTTGGGTGAACTAACCCTTTAAGGATTACATGATATTATAACATGTATTGTACATGAGAAATTGCCATGTTTTTGGTTGGAATCAGTATGTGATGCCTGTCTCAGTCCATGCAAGGGCTTTATCTTGGTAATACAGTATATTGCCATTCTTGCACTGTTTATGGAAACCAGACTAGACATTTGAGGTCATGGGAGATCCACTGACATACATGTGAACTAACAAGTACAATGGCAGGAATGTAAACACAGAGATAATGAAAGAACACAACAGAGAGAGAGAGAGAGAGAGAGAGAGAGAGAGAGAGAGAGAGAGAGAGAGAGAGAGAGAGAGAAGAAAAAGAGATAGCAGGTTCAGACTGAAATATGTGAGTACATTCAGTACAAGAGGGAAAGGATGTTATGTCTTTTTTCAAGGTAGTCAGCCACGTTAAAAAAAAAAAAAAAGGAAAAGGGAGAGTGATGAACTGTTCTTGCAATCAGACACCATTCTTCACAAAGCACACTTATCGCGCACAATGTCTGGAAACACAGACATACATCTAAAATGATCAAACGCTCCACAGAGAGACACAAAGTCACTTTTCTAAACGTTCACGTTTACTGTTCCTCTCTGGTGGAATGATCTTCCCAACCCTTCCACGAACAGCTGAATCCCTTGATCGCAAGGGATGCTAAAAACACATCTAATCCATGAGCACTTAACTGTTTGCTGCTGATGTTGACCCTGTTCTATACCAGGGGTTCCCAAACTTTCCATTCCAGGCCCAACTAGACAAATATAATCTATCTCAAGACCCACCAAAATAATTTTTAAGCATGAATGTGGGGTGGAGGTGGGAGGTGTTAGTTCTCTTTAGAGCAGTTTTTATTTTCCTTGTCATAGTATGAATGACATATGTTTAATTGCAATACAAACTTATGGTACATTATCGAAAATTAACAGCCTATAGCAGCCTAATGGCTATGTTGAAATAAAGTGAAGAACAACAGAGTAGTTTCAGTCTGCTGCCTCAACTGATTTACACAGACATGGAAGAACAAATTTAAGCCCTATGTTTAGTTCATGTAAGGTGATTGCAACCAATTAGAATGGTCAAAAAGGTATCGAAGAACAGTCCAGTAAGATGTGGGAGTCACAATCAAGCACCATTTGAAGGTGGGACATCCTTTTCTGACACATGGTAACAGGAGCACATGGTGTGAGAAGAAGGCAAGATTATTTGCTTTAGTAATCTTATTTAAAATGACATAAACTGTTCATAAAAAAATATGGGTGTGTGTATGAAGGTGTAAAGAAGCCTTTTGTCAGATTTTATTTTATTTTGCATGTTCAGAAATTCAGTTTTTCTTTTTGTTACCTCAGGGCAACATTGTGCGATAAGGAGTACTTTTCAAGGATGTCTTGGACAATACCTCACACTGGCAAAAATGTGGGACAAGAAGGGAAGATGCAGGGTTCCTGGGTGCGCAGGAACACCCAAAGTGATGTGCAAAAATTGTAACGTACACCTCTATTTCACAGCAGAGAAGAACTGCTTTTTCATATCGAGTGAAATCTCAAAAAGTTTTATCAATAACATGTTCCCAAATGAACCCAGAAATGATGTGGAATAATTTCTTATCATGTGCCATCAAAATGTGTGCAGTAGAGGGTTAAGAAAACATTCAGTTTCCTGAAGGCAACGCTGTGCTGTAGAGGGTTAATTATCATAGAGAAGGAAGTCATCAGTTATGTTGTTTCCGTACCATTTGGGTTGATCACATCCTGAGCAAATGGTCATCAGCTGTAGAATGGGAATGGGTGTGGGACAGTGGGAACTATCTCAGACAATGGTGTGCGTCACAACTTCCTTAACATATGCCGCGTCTTCACCGCAGGAACTTTCCCCAGGAACTAGGGACTTTGGGGTGGTACTTGGAGTGTTTCGACCGTAGGAACCAGGGTCTAAATGAAGTTCTGGGTAAAAATTTCCCCCTCAGAGAGTACCTGCTCACGGGGTAGTACTTTTTCAAGCAGCATTTTGATTGGTTGACTCCACGTAGCATTTTATTGCAACGACCATTTTAAAAGTCTGTTGCGGAGTGTGCATTAAGAGTCGTTTGATATTCGAATCAACAATGGAGTTTAAAAATACGACCGATGGACTGACGACAAGATTCAGGCTTCATTAAGCTTGTATTAGGTGGATGAACTGGAACTGGAGATATAAACTCCGGGAACTGGAGAGTCACGCGCTGTCCTACGTCACCGAACTTAATCTTCAAGGTACTTTAGACTGTGATGGAAACGCAGACAGCAATAGGTCTGGGGGACAAAAAGTCATTTGCTGGGAAAAAAGTTCCTGGGACAAATTGTTCTGGGTAATTTCGGTGGAAAAGCGGCTACAGACCACAGCTGTTAAAACATGAGCAACTACATTTTCACAAGTTCGCCTGCCCATTCAGTCTGAATGGTTAATGGTAAAACAAACTTGGCTTGCTGTCCTTGAAGGAGGCTCGAACCCGAGGCTCGGCTCGAGCTCCGAGTTAAACCCCCCTATAATAGTACTGCATAGAGGGATAATAAGAGAAATAGTAAGTTTAATAGGGAAGGCGCATGACGTAGCATAAGCTTTGTGAACTGCAAGAGGTTTACACTTTCTGTGTACGTTGAATACAGAAGGCGGTCTGGCAGAAGCTCAATTTAACTTCATAACTTGTTTAAATATGGATATTTTTTTACACAAACACATCGCTTTGCTTCAGAAGGCCTTTATTAACACTCCGGAGCCGTGTGGAGTACACGTTTATGATGGATGGATGTGGATTGAAGCACTTTCTTCAGCTCATACTCATTGAACCCTATCACTGCCATTATAAAGCTGGGATGCGTCAGGAAATTTATTAATATTTCTCCGATTGTCTTCGTCAGAAAGAAGAAAGTCATATATACCTAGGATGGCTTGAGGGTGAGTAAAGGCTGGGCTAATTTAAATTTAAAACAATAACCCAAAGCAGTGTGTTTTTGCCCAACGTACTGAAGCAGTGTTTTAAATTTGATAAACTGTTAAGCCTCAAGTACTGTAGCTAGGTATGTGGTACCAACATACTGTGACAGTGTTACATTTTTAACTATTTAGAGTAGTGGGATTTAAGACCCGATGGAGTTAATTTGAGTCTGAATTAGACTAACGGTTATCTTAAAGCAACTAGATAAGGTATAGTCATTGAACAGTTGTTGAATTATCACAGTTCAATAAGATTTTGAAAATGGAAGAAATTATCATTAATTACATTGCTAAGCACGGTTCAACTGGCATGTTTGACGGGATAGAGAAGGCAGATGACCCTTACAAGTGGGCTATGTCTCAATTAAAAAATCCCCCCAAAATGCCTAAGAACAAAGAAGGAAAAATTGCTAATGCGCTTCAAGCAGTTTTTGCTTCGTACAAAGTAACTAGGAAGAGAGTAAATGAGTTAAAAGCTGAAAATGAGCGACTCAGTGTTGGGGTAATTTCTACAAAAAATTACCTGGCTAGTGAAATGATATGGAAAGAAGAAAAGGTCAAAATGCAGAATGAGATTGCACTTCTTAGAACTAACAATGACATGCTTAAATCATCTGTGGAAAGATTGGCCAACAATTTGGAGGAAACAAAGGCAGCTTGTTAGTTTATGATCAAGAATGGCATAACTGAGAAAAACACCAGTAAGATATTGTTAGGTGTCACGTTGTGTAACACAGTTCCAGAAACGCCAGATTTGCAGGAACATAGCTCTGAGGATTGGGAAAGAGATTCTCAGTCATTCAGTAGTCAAGACTCCCATGGCACCAGTTCATGGTACTACAACTATGCGTGCTATTGAAGGAAGGGAAGAGCAAATGACCACTACCATGGTCAAAGGATTTAATCCAACTGAACTAAAAACTTTGATCAAGAATATTGGGAAATTTGATCCTGCCAAACAAGATCGATTAGATTTTCTAAAAAACTTGGAGGAATATGCTGAGATTTACAAATTTACAGATGGTGATGCATGTGTTTTGTTAAGAATGTGCTTGCCTGACACTTTGTCTGGAGCCTTAAATCAGAAAGTAAAGGACAGAACTGCTAAGAAGTCAGAGAGGAAACAGGCACTCGACTGAGCTCATCTCCAAAAAAAGGACCTGTTTTCCAAATTGAAAAGACTGGACAATGGATAAGAGAAACACAAAGAGATCAAACAATTTTCAGAGATTATGGACAGCAGTCTTCCCACCAAGGTGGAAAACAAGTGGGCAAAGGACATACCCACACTAAGAAATGCACAAAGAGACAGACTCACTGCACATGACACTAGAATGAGATAAATATATTCATACTTGAATGCAGACAATGTATTATTGAATGCTGAATGCACACGTGTGGATAAAGATGTCCACAATGGGAAAATGGACAATACACGGCAAAATGTAAAAGCTCTCACTCACACACTCTCTCTCTCTCTCTCTCTCACACACACACGCATTATATTGCCTATTGATTTTTTATTTTTTTGAGTTAATCAAAACTAAACAATTTGTAAATATTACTGATGCAAAGGAAAGATAGCCACATTATGAAAGTCCAACAAGGCCTTGAAGAAAAAGATGAGATTTTGGTAAAACAAATGCATGTTAGAGACTTAGCTATTGTCTATTCTGGTTTAATTTGGGATGTAACCTTTAAAACAGCTGTATGTGTTTGTATCTTCCTTATTATTAGGTTTAAACTTCAAAATGCAGATAATGATCACTTTATGACACTCCCACTGGCTGTGATGGTACCTTGGAGTAGTAGTTGCATTGGATCTCTATGGAGGGACAGAAAGCTCTCAGACTTCATCAAAAAGATCTTAATTTGTGTTCCGAAGATGAACAAAGGTTTTACAGATGTGGAATGACATGAGGGTGAGTAATAAATGACAGAATTTTCATTTTTGGGTGAACTAACCCTTTAACTACTGTTTTTCAATCATAACAAGCTCTGTATATCATGCATATGGCTTTCTCAGCCCTGTAACACTGACCTACAATAAAACTGTTCATTTAAGGAGTATGCGATTGACAGATCACAAATGTATTGTGAAACCTTTCACAGATCAGAATAGTGAAGTTAAGGACTCAAGGAAGTGTAAACTGACCCAAACTGCACTGTGTAAGTTTTCACAAATCAGACTGGTGAAATTATGCACTTAGAAAAGGGTTAACTGCCCAAAACTGCACTGTGAAAGTTTTCACAAATCAAAAGAGTGAGGTTAAACACTAAGGGAAGGGTTAACTGACCCAAACTGCACTGTGTAAGATTTCACAAATCAGAATGCTGTTAAACACCGGACCGTGCTCAAGAAACATTTATTATTAATATCAATGCACAGTTGTGTACAATTTTTTTCATGATTCGAATAGAAAGTTCAAAAGAACAGCATTTATTTGAAATAGAATCTTTTGTAACATTATAAATGTCTTTTGATCAATTTGATGTGTCCTTGCTGAATAAAAGTATTATTTCTTTCAAAAAAATTCTTACTGAGCAGCAAATCAGTATATTAGAATGATTTCTGAAGGATCACGTAAGACTGTAATGATGCTGAAAATTCAGCTTTGCATCACAGGAATAAATTACATTTTAAAATGTTATTTAAACAGTTATTTTAAATTGTAATAATATTTCCCAATATTACTGTTTTTTGTTTTTGTTTTGTATTTTTAATCAAATAAATGCAGGGTTATGACATCAACTCAGGGTTTGAGATGGTCCGTGCTGACTGGATGATGAGCATAACTGCACGCTTCGCTCCAAGTCAGATGTGCGAGATTAGAGAGTTAGGGTATGATGGTTGCTGCACGACCGTGAGACACGCTTCCCCTATTCCTTCACTTCTACTGTCTTGCTCCCCCTTTCCCCCATGTTACCTGTACTGTGCATTATCCCATTGCAATCTGAAGTTATACGAGAGTGAGTTACACCCGACCCTGGTTTATTTCTACTTGAAATTCTACAGCACAGATTAATAAAATATCTGCAAACTTGGGGCTAATTTGTAACCAACTGAAAACACTTACAATATGGATTAGCCTGCATGCTAAAACCAGTTTCAGATGATTAACTGATGTTTTTAATAAGAACCATAACTCAAGATATCTCTTCAACATATTTGCTCCTCGATGTAACAGTGAGTTAACAATATAACAATGCCAGTTTTTTTTAAAAAGGCAGCAAAACAACATTGTTAAAATTAAGTAATCTTACGGTTCTATGTAAATGAAAAGCCACATCAAAGCCACTTTCCAAAACCACTCAAGGGCTACACAAGCACTTACAAAAAAAAAAAAAAAAAAAAAAGGTTTTGACTCACAAGATTTTTCAAACAAATTCAAATTTGTTTTTCTAATATATGAAACACTTCTTTTGAACTTGGTTTCCACAAAAATATTAAGCAGCACAACTATTTTCGACATTGATGAGAAAAAACTGAGCAGCAAATCATCATATTAGAATGATTTCTGAAGGATCATGTGACACTAAAGACTGGAGTAATGATGCTGAAAATTCAGCTTTGATCACAGGAATTAATTACATTTTAAAATGTATTACAATACAAAACAGTGGTTTCAAATTGTAATAATATTTAACAATTAATATTTATTAATAATGTACTGTAACTGTTTTTATGTTATTTATCAAAAAATAAATGTGGTCTTGGTAAGGCCTTCTTTCAAAAACATTAAAAATTCTTACCTGCCCCAAACTTTTGAACTAGTGTATTTTAGAGCAAAGCAAAGCAACAAATAGGAAAATACACACTGCAGAAATATTAATTTCTATTATCATTTCCCAAGTGCATGACTTTTCAAGATCTGGATATCACACATTTGAAAAACTCTTTCCTATTTATTTCTTGCTTGCTTTATTTGAACATGAGTTCAGTTACAGTGTGTTACTAAGGTCGTACCGATGCCGATTTACAATAACTTATGCATTGGGACATTTGGATGTGTTAAAATCTTGCTCTTTCTGTATCTTTCCACCATCTATCTGCTCTTCCCCCACCTGTAGGCCCGCTTCACTCTGCACCTCCGACAGGATGTTGACCAGACAGCCAATCAGAGAGAGTGCAACAGATAACGCTCTCTTACTTACTCTCTATCCACGATCTCTCTCTCTCTCTCTAAACTTCTTCCCTACTCTCTATTCAGCAAGGGTTCTCAACTCTGGCCCTCAAGGTCCACTTTCCTGCAGAGTTTAGCTCCAACACTATTCAAACACACCTGAACAAGCTAATCAAGGTCTTCAGGATTACTAAAAAAAGTTACTGGCAGGTGAGTTTAATCAAGGTTGGAGCTAAACTCTACAGCAGGAGAGCCCAATCCTGTTTGTGGAGATCTACCTATAGTACCTACCAACAGAATTCATATCCAACCCTGATCCAACATACCTGTCTGTAATCATCAAGTGTTCTGATCTTAATTAGCTGGTTCAGGTGTGTTTGATCAGGGTTGAAGCTGAACTTTGCAGGAAGGTAGATCTCCAGGAACAGGACTGGGCACCCCTGATCTACAGGGAAGTGGACCTTGAAGGCCAGAGAATGACAACCCTTGGTCTAGAGCACTGGTTTTCAATCCTGATCCTAGGGACCAACCGTTTTGCACATTATGTATGTCTGTTATCTGACACACTCTGTTCCGTTCATAAAGCTTCCCACCTAACAAGGTGATGATCTGAAACAGGTGTGTTAAATAATGGAGACATACAAAATTTGCAGAGCAGTGGGTCCACAGGACTAGGACTGAAAACCACTTGTCTAAAGGCCAAAAAAAAAAAAAAAAAGAAAAGAAAAAAGTAATCAAAAATCAGAATCTGTCAACCAATTTTTATTTGTTTATGCAACTAATTTTAAAGCATTTTAAGCCATTAGGTTTGAAAGATCATGTGAAACATAAACTAAATCAAGTTTGTCAAACTGGTACTCTAAATCGTCAGGTTGGAAGTCGTTCCTTCCTGCAGTGAGACAGAAAATTTACCTATGTCATTCATCTTAATGAGTGGCAGGATGTGTATATGCGGGTATGCATTTCTGATACCTTTTCCCTAGTGTGAGTGTGTGCATGAGGCAGCACCTGCTTTCTGACACCTGGTCATTTTTTTCAGGTTTACAACCTTACCCCTGACCCCCTTCACACAGAATCAGACAGAACGCCTTAGGCAAAATGACTTATATCTGTGCAGGAACCACAGCGCGCCATCAATACAACACTCTTACTTTCCCCTATTCTTTAAAGGGGACCTATAATGCCCCTTTTACAAGTTTTAATATAAGTCTCTGGTGTCCCCAGAATGTGTCTGTGAAGTTTCAGCTCAAAATACCCCACAGATCATTTATTATAGCTTGTCAAATTTGCCCCTATTTGGGTGTGAGCAAAAACACACAGTTTTTGTGTGTCCTTTTAAATGCAAATTGTTGCTGCTCCTGGCACACTTTCCAGAAGAGGGCAGAGTTTTAACAGCTCGCGCTTCGGTTGCTCAACAACAACAAAGCTGGAGAATCTCATGCAGCCAAAATGACGATTGTCAGTAACGGTGTTCAGCCTTACATTGTTCAAACCGGAGTCGGACACTGATGGAGAGACTCAGGATGAATAGAAAGAATTTAGTGGATAAATGTATGTAGTTGCTGTGGAGTTGATTCAACTCATCGACTAGCATGTGCCGTCATGGTAATCTTTTGTGCAAATCCAGCATTGAATTGACTCTTGTTTGTGAAGCAGTCCGGTGTAAAATGACGGCATGGTAACAACACTCTACTACAACAACTCTTCCTCTTCTCTTCTCAACTCTTCCTCTTCTCCCTTGATGCATGTTCTCAGGGGCAGGGTTTATGTAAATTTCAGGGTTAGTGATGTCACTAACCCAGGAAGAAGCTTGTTGTAGTCCCTACCAGCCATTTGTTGTAGTCCTTAAACAGCGAATTCTTCAAAAAAGAAAATATCTCCCTTTGCATTGAACTTTGAACGTTGTAACTTTGCGGATGTTGTTTATGCTCAAAAAGCAACATTAAACAATAACTAAAGTTTAAAAAGTGAAATCATAATCAACCACCCCTTTAAACTTAAAAATCTAATTGTCATTATTTACTCTCCCTTGTGTTGTTCCAAATCTGGATGGGTTTCTCTCTTCAACAGAACACAAAAGGTGATTAGCCTGGCGGCTTTTTTATTATTCACTAGATTATTAGTGAATAATAGTGAATTAAATTTGGAAAGTTCTTCACAAAAAGCTGTTGTATGACTTTAGTGAACATGTCACGTTTGTGATGTTTTTATGGTGATTTCACATCCTTTTCAAATACTTCAGTATCTATTGCAATTGCATGCAAAAAACAACCATTTAAAACATCTCCTTTGTCTCCCATGGAGGAAAGACAATCATATACAGGTATATTTGGAACAAAATAAAAGTGAATAAATGATGACAGAATTTTCTGTCAACCCATTCAACCCATTTAGTTGGATTGTTTACATTAGAAATATGTCTGCATTCTTCTCTTCTTACGTAAAAGCAGGGATGGGCATCGATGCAGACGATGTTTTCTTATCTTATCTCTCTTTCTGGCTCTCCATCCCTCTTCATTCTTCCTCTGTTCAGTGCTAGTGAAGGTATGATGGCAATCTCCATCCATCTGCCCTCATAAGTAATGTTCTGTATCCATCTGTGCCTTTGGATTCTAGCCACAGAGATGATGCCTGAAAGGAGGCCTTATGGGCAGACGAGGCAGTACACATTTGTCAATAACCTACATACAATAACAGAATCCATTCCTGTTTACTCACTCCAAGTGAATCCAGTGATCTATCGATCAAAAACATTGTTCACTCGCCACAATCTTTTTCTCATGGGCGGTTGGTGATGAAAGACATCTGCAACCCTTTTCCAGAGATTTCTGGATCCCTTATGCCATCATAACCCCTTTGGATCATGTGACACTTTACT
Source organism: Mylopharyngodon piceus (assembly GCA_039654765.1). Classification (NCBI taxonomy): domain Eukaryota; kingdom Metazoa; phylum Chordata; class Actinopteri; order Cypriniformes; family Xenocyprididae; genus Mylopharyngodon; species Mylopharyngodon piceus. Next base: position 20,437,242 of record CM077447.1, read on the forward strand.
TCAAAGGCCGCTCCATGCCATTGAAATTAAAAGATGAGTGCATGTAAAACAAAATATTGGTTCTCAAGTTAAGATCTCTGTTTTAACATAGCTCACTGAAACACTCATACAACACCACTTCATCAATACCTCAATCTCACCAGCAAGCTAAAGAGTGGTAACACTAGACATTAGACCAAACCTATTGATCTGCTTCACTGCCAATACACAAGTAGCTGCTTTGCTAATGTGCGGTCACATTTACCATTGCTTGGCGAGCTGCTGCAGGCAAAATCCAGTCATTTTAATACGGAGACCATTAAAGGAATACTCCACTTTTTTTGAAAATAGGCTAATTTTCCAACTTCCCTAGAGTTAAACAGTTGAGTTTTACCGTTTTCGAATCCATTCAGCCGATCTCCGGGTCTGGCGGTACCACTTTTACACTTTTAGCATAGCTTAGCATAGTTCATTGAATCTGATTAGACGTTTTGAGCGAGATGCTAACGGTCTAATCAGATTCAATGAACTATGCTAAGCTATGCTAAGCTATGCTAAAAGTGGTACCGCCAGACCCGGAGATCGGCTGAATGGATTCGAAAACGGTAAAACTCAACTGTTTAACTCTAGGGGAGTTGGAAAATGAGCCTATTTTCAAAAAAAGTGGAGTGTTCCTTTAAAGGATTAGTTCACTTCAGAATTAAAATTTTCTGATAATTTACTCTCCCCCATGTGATCCAAGATGTTTACATCTTTTTTTCTTCAGTCGAAAAGAAATTAAGGTTTTTGAGGAAAACATTCCAGGATTTTTCTCCATATGGTGGACTTCAGTAGGGTTAAACGGGTTGAAGGTCCAAATTGCAGTTTCAGTGCAGCTTTAAAGGGCTCTACTTGATCCCAGCCAAGGAATAAGGGTCTTATCTAGCGAAACGATCAGTCATTTTCTAAAAAAAAAAAAATAAATAAAATTTCATATACTTTTTTTAACCACAAATGCTCGTCTTGCACTAGCTCTGCGATGCGCCACGCATTACGTAATCACGTTGGAAAGGTCACGCGTGACGTAGTTGGAAGTACCAATCCAGTGTCTACAAAGTGAACATGCAAAAATTGAGTCCTTTACAAAAAAAAGGTAAAACTTGGTGGAAAAAACCTTGTTGGCAAGCACAGAGGTAAGACGTTTCTTGTAGTTGGTCACCAGGTTTGCACACATCTCAGGAGGGATTTTGGTCCACTCCTCTTTACAGATCCTCTCTAAATCCTTAAGGTTTCTTGGCTGTTGCATGGCAACTCGAAGTTTCAGCTCCCTCCACAGATTTTCTATAGGATTAACGTCTGGAGACTGGCTAGGCCACTCCATGACCTTAATGTGCTTCTTCTTGAGCCACTCCTTTGTTGCCTAGGCAGAATGTTTTGGGTCATTGTCATGCTGGAAGACCCATATACGACCCATCTTCGACCAATCTTCGACCCATCTTCAGTGTTCTGGCTGAAGGATGGAGGTTCTTGTCCAAGATTTTACGATACATGGCCCCGTCCATCGGCCCCTCAATTCGGTGAAGTCGTCCTGTACCCTAAGCAGAGAAACAGCCCCAAAGCATAATGTTTCCACCTCCATGCTTGACTGTAGGGATGGTGTTCTTGGGGTCATAGTCAGCATTTCTCTCCCTCCAAACACGGCGAGGTAAGTTGATGCCAAAGAGCTCAATTTTGCTCTCATCTGACCACAGCACTTTCTCTCAAGCCTTCTCTGAATCATTTAGATGTTCGTTGGCAAACTTCAGACGGGCCTGTACATGTGCCTTTTTGAGCAGGGGGACCTTGCGGGCACTGCAGGATTTCAATCCATTGCGGCGTAGTGTGTTACCAATGGTTTTCTTGGTGACTGTGATCCCAACTGCCTTGAGATCATTTACAAGCTCCTCCCGTGTAGTTCTGGGCTGATCCCTCACCTTTCTCATCATCATCCTTACCCCATGAGGCAAGATCTTGCATGGAGCTCCAGACCGAGGGCAATTGATGGTTATTTTATATTTCTTCCATTTCTGAATAATCACACCAACAGTTGTCTCCTTCTCACCAAGCTTCTTGCTGATGGTCTTGTAGCCCATTCCAGCCTTGTGCAGGTCTACAATCTTGTCCCTGATGTCCTTTGACAGCTCTTTGGTCTTGCCCATGGTGGTGGAGAGGTTTGAATGGAAGATACAGATTCTTTGGACAGGTGTCTTTTATACACATAACGCGCTGACTTTAGGAGTACTTTCTCAAAGTGACGGGACTAATCTGTGTTCAACATGGGCACATAAACAATATGTAGGAGGCAGAATTCTTGCTGGTTGGTTGGGGATCAAATACTTATTTCACTTGATCAAATGCTCATCAATTTATGACCTTTATATAATGTTTTTTTCTGGATTTTTTGGTTGATATTCTGTCTCTATTCATTAAAATAAACCTACCATAAAAACTATAGACTCCTTGTTTGTTTGTAAGTGGGCAAACTTACAAAATCAGCAGGGGATCAAATTATTATTTTCCCCACTGTATACGGAAAAAAATCCTGGAATGTTTTCCTCAAAAACCTTAATTTCTTTTCGACTGAAGAAAGTAAGACAAACATCTTGGATGACATGGGGTGAGTAAATTATCAGGAAATTTTAATTCTGAAGTGAACAAATCCTTTAAGGATAAAGTTTCTCGGGAGAACGCAAATGTTTTGCGAGAGAATGCAAAAGTTTTGTGAGCGATTATATTGAAATATAATTTTTACATCACCACATCCCCTCAGGGGCTCCGTATTTCAATACAAACCCGATTCCAAAAAAGTTGGGACACTGTACAAATTGTGAATAAAAAAGGAATGCAATAATTTACAAATCTCATAAACTTATATTTTATTCACAATAGAATATAGATAACATATCAAATGTTGAAAGTGAGACATTTTGAAATGTCATGCCAAATATTGGCTCATTTTGGATTTTATGAGAGCTACACATTCCAAAAAAGTTGGGACAGGTAGCAATAAGAGGCCGGAAAAGTTAAATGTACATATAAGGAACAGCTGGAGGACCAATTTGCAACTTATTAGGTCAATTGGCAACATGATTGGGTATAAAAAGAGCCTCTCAGAGTGGCAGTGTCTCTCAGAAGTCAAGATGGGCAGAGGATCACCAATTCCCCCAATGCTGCGGCGAAAAATAGTGGAGCAATATCAGAAAGGAGTTTCTCAGAGAAAAATTGCAAAGAGTTTGAAGTTATCATCATCTACAGTGCATAATATCATCCAAAGATTCAGAGAATCTGGAACAATCTCTGTGCGTAAGGGTCAAGGCCGGAAAACCATACTGGATGCCCGTGATCTTCGGGCCCTTAGACGGCACTGCATCACATACAGGAATGCTACTGTAATGGAAATCACAACATGGGCTCAGGAATACTTCCAGAAAACTTTGTCGGGGAACATAATCCACCGTGCCACTTGCCGTTGCCGGCTAAAACTCTATAGGTCAAAAAAGAAGCCATATCTAAACATGATCCAGAAGCGCAGGCGTTTTCTCTGGGCCATGGCTCATTTAAAATGGACTGTGGCAAAGTGGAAAACTGTTCTGTGGTCAGACGAATCAAAATTTGAAGTTCTTTTTGGAAAACTGGGACGCCATGTCATCCGGACTAAAGAGGACAAGGACAACCCAAGTTGTTATCAGCGCTCAGTTCAGAAGCCTGCATCTCTGATGGTATGGGGTTGCATGAGTGCGTGTGGCATGGGCAGCTTACACATCTGGAAAGGCACCATCAATGCTGAAAGGTATATCCAAGTTCTAGAACAACATATGCTCCCATCCAGACGTCGTCTCTTTCAGGGAAGACCTTGCATTTTCCAACATGACAATGCCAGACCACATACTGCATCAATTACAACACCATGGCTGCGTAGAAGAAGGATCTGGGTACTGAAATGGGCAGCCTGCAGTCCAGATCTTTCACCCATAGAAAACATTTGGCGCATCATAAAGAGGAAGATGCGACAAAGAAGACCTAAGACAGTTGAGCAACTAGAAGCCTGTATTAGACAAGAATGGGACAACATTCCTATTCCTAAACTTGAGCAACTTGTCTCCTCAGTCCCCAGACGTTTGCAGACTGTTATAAAAAGAAGAGGGGATGCCACACAGTGGTAAACATGGCCTTGTCCCTACTTTTTTGAGATGTGTTGATGCCATGAAATTTAAAATCAACTTATTTTTCCCTTAAAATGATACATTTTCTCAGTTTAAACATTTGATATGTCATCTATGTTGTATTCTGAATAAAATATTGAAATTTGAAACTTCCACATCATTGCATTCCTTTTTTATTCACAATTTGTACAGTGTCCCAACTTTTTTGGAATCTGGTTTGTAGAAACCCACATGTTTGGGAGTTTCACATGAGATCAAAAAAAGTTCCCCACACAGATTTCGCTCATGTTCTAGTTGGTCACGCAAATTTGTCCCATTGACCAACAGAAAGCTGCTTGGCTCGAAAGTAACTTCTGTGTGAGCAGTTCTTCATGCGTCTCTACACCAGTGGTTCCCAAACTGGGGGGCGCAGAGTTATAAAAAGGGGGTGCGGCAAGGCTGAGAGATAGGGTACAGTCAACAGATGTTATGTTATGCAAAAGAAACCTCTTCAGGGTGATACAAGTCCCCACTCCCCAATGTGAAATTGTCCCGCTTATTATTCAGCTAATTGACAATGGACCTTTTTTGACTGCAGCATCCTACCTGTCAAAGAACATCATATGCTCTACATACAGCAGCAACTCAAATGCACTTTTAATTTCAATAGCGATTAACATTAAAGGGATAGTTCACACAAAAATTGTATCATCATTTACTGATCCTTATGTAATTGATCCTCAACTTGTCTGATTTACTTTCTTCTGCAGGATACAAAGGAATATATTTTATTTTATATACAAACAGTTTTGATTAACATTATGTTCCACTGAAAAAAAAAATCTTTTTATTTTCTGCAGAAGAAAGTCATTCTGGTTTGGAACAACATGAGGGTGTTAATGATGAAAGAATTTTAATTTTTGTGTGAACTATCCCTTTAACATGTTGCTAAGCTAACGATGCAGTACTCTAATATGCATAAAATATGCAGCACATACAAGACATTTATTGCCATTTGACTCAGCCAGCATCATCTTACATTGTGAAACCATTAAAACAACTTTATGAATTTATATACAAAAACAACTCACCCCCAAAGCTGTGTGTATCATCACAAGTGCCAATAAAAGCTTTGTGCTGGAAAAAAACAAATAAGATATATTGAATTAGCATCATTACTGATGCTAATGATTACATGATGATGGGAATGCTAGGACAATTGGGGACTCTTACCAGAAAAGGAGGCTGGTCGAGGAGATCTGGCGGGGGCGTGTCATCTCAGCCGCCACTCAGGGCATGTGCTAGTGTTGTAGCCAAGACCAAGACAAGATCAAGACCAAGGCAAGTCGAGACCGAGTCAAATCCAAGACCAGACTAGCACTCCTCAAAGTCATCTGAAAGATCCACATTTACTGCTTGAGGAATGTCTTATTTTTAATCAATAACTACAATTAGAATAATAAGACACTATAAAGAGCTGTTACCAATCAATTGAAATCACTAACAGCAAAGTTCATCTTTACACTGCAGAGGTGGAACAGAAGTTGCATCTGAATTGGTACAATTACAAATGCATAAATAATGTTGAGATTAATGTTTTAAAAAATAAAATTTATTTTTTATAAATTTGTAAAAAAAATCAATGTCATGATTGCAATTGTGCTCATATTTGTGAAAACAGCCCTCTTTCTTGTGATATTGCTCAATTGCTAATTATATCATATGTAATAATATAAATATCAAGATCTTATACATGTACTTTTTTTGCAATCATATCTTGAATTTTGTGGGCATTTCTGACACAATCCCTTGTTGATTTCTGGCCCGACACCACAGTAACAAAACAAATGAAATTATAAATAAGTTATTGATTGCATTTGAAGCAGGAAGTTTTACATCCAATCAAATTAATGATGTTAACAAAGAAATCAGACAATGCAACGGCAATTTAACAATTTCCCCGCAGTTGTGGTCTTGACCGGTCTTGAAATAAAATCCCAAGTCCTTTTAGTCTGAGACCAAGACAAGACTGAGACCAAATGCATCCGAGGACCAAGACAAGACCAAGACCTTCAAAAAATGGTCTCAAGACCGGTCTCGAGTACTACAACACTAGCATGTGCTACCTGTTGATCTTTCTCCACTGCCTCAAAATGGTGTGGTCAGTGATGTAGCTATGACTCCTGACGTCCCGACGGACCACTCACCCACCTGAGGGAAAAATTAAGAGATGGATGGATGGGTAAATCACTGTAGGAATATATGGATAAACAATAAATAAGTGCTGGAATTGACAACTGGGTAAAGGCAGATTCTCCTTCAATAACATTCTCAATGGCTGACAATATGGCAGAGGTGGTGATGTGAGAAGAGACAGGCTAAATCAATTCAATAGATGCAACTGGGACAAAGTTGATCTTTCCGGATGGCTTCTTTTCTATGACACACAAGTCAAGACTGACAAAGATTTTAAAGCGAACTCACTGACACTGACAATGGCCACATCAAACTAGACAACATGAGAGATAGGTGCATATCCAGGCCAATCTATGACATTAAAACCATCATGGCTGAATTTACCAGACATCAGTTTCACATCCAAGCCATAACATTTCTCATAACACTTTCTGACCTGATTTGATAATGAATGTTAGTATTGCTGGAGATGGCCGGTATAATATTTTCATATTTGTCAGCTATGAATTAAATTTATTTTGAAAACTACAGCTGATCTCAAAACTGTGTAAATTAATGTCACGTACAAAGAGTGCTGCTGTATACCTCACTACTTATGTAATGCTACCGATGGGTTGCAAGACTGCAGTAAATGGAAACTGGAAATTTGTGCCTGAATTTATTGTGGTTCTTAAATGTACTCGTTCAAAATAATTATTATGCCATTCAACGTCATTCACATTTCATTGAAACATTTCAATTCAAAATGGTAAACATATAGGAAATGGATCTTAATGCATAATAGCAAATAAAGTAGGAAACAAATATAGAAATAGAAAAAGAAAGGCTTAAAACTATAATGTTTGTGTTTGTCACAATTGTAGCAAATATGGCCTATGCACTGTCCCATAGTAGAAGTACATTGAAAAGTAGCCAAGTTTTTTTGTTTTTTTTTTAATGGAGATGACAAGCTTGTGTGGATGTTATATATCAAATAAAACATACTGATTCTGCCATTTAACATTCATTAGCAACATCACAAATCATATTAAAGCAGACAATATGCTTTTTTTTTACTTTAAACTGTTTTGTCCAGTAAATCCTCCATATTTTCACAAAGAGGCATACAACTTCTGTCACCTCAGTTCATTTCCAATTGCTAAAATTCATTGTATTACATGCTATTGACAATAAGCTATCAGTCTCCTTGGTTTATTTCTCTAAAGACTCTTGGTTTATTTCCTCTAAAGGAAACAAATACACGACATTCACAAGTACAAGACCTTCACCCAAGCACTCAATTACATCAAGTAAACAAAAACAAAGTCAAAATCCTCACCTGCTCCCGTAGTAGCCTACCACCGTGGCTTTACATTAACGTGTAAAATACAATCCCATTTAGAGTAGGTGCACGCCGAAAACTTTATCAGAAACGCGCAAAAGAGTCTGAACAGGGGTGCCCGCTGCGGCGAAGCGTACCCATGTGACGTCAATGGTTGATTTCCCTATTCCAACTACAACGCATGAACTGCGAAATACGTCAAACACACAGTTGCCTGTTGAACTCCTGCTGATTTTATATTCTTGAGGATTCACTGACAGTCCACAAAGTTTGAATCAGTTTCTTAAGTACAAGTTTAAGCTTTATTTCCGAGATGGTCGCAGTTCTGCAGGTGGTTTCGCAGGTAGATTTGGAGATCTTGCGGTTCCATTCTGGACTCCTGAATAACGTGTGATCCTGAAATTGCTGACTGGACCTGTGGGAACTGTGTGCGGGTTCATTATCTATGAGAAAATGGATTCTTGCTTAATATTGCGAGTGACACTTTTCGGAATGATGTTGCTGGGACTTCTTACACCGGCACAAACTAAAGGGGTGAGTTTAATAAGTAAATGATCGTGCCTACTAAAAAAGTTTTACACTCTTACACTCACTGTTTTACTCTTGTAAAACAGATTCAATCTTTTACTCTTGTAAAACAGTATGGCCAATACTGCATGTCAAGGTTGCAATCCGATACCATTATGGTACCGTGGCACTGACACAGTACTTTTTTGTAAGGGTATTTCTCAGCATTATACTGCAAACAAAACATGGGTTCCTGAGTCAGTTTTTCCACACTATTTATTTTGCATCTTCATACTATTTTAGCCATGCATTGAGATATTTGGTATTAATATTGAGGTTGTTTTACAGACTTTGACCACTAGAAGAATTTATCACGTTGATTATTCTCCTACTTTATTAATCTTTCTTCTTTCTTTCTTTCTTTCTTTCTTTCTTTCTTTCTTTCATCTGTGAATACAATGTCAAATCAGTTTGAACATTTCTCTTCTGGTCCTAGAGCAGGAGTTTTCAATCTTTTAGATGCCATGGACCCCAAATATGATCATCTTGGTGCGAGGGCCCCCCGTCCTAAAATTTAAAAGGCAGTTATATATTTACATGTATAAAGACTAAATTTATACTTTGAAAATTAATATTATAAATATGCGTAAAATTGTATATGGAAAATATTTTTATTTACTACAGTCTATTACTGTGCTGTACTGTAGGCTAGATGTAGTATTTATTTTATTTTAATCAATTTATTTTAATCAATGTTTTATTTTATTCAATTTATTTTCATTATTTATTTATTTGAACATTTTTACACTTTTCCACGGACCCCTTAGCTCTCCCTTGCAGCCCCCTGGTGGTCCCCGGACCCCAGTATGAAAACCTCTGTCCTAGAGCATGTGTTATATGCAGTTACATGAGTGATGTTGTTGTGCTGGGATGTTTGGCAGATTTGTGTGTTTTTGTGTATGAGAACAAGTGTGGGTCAGTATGATTCTATGTGAACCATCTCTCTGTCGTTATCAGAGACAGACATCTGTTTATGCAGGCTCTGTCTTGTCTTTGCTGCCCTTATCCAGACCCAGGTCTCTTTCTCTCTCTCTGTCTCTCTCTCTCTCTCTTTCACCCTCTGCCTGTCTCTTTCCATCTCTGATGTACACACAAACACTTAGCAACACAACTAAATGCCACATTTGACAAGTAAACTTCGAATTTAGATTATATTTGTTTAGTAAAAGTGAGAGCTTTTGGTTAAGTCTGTTATTTGTACTGTTTGTTTTGCTTGAGATTTAGGCCACATGATTCGGGATTTCCATGTTGTGTCAATTACGTTGTCTCGCAGGAGAGAGTTTGTCAAAACATGATTCCAGCTAGCCACAGAGAGCAACATGTTTGTGTTCAAAGTAATATGGAGAAAGTTCAAGATGTTTTTTGTGGCTGGGTGGAAATGCGGGAATAAACCGGGAAATGCTAGGAATGTTATGAAGTCAGTAACCTCAGCATCGGCCCTGAGGGTGAATATATCATGGATGAGAGAAAGAAGAGCAGAGGGAAACACAAGAAGCTTCTCTCCTCTCATCTCTTCTCCACTGCTAAAACTTAATCCTATATCCCGACTGTGACCTGTGTGTTTTTAGTCCCTGGATTCAGCTCATTGTCCAGCCTGCCTGTTGATTCAGAGTCCCTCTATTCATATAAAGCCAGTAGGACCCATCGTTGCCCATCGGGGGATTTACAGATGCAGTACAGACCCCGACACGTTTATCTTTCTGCATGTTTGACCAATCAGAAGGCCTGTCTGAGCTCAGCCATTCCAAGCTGCAGGAAGTCTGAGTGCTAGTGATGTGCCTGTTCGATGGATGTTGGGAAGATGCTGTTGATTGGTAATTCGAGTTTATCACTTTTCCAAACAATTTTAGCTGGTGGAGATGACAAATAAAACGGGTGGCATTCTATAGACTTGAAGCAGGAAGCTGTATTTAGGTAAATGAATAACACAAAAGACAGTTTTAGAGAGTAAGAAATCACCTAATAACCACCTAGCAATAAGTCTCTATATTGATACTATACACGTCAATCAGATATAGGCCTACACTACCATTCAAAAGTTTGGTATCGGAACGATTTTTAAATTTTTTCTTATGATTCTCTCACCAAGGCTGAATTTATTTAATAAAAAAGAAGGTAATATCGTAAAATATTACTGCAAATTAAAATAACTTTTCTATTTAAATATATGTTAAAATGTAATTTATTCCTGTGATGGCAAAGCTGAATTTTCAACATCATTACTCCTAGTCAGAGTTGGGGAAAGTTACTTTTAAAAGTAATGCATTACAATATTGCGTTACTCCCTAAAAAGTAAATAATTGCGTTACTTAGTTACTTTTTATGAAAAGTAATGCGCTGAGTTACTTTTGTGTTACTTTTTCTCATCTGGGCTGTTTGTTTTTATAACAACAAAAAAGTTCTATTTTTGGCAAATGTAAACGTCCTTTCACTCCAAAAGTGAAATGAATAACAACCTGTCCTAACCAGACACGACGCGACGCGACGCCGCGACACGTGATAAAAGGTATCTTTTCCATGTTAAGGTGCGGTCACACTGCACTTTGCGTTCCATTGACTTCCATTCAAACGCATGCGAATGCGACAGACCGGAAATGCAAGCTCGTGCGAAAAATTTTGCATTTCGCTGCGTTCCAAAGTTCAAGTTTGGTGAACTCTGACCTGCGAATTTGCATCACGTGAAGACGTGCGACCAGTAGAAGATCGATTCGTCACGGCATGACCTCTTGGCTGAAATAAAAGAATGATATTTTTGCAGTAAAGTCGAGTATATTTTTACATTTTTAATGTATTACTTTAAGTTATGTGTTGAATTCATGTTTATAAAAAAGACGCTGTAGACCGTGACGTCATATCACGACCGTTACGGTAGGTGTCAACTGGCGCGGGGCGGGTGGAGCAGAGCGAGCGTTTTTAATTAATTCCTATGGAAGTCGAGCTTCACGCTCGCGAGGTGCATTGTGGGATTGTTAAGCTCGATTTCCATAGGAATGAATTGAAAACGCTTGCTCTGCTCCGCCCGCCCCGCGCCAGTGGACACAGAGTGCGTGTCTGAAGCTTGAGCTGACGCGACCGTCATAGTACAACAGCCAATCACATTGCTTTCTGGTGTTGCATGAATGCAATTGGCTAGCGTCTGTGATCCGATTGGCTGACGCCTGCGTTGGCGCTTGAAAAGTTGAGAAATCTTCAACTTTTTTTTTTTTTTTTTTTTTTTTTTTTTTTTTTTTTTTTTTTTATTATGGTTTCGAACATTACAAAGATGACATTAATGATATACAATTTTTTATATATTATACGAAATCTTCAACTTCTGCCACGAGCAACGCGAGTGAAGCGATGCGATGGAACCCACAATTCAGTTCGGCAACGCATGACGTCACCCTTTCAAAGTAAATGAGAAGCGTTAACGCCGACGCCCCGTGTGAATGCAGCGTTACAGCGTCCGAAGAAATTTTGCACGTTCAAAGTCTAGTGACCGCGGCTTTAATCTGAGTTTTTGTCCTAACCAGCCGCGACGGCGACACGCGACTATTCTATTTTAGAAACTGTTTCTATTTCTCCGCGACGCTGCGGCTGGAACAACAACACAAAGTATGGCAATGATAATATCAGGTACTGTTTATGTGCTTTATTTAATGTTAAAAGCGTCTAATCTGAGTGTGAATATCATTCTGTGTTCCCAGCTTTTAGCTGTAATGAAAACAACACTGGGTAATTCACCTCAGATCTTGAAAATAAATAAATGGGCACAAGAACGTTCAAACTGTCAACTCAATGCGAACAAACAAGTGTATTAATGACAAAGATTGGTTCAGTCACTTCGTACAGTATGTACTTTAAATAATGTTTAAATGGTGTAATATTTATGAATTTTACTATGTACTTGCGTCATTGCGTCTGTGCTCTTGCCAAGAGAGCCCGCCCGCACTCTCTTCTGATTGGCTGTGGTTTTTGATTGATTTTATCGCTTCTCATTGTCGCGTTGCGTCTAGTGTGGACATGGCGTCAGGCTGAAGGAAATGCAAATTCATGCCTGTACAGTAGAGCGCGCATTTCAAACAAACAAGCCTTTCAGATGTGCTGCTACTCTGGAATACAGAATAATAGGATGCAGGAGAAGAAGTAAATGAGTAAATGTATGCTCACATTTAGTCTACAACTAGTCTAGAATAAGCATCATGTTCGCACAACAGCGCCTCTGCACTTACTCCCGATTTCTCTCAACATGGGGACAGGAGAACTGTTAGTCAATAAATAGGAAAACAATGTAACTTGCTTTACTTATTTGAAAAAGTAACTCAGATATTTTGTTGTAAATTTAAAAGTAATGCGTTACTTTACTAGTTACTTGAAAAAAATAATCTAATTATGTAACTTGAGTTACTTTTAATGCGTTACCCCCAACACTGCTCCTAGTGTCACATGATCCTTCAGAAATCACTCTTAAGGTGCCGTCACATCAGCAAAACTGTGTGTCCAAAACAGCCCATTGTCCATAGCTAGAGATGTATGAAGCAAACCAAGCTGCTTTCTGCTTTCTGTTAGTCAGTGCGTCGAATAAATCTGCAAGGGGAACTTTGCAGAGCTGCTGTAAATGCGACCGCACCTTAATATGATGATTTGCTGATCAAACATTACTTATTAATATCAATGCTGAAAAGTCTTATTTTAGTGGAAATCTTGATATATTTGTTGTTCAGGATTCTCTGATGAATAGAAAGTTCAGAAGAACAGCATTTATTTGAAATGGAAATCTTTTGTAACATTATAAATGTCTTTGCTGTCACTTTTGATCAATTTAGCGCATCCTTGCTGAATAAAAGTATCAATTTCTTTAAAAAAAATCTCAAATTTTTAATCGGTAGTATATTTTATTCATAAAATGTAAAAATCGAACTTAGTTTTTCAGGAAAATCCTGTAGAATGGGTGTGATACTCAATGATTTGTACCTCTCTTTACATCTGCTATGTATTCTGACAGCTTTTCCTGATGGGTTTCCATTGTGTTGTGTTCAGTGTAATTGTTTTTGTATTACTGTCAGTCATTCATTCCAAAGGCATGTTAATACACAGTGTTACTGACAGTCTGCATGTGAATTTTACTAATTTTCTGTTAATACGAGAAGACATTTGGATGATGACTACAGGCCTTTCACGAGGAGACAAACATTAGCTTGATTATTTCAGACAGGTATCAGATTGGTGCCAGATCATTTGCATACTGACACATAATCTCACAGTGTCTGTGAATCTAGGAGGATGTTTATGAATATTCCATATTCATCGCTAGTCCTGTCAAGTCTCGTCTCTCACTTATATGAAATAATATTTTCCTTGCTTTTTGACCCGTGAAATGATTTCACAAATGATTGATGAATGTCTTTTTAATGTGAGATGTGTTTTGTACAAATATTTTGAGTATGTTGGTGTGTGTGCTCGGTGTTTACCTGTCAGAACGTGACTGAACCTGAGCACACCTGCATAGAGGCAGTGCATCTGTGAGCGAGCACAAATAAACTCATTCTGCAGAGCCTTTTGAAGCATCTTGAAGCCCTCAGCCTTTGTGCATCAGGACTCAGGGCTGTTCTCAATCATCCTTAGATCTCTCAGCAGGCTGCATATTTCATTACACGTGTTTCTGTGTGTATTGAAGTCTGTGTCGTGTTGTCATATCTTATCTGCACTGTCAGCAGAGCTTACGATTTTGAATCTAGAGAGGCAATAAACTTTGTTAAAACTGAGTTCATAGTTTAGGTTTAGATTTCACTTACAATGCAGAAGTCTCTTATGCTCACCAAGGGGGCTCACCCGCATTTATTTGATTAAAAATACAATAAAAACGGTTATATTGTGAAATATTATTATAATTCAAAAGTTCTATTGTAATATATTTTAAAATGTAATTTATTCCTGTGTTGGCAAAGCTGAATTTTCAACATCATTACTCCAGTCTTTAGTATCACATTATCCTTCAGAAATTACAATATAGACTTCTTTCAAAAACAGTTTTAAAATATTAGTTATTCCAAAGTTTTCACTAGTGATGTATATATCAAATTACCATGGAAACAACAACTGATAGCATCACCACCACATACTTTTGTGTATTGATTAACGAAATGGTACAGCAGCATCTGGGTAAAAATATGCAGTGGTAGAAAGATAAACAGTTTACTTGTGATATCGAATCAATCCATATACAAAAGTACAGTGGTGGTGATTTTTGCAAATATCTGAAAGCATGCAGGGTTTAAATGCGAGGTCAGAGAAAAAGGGTGTGAGGGATCTTTCACAGTGGATTTTAAGTCTTCCACAAGTCTAAAATAAGCATCATTTCAACAGCTTTCAAACAATGTTACTTTAACAAAAATGAAAGATTAGAGCATGAATTTTTGGTAACTCCCAAAGATAAGAGTTGGTAAGCGTTGGTCTTCTTGGTAAAAGCACAAAAGCAAACATCATATAAACTGTAGGCCGCTTGACAGTTTGACAGCCACACTCCGTAATTTAAAAGTTAATTAAAAGTTTTAAACAGAGAAAATTAATAGTACTTCATTTTTATACATAAAACTTCATTTAAAATATGTGAAATATCAAAAAATGTTGGTTTAAAACAGACAAAGTTTAAAAGTACCTTTTACCAGTTATAACCACAGTTTGATGCAGTTGTAGCCTAAATTAACTTGTAACCCGAAGGTCATGGGTTCGAGTCTCAGTACCGGCAGGAAATGTAGGTGGGGGGTGTGAATGAACAGGGCTCTCTTCCACTCTCATTACCCAATGCAGAGCACAGATTGAGAGTATGGGACACCATACTTGGCTACACATCATGTCACTTCACTTTTTGTACAATAGCATAATAAAATTTGTTAATTCTCTGTTATTACACACTTTCACTCACAGAATAAATTAATAGTCATTATTTATAACCCAAATTACAGCTGGTAATGGCACTTTTCCAAAGATCAGAAACACAAACAGATAAAGGCCTGGTTTCACAGACAGGGCTTAGATTAAGCCAGGAGTAGGCCTTAGTTCAATTAGGGCATTTAATTGGCTTTTAAAAATGTGCCTTAGAAAAAAACATTACTGGTTTACATCTTGAGACAAAACAATAACACTGACATATTTTAAGATATGTCAGTGCAAGTTGCTTTCAGTTAAAACAGCTCAAACATATATTTTACTCTGGGACTAGCTTAAGCCTTGTCTGTGAAACCTGGTGGAAAGTCTTCCTCTTCTTCCAGTACTTCATGAAAAGTCGTCATCTTCATCTCTCTTTCTCTCTCTCTCTTTCTGCAGACAAATGCAGGTCTGTATCTGATTCTAGTTTGTTCTGATGGTATCTATTCTGTGGCATCTGGTTCAGAGTTCCACAGCACAGTGACTACAGATCCATCATGACTGATAAGATGAACATGCACACATGCTCCCAGGAGCTCATACGGGCCTATGCATGCACCCATACACACAAAATGCATATAAATCACATATAATTGCACATCACGTGTACAAATGGACTGAAATGGATTCCAAATTGTTAAACATTCCTGAACTGCTCTATTGAAGCCTCACATCCCTGTTTACATCATTCCCCCCTCCAGGCACGTGAGAACATTAATGTGTGCGTGGGTGTATGTCTGTCTATTTTCTGTTAGTGTTACATGCACGGTAAAACCCAAACAACCCATGTGTACAGATTGTCTATCACCCCGTCGCGGTGTAGAACCGTAGACAATGCACACACAATTCCAGACAGATTCGGTTACAGTGAGAAACAAGGACTGCCCCAACGACAATAGTGTCGCTGATCTGAGATCATCAGGAGACATATTTTGTCTTAGTGAGTTCAAGGGTACGTGACACAGACAGGTCCTGTGTATCTAAACTTTGATATCAAATCAACAATCAGATGGTTTTTTTGCATTTTTGTCAACTATAAGTGACGTGACGTGTGGCGTCCTATACTCGGAATTTGTGCTTTGCATTTCACCCATCAAAGTGCACACACACAGCAGTGAGTATTGAACACGCACACCCGGAGCTGCGGCACCTGGGGAGTGATTGGGGGTTAGGTGCACCTATGCTGTGGGTAATGAGAGTGGAAGAGAGCACTGTTCATTCACTCCCCCCACCTACATTTACTGCCAGTACTGAGACTCAAATCCGCAACCTTCGGGTTACAAGTCCGACTCTCTAACCATTAGGCCACAACTGCCTCACAAACAAAACGTTCGGGATTTGGACCTGCTTCATTGGTATTGTTGATCAACACTCTACCACTCGACTACAAATTGACTTGAACCTCACAGGACTTGAACCCACAATCTGACGCTCATCTTGTTGCGCCACCGGGCAGACTGCGCTGTCGTGGAAACTTCTTGTCATTCTGAAAGTCATTCAAAGACATTTTCACCCAAATGTCATTTCAATCTCAATCTCAAATGATGTATTGTGTTTAATAGCATTATGTGGTGGAAATTACATTTTTAACATTGGAATAAAATACAACTGTTTTGTCTTGTCAAGGCTAACTTCATAGCTAGATTTGTATTTATACACATAATTGAATTAAATAATTATATTTTTTGCATAATTTGAAAAAAAATTACATATATTTTTATTTTATTTTTCACAGATCACGTCTAATATTTCATCTTAGACATGCTCTTCACACACACTGTTGTCTCATTGGTAAACAAGTACACTATGGATAAATCTTTATTAGGGCCAAAATTGGTG
Organism: Mylopharyngodon piceus; assembly: GCA_039654765.1. Lineage (NCBI taxonomy): Eukaryota > Metazoa > Chordata > Actinopteri > Cypriniformes > Xenocyprididae > Mylopharyngodon > Mylopharyngodon piceus. The sequence goes on from CM077447.1 coordinate 20,454,210, forward strand.
GTTGTTGTGGAAAATTATGCCATTAGTAGTCCATGTCGTGATTTGTTCAGAAATGTATGCAAAATTATTTTCAAGCTATAAGTATGTAAATACTGTATATATGTAAATGATCATAAAATGTATTAGGCTAATTCAAATTTTTACAAAGGATTTTCATCATTTAAAATTGAAGGTCTGTGAGAAGGTTACATTTTTAAAACAACAAAGTTTAAAAATTAAATGATGAATGCACAGTAAAACATTCCCATTGCAGTTTTGATGAAAGAAAAAATAAATAAAAATCAACTCATGGGACATGATATTGCTCAATTAAGAAACACCCATTAATCAACTTCTGTTGTTATCAAAGGAAGCATTACTTTGCTTTTATCCACCTTACATTTCAAAGACATAATGTATGAGTCTATGATTTTAACCAGTGAGATGTGAGGCCATGAACTCATGCTTGTCGCTGTCATATCTTTTAATTTTGGAGTTCATCCGTAACAATGCATGTTCATGCAGAGAGTCGGTTAAACTCCCGGCATACCTTTAAGCCATGGATTTTATGCATTTCTTGATTAGGTGATTCCATTTAAATTATGGGTGTCTGCTTGGGCACATCTCGTGCCTTCAGTCAGTTAACCTAAAAAGAAATCCTAATGATATGATGCTACAAAACCACAAAGGACTAGAATTTTTAATCAATATTTTTCCCCCTTTTTGGTGGCCTTATTTTCTTTTCATTAAGCAAGTATGTGATTCCCTCCTTATTGTTATTGTAAATGTGTTTATGCAGTCATGGTGTTGTGTTGCTTGTGTTTTCCTCTCAGGGGTGTGTTTGCAGTGGGAAATCAGGATGTGACTGTCAAGGAATTAAAGGACAAAAGGTAACAGAACATGCAAACATACATAAACATACATACAATCATAACAATTGACCTTGTAATATTATGTCACAAAACATATTGCATGAGATCGCCATTATCCTTACAGTGTGTTCAAAACAGCAGAGCTAGAGAGAAATCAACTAGAGTTCCTCAAGTTGAACATCCAAGGATGTTCATATCAAATGTAAATGCTGCCCCCTTGTGGTTTCACATTCATACCTCACATTTCTGGTGCTGCAGAAGCTTCCATGTTTGCCACATAATAGTGAAATGATGTCAAATTTATTTGTATAGTGCTTTTCACACATGATTTCAAAGCAGAAAATTATTGTTTATAATATCTTAATATCTTCATGCCTTATAGTTGCATTCAGCAGATCCTATCCTAGGATTTAGGATGTTCTAAACACAAAGTCACCATGAAATCAAAATTGACAACTCTTGTATTTTTATGGAATATTTCAGTATTTATTATAAATAATTTATCTGTGCACACCACATCCACAACCAAACCACAACCAATAATCAATTCCTGATGGACAAAATTATGTCCCATCCTACATTTTTACTTTTTCAAGATGCTGTTTTACTCAGATGTATGTCACAGCGGGGAAGAAAAGACTTTCACAACTTCTATTTCATGCTGACTTTATGGGTCTGTGTTTACATGGCACATTGAGACATAGTGCTCATCTAGGAAAAGTGAGATTGAATCTTACATGCAACATTTCCATATCCAGGATTACAGTTTCAATTAAGTTAAGACAAAAGTACCACCCTTTCTGTATCTTGATTATAGCATCACATCTACACTTTTGTGTATTTCCATAATATGAAAGATCAGTCATTGGTTGATCAGAATTCCTGATGTCAGGATGTCAATATATAAGCTTGGGTCACCAAGTTCAAAAGAGAAAGAAGAGAAAATATGTTTTGTGGTGGTGGGTGGCCTCATGAGTATTTCTGGGTGACGTGACAAGTATTTGCCACCCAGGTGTCCGTATCAGATCAGCTGTGCTACACTATTGATGCCCAAAGCTACAGAACACTTATCAACAAAATAAGTCACGCATCTGCTCCTCTGTATGTGTCCACCTGTGTGTAAGAGTCTGTATTCCACTTCTCTCTATACACATGTGTTTGGCATACCTGTCATGGTATGTTCATTCCTATAGAAGCTAGGGTTTTTTAATGGATTTTACATGGGATTAGATAAAGTTCATGGAGCTATTTTGCAGACGTTCCTCTGTTTTCCAGTCTTTGTGTTGTTGATGGATATTTGCAAATAATCTTGAAAATCTGCTTTAAATTTCATCCTGCAAATTCACCCAGTAGATCTTTGATGAACTTCTTTCAGCTTGCACAAGGTGAAAATATTCCACCATGTTTCCATCCCATCTGTGTAGACTAAGGGCATCATGCACCTATTTTAAAGTCACATTCAAATCAAAATTGACAATTCTTATTTTTTAATGAAATAAAAAAAAACTTATGACCGAAATGCGTAGAGTATCTCAGAAACTGAACGCGCATCTGTATACTGTATCCAGTGTAGACAGCATCAGTGATTATAATGGCTTCTATTTTCTTTTGACATGACGCTAACATTCAGTGTAGGCAAATGTCAGCCTTTAAGCGACTAAACGACCAGTGGGCGGGGCCTAAGGTGGGATGATGTAAAACTATTCATCGATGTCTTGCTCTGGAGGCAGTCATATGCAAATATATTTGCCCGTGTGACATCACAGATCCCGCAATATCAAAACGAGGCGTTTTTGGAGCTTGATTAAATAAATGCTTTAGGCGCTCTGAACCGTGCCCTAGCGCGTTTGACCCCCAAAGCCTGGTTTGTTTGGCTAGTGTGATCGCTCCGTACCGTGCCCGGTAGTTTGCGAGTAAAGCTGCAAATTCCTCCATTAAAGGGTTAGTTCATCCAAAAATGAAAATTCTGTCATTAATTACTCACCCTCATGTTGTTCTACACCCGTAAGACCTTCGTTCAACTTCAGAACAAAAATTAAGATATTTTTTATAAAATCCGATGGCTCAGTGAGACCTGCATTGCCAGCAAGACAATTAACACTTTCAGATGTCCAGAAAGCTACTAAAGACATATTTAAAACAGTTCATGTGACTACAGTGGTTCAACCTTAATGTTATGTAAATCACTAGATATTGTTGAATAAAGTTGCTATTTTGTTTTTTGTCACACAAAAAGTATTCTCATCGCTTCATAGCATTAAGTTTGAACCACTGTAGTCACATGAACTGATTTAAATACGTCATTAGTAGCTTTCTGGGCATTGAAAGTGTTAATTGTCTTGCTGGCAATGGAGGCCTCACTGAGCCATCGGATTTTATCAAAAATATCTTAATTTGTGTTCTGAAGATGAATGAAGGTCTTACGGGTGTGGAACGACATGAGAGTGAGTAATTAATGAGTAATTAATAGATAAATCTATTAGGCAGTATCATAGCGAAAGTGCTTTTCTTTCTGTTTTCTTCCATACAAAAAGTTGCATCATATATGACGTAAGCGTGCTCCAGCCCTGAACGTTAAGTGCAATGTGAGTGCGGGCCAGAGGGGGATTGGGGAGGGGGAACAATCGCGCTCGGGCTCGGTTCAAGGCCAGTGTGTTTTAATGGTACCTCTTATATTTAAAAAAATCAAGCCCAATTTGATTTCTCATGTCATTACCCCTTTAAAACACTAGGCTTCACACACAGACTCTTTTAGATAGTTACAGAGAAAACTGGACATCATAGTAAACGACTAAAGATCACACACTGCCAGAGGTTCAAGTTGTTCCGAAAACAACAAACTCATAGAAATGTGCCCAGTCACTAGGAGGTGCATGACAAATGAAAACAATATGTGTACTGGAATCGGATAAAAGTATCAAGCATGTTGGATATCCTCAGACTTGACATAGTCATAGTCTGAAACTAAAACATTAAAAAATATAGTCCATGCACATCATATTTCTGTGAAAATCTGCAGAGTGGTTTTGACTTTTGGCAGCTATAGTGTCGACTCCTCTAGACTGTAAACAGGGCAAAAATCTCAGCAAACAACGTGCAATGTATTCCAGCCTTTACTGTGTTTTAAACAAACATTTTATCCATAATAATCATGCAACTTAATCATCAAAGTTACAAATATTTTTGTTGAAAGTAGCTGATAAACCAACACACTCTCATGGTAATTTATATCTATTTTGTTTTGCTCAATCAGTGGTTAATTCTTCTTATGATTTCATATGATCTCATTTCATGATCTGCTTACCCCTCACTGACGGTTAGGGGTGCTTACTTTTTTCCTACATCATACGTTTTCATACGAATCAAATCATTCAAAATCGCTACCTCATTAAATAGTTAAATTTTTGGATAAACACAATTTGTCACAATCTCAATCTCTCAATGATTCTGTCTTCCTCTCAGGGTGACAGAGGGTCACGTGGTGAGGATGGTGTAATTGGAGTTCAGGGGCATCAAGGAAAGGAAGGCCCTCCAGGACTTCCTGGTCCAAATGTATGTTACATACGGCTGCTTTACAAGTACACAGTTTCAAAATATATCAAATGTACAAAATATAATACTAAATCTTACGCATGCTTTTAGAGGAACAATATAGAATTTCCCCTGTATTTCCTCCGCACTGCTAATAGAGTTTTTCATTCTTTGCCAGTCGCCTACAGACAAATATATTAAGGCATAATTTTCTTTTACCTGAACTGCTAAATGAGGAACTTACAGAATTTGAGACATTATTATTGCAATACTTTTTGTGTAAGTCCATTGTGAAATTTGCTATATAACTAAAATTAACTATTCATTATAATATGTTGCCATATTCTTATATTGAGATTGAGAGTATCTTTTCGTTCATGCTAATATACAAAATATTTGAACAGACCTTTATTTATTTATTTATTTATTTTTTTGATATTCAACCACATATAAACAAATTGATTGTTGTATAGACTCAGTATTAGAGCATTGATTAATGTTGCTAAAATGTATACATGATATATATATATATATATATATATATATATATATTTTTTTTTTTTTTATCACACAGGGAAATATGGGAAGGAAAGGCATCCACGGACATAAAGGTTCTAGGGTACGGAGTGTGTGAGTGTGTTGATATATTTCCCGTGACACTTGCAGTATAATTGAACACTAGCCAATCTCTCTCTCGTTCTCATTCTCTCAATAAGGGAACTTCAGGGACCCCAGGATTCTTTGGACCACCGGGACTCCCGGTAAGTTTTTAGAGTAGTTTTGAGAGCTTTTTGCTTAATAACTTGCATTGGAGTGTATCCAGTATCCATTTCTGGCCAAAATGCTTAAAAGAGGAAGACCGTTGCTACTTATATGTCATAAAAGCTACTTTTTATGACACCATCATTGCTGCTTTGACTAACATTTACAGAGAATATCATTTTGTGAATATCATGTTTTTCTCTTTCAGGGGATCCCTGGAAAAGAGGGCCCGAGGGGGCTTCCTGGTCGCCCAGGATGCAATGGAACAAAGGTAATGCAGAAGTATGGATCATTATTTGTGAATAAATTGTAATCATTCCTTTAACTGTACTAAAGCCTACCAACTGTCACCGTACTAAAGGTCACTGTCATTATTGACTTGTGTTTTTCTTCCAGGGTGAGCCTGGTCCCCCAGGCTTTATAGGGAAGATGGGACGTCCTGGATTGCAGGTGAGTTCTGAAAACGAGTAAGCAAATGTAGTCAATAACTGATATTTGCTCAAATCAGATAATATTAATATAACGTTTGGCTGGTAGCAAAGTGAACCCAGTTGCAGTGCTTTATTTTGGGAAATAAAAAACAAAACTAAAAAAGTTCTTTGAGGTGGGAACAAGGATACAAGGATACAAAACTCATCAATGACCGACTTAAATCAATATTGCTGCGTCCGAAATCACATAAGCCCCTTGATCCCAGAAAATTGCCATAAAATTGCTAGAGTGCCTTCTGTGTGAATGCAAACACGTCCCGGGATCAATCCCGGGATGGGGACCTAGTAACATTGCCGAGATCAGTCCCGGAACGCGCCCTGTGCGAACAAAAAGCAGGACCAGTGCCATAAGGGGTGTGTTATAGTGATGACACAGTGAGGTTGAGATCGTTCAGCAGCTTGGTGGAACGGTACCCGATGCACTAGTTTATGATCAAATCAGAAAAAATTGCACAAGTGTGGTTTCACGAGAGAGAAATTGCAGATCATAAGCAAACTTAAGATGCTGCGGAGAAAGCATGTCACATCCTGATGCCACGTGTCTTTACAGGATGTGTGTGAACGCACACACAGATTCCAGAATATCACTGGCAGTGTAAATGAACCAAAATCAAACCATCCCAGGACAAATCCCGGGACACATTATCAGTGTATTTTCCAGAATCTCTGTGTGAAAGGGGCTATACTGTAGATACTGTATAATGTAGGTACTACATTTGAATTTGAACTTACTTCGCGAAAAAAAGTATGTTCTACTGTAGATAGTATGAATATGGTAGTATGAATGTTATTCCGGTGTGGTGAGAAATCGAGTTCCCCAGGAATCAGGTCTCTTTTAGGACCCTGAGTGCTCCCATTGGTTCAACGGACTGGGTAGTATATTTAGCACTTGATTATAATTCCTGCAAAATCACGTTGTGATTTATATTGTTTAAAATGCATTATAATGTCCATTAATGTCTTTTAAATTGCATGGTTCATAGACTAGTATATAAATGAAGGTTGTGAAATCAAGCATTTCTCATTCTTAATTTTTAGCTTATGTACTAGCATAGCATACATCTACCAAATTAGCCTGCTAGCTTAGCTTATATTATATTAGATATGTTTTTTGCTTCCAATATAGTTTCCAATTACATGTTTCAAATTAATGATGTTTGTACATGACTTAGCATGACAATTAATTTATTAAAAATTTCTAATAGTAATATTATATACTATACCACATTGCTATTATTGTGTACAATTAATATTAAGTTACTTTTACAGAACTATATTGCAACAATCCTTATCCTTATAAAAAAAACAACATTTTTAGGCATGGTTGAGTTACCAGTTTGTTTTATTATGCAATACGTAGGCATTCATTTTATATTTCAAGCATGTTGTTTGTGCACTTAATGTAATAAACATCATACAATAGTGAAATAGGTTACAATTAGTCAAGACATCATGATAACAACTTTTGATCAGGCGACCTGATTCCCGATTCCTGGGGGGACTCGATTTCTCATGACACCGAACGTACTATGTCCACCATGTTGTTACTGTCACGTGACTTACCAGCGTCAGTTGCGTCAGTTAATACTGTAAATCCTCTCCCGTGGCCTCATGGGAAAGTAAAATGTCCATTGACTGTGCACTTCAGAATCTCAGCTGAAGTGATGGGTCATCTGGGTACTTTTCGCCTACTGTTTGACAAATATGTATTCAGACATACTACTCTTTTGGCGTACTGTTTTTTGCATACTATATAGTAGAATAAGTATTCTATTTTGAACGCAGCGTAAGACCTAATAAATAACTAAACAATATGGCATAAACTAAAAAAGCAACAGGCGTACTAAGGCTCAATTAGTATTTTTACCATTGTAAAAGTAATAATTTTGTAATAATATTATTATTATAGCAGGAATAGTAAAATAAATAATATATTTATTTTTATATATTTATTTTATATTAAATAAATTAATAAATTTGCATATGCAGGAAACAGGAAAAAGGGTAATTTCATAATAAAAGTAACGTAACAGAAAATGCTAAGCTGCACCAAACAGTAATCAGAGTGTAACCAACATGAAAATAAGAAGATGCACTATATATATAAATACATACATATATATATATATATATATACACACTAGTAAACATTTGAAGTGGATCAAAAGCTTTCATCAAAGTTGCCAACATAGTTCTTAGGACAACTTTTATGAACTTTTTTGATCCACTTTAAATGTTGACTACTGTATATATATATATATATATATATATATATATATATATATGAAAACGTTTAATGCACAACATGTAATGTACAACATATTAATAAGATAATTATCGAGAAGAATTTTGAAAATTCTGAAACCTCCACCAGTGGTACACAGAAAGACAGTTGTAAGTATGAACCTCTCATAAAATGCTATGTAATGAATACTGACATGCTATAGATGTTTTGTAGATTCATATTTTAATTCATTAAACATTAAAATGTGGGTGCTTTGGGAAATGAAAAACTAAATGCTCTTGTTTTTCTTTGGTACGTGTTGAAGTGTGTAAGTCTGTATTTGGGCCTTACTCTGATTTGCTGATTTAAACTACAAACTTTGTTGTTGTTGTTGTCTTTAGGGTAAGCCAGGTATCCAAGGACCTAAGGTGTGTTTTATTCGATTAACTTCAGCACATTAAGAAGTGTTAACAAGCTGAATTGCTTATTTAAAATAAAATGCACACACGTAAATTATAATGTTATGATGACCATAAATTATTGTTATTTTTAGGGAGAAAGCTATGTCTTCCTACCCTCTGAACAAGTGAAAGGACTTTGTGGTCTTCCAGGCAGAGATGGAGATAAAGTAAGATAATTAATTATAAGAATAAAGTGAAAAATACAGATTGAGCATTTGGACAAGCACTTTTTTTCTTACTTTATGTAACTTTATTCTTATTCTCCATTTTGTTGTATTCTGTGTCAGTTTTTTGACTGAGCTTTCTCATTTGGTTGTGGATCTACAGGGTCAACCAGGGTTTCCAGGGTTGCCAGGGCTAGTTGGACCAGAAGGGCCTAGAGGTGCACCAGTAAGTTGTTCAGTGTTTTTATCTCATTATGATTAGCGTCAAGATTACATTATTGTCATATTTATTTAACTGTTTGATGACTTTTAGGGAATAGATGGCATTCCTGGATTACAAGGAGAGAAGGTTAGTTCTGATTAGCTAATGATAACATGTCAGGCCAGTATTAAAGGCACAATATGTGAGATTTTTGGATTAAAATACATAAAACCACTTTAACAGTGTTATATATTTTGTTGACTTGTGTACTTACATTATCCCAAATGATTCCAAGAATGTTTAAATCCAGAGAAATAAGCAATTTTAACCAGGACATGGACCATGTCCGTGAGTCGCCTATCAATGACATCATACCCGCGTTACCCTCAAATTTATTTTGTAGAAACCATGGAAACACCAAAGACGCTTTATATATTATGTTTTATTAGACAGGTGAGCAACTGTTTGAATACATTCATCGACAGAAAACTAATCATTGTTATATAGCTCAACACAGCAAGTCTTATTGTTTAAATCTCATTTTCTTGATTTACCGTGAGTACCATGTTTTACCATGCCTAATATCGATCTAGCTAGTGTCTCATAGCAGCCACCGAGCGAACGCACAGAGTAGCATTATAACAACTTTCAACACACAAATGTATCTAATATGATAAAACTGCGCTGTGTTACCCCACATACTCATGACCGGAAGAAGCGTTCTGCTACAACAGTTTTCAGCCACACCCTGCTTCATACTACAGTAATGTTAATAAATCTTTAATACATTAGCTCATCCATGAATATGTTTTCTGCCCGAGTCTCGGCGGATTCTTTTCCTCCGGCTGTAGACATGAAGACAACACCTCCCGAAGTATACTTTGGGCTTTAGTATGTATGTATATATGTGTGTTAGAATCTAGCATTTTTGTGTTACGTATAGGGTCTAGAGGGTCGAAGCGTGGGAAGAATTGGACCCGTAGGTCAAAAGGTCAGAATTTTCATCTTTACTTTTAAGTTTTTGCTTACTATTACAAAACAAGTATGTCTGTCACCTACAGTATGTGAATGTGCAGGGTAAACCAGATGAATAATTTGATTTAAATGTAATAATGGTCTCTATAAGCTGATTTTATGAACTTTGAAATGCACTGTGGGGCTTTTTTGTAGGGGGAGAGGGGACCACCTGGTATACCAGGACAAAAAGGTGTAAAGTTATTTGTATCAGGACCAAAGGAGCCTAAGGTAACATTTCCCTTAAAAGTCATTCATTGTTGGTTTTATTTTATCTTATTGTTTTAGACTGTAATACAAATTAATGATTTAAAGGGTTAGCTCACTCAAAAAATGAAAATTCTGTCATTTATTACTCACGGTGTGGAACGACATGAGGGTAAGACCTTCGTTCATCTTTTAAACACAAATTAAGATATTTTTCATAAAATCCGATGGCTCAGTGAGGCCTGCATTGACAGCAAGATAATTAACACTTTCAGATGCCCAGAAAGGTACTAAAAACATATTTAAAACAGTTCATGTGACTACAGTGGTTCAATCTTAATGTTATAAAGTGACGAGAATATTTTTTATGCTCCAAAAAAACAAAATAACGTCTTTTCAACAATATCTAGTGATGGCCGATTTCAAAACGCTGCTTCGAAGCTTTACGAATCTTTTGTTTCGAATCAGTGGTTCAGAGCATGTATCAAACTGCCAAAGTCATGTGAACTATTGAAATTTCGAAACACTTACTGACGTAACGAAGCCTCGTTTACTGAAATCATGTGACTTTGGTGCTCCAAACCATGAAACAAAAGATTCGTAAAGCTTCGAAGCTTCATGAAGCAGTGGTTTGAAATTGGCCATCACTAGATATTGTTGAAAAGCCGTTATTTTGTTTTTTGGCGCACAAAAAGTATTCTCGTCGCTTCATAACATTAAGGTTGAACCACTGTAGTCACATGAACTGTTTTAAATATGTTTTAGTAGCTTTCTGGACATCTGAAAGTGTTAATTATCTTGCTGGCAATGGAGGCCTCACTGAGCCATCGGATTTCATCAAAAATATCTTAATTTGTGTTGCAAAGATGAACGAAGGTCTTACGGGTGTAGAACGACATGAGGGTGAGTAATTAATGACAGAATTTTCATTTTTGGGTGAACTAACCCTTTAAGTTTTGTGAAAAAATCACTCTCTTTTTGGTTTCAGGGTGACACTGGGGATTTTGGAGACACTGGATGCCGTGGGCAGACTGTAAGTAAACAAGACTGCTTTTTTTTTTCTTTTTTTCTTTTTTCTTTTTTTTACTTTTGCTGTTGTTTAAATCGTTTGTTTAATAGGGATTGCTTTAAGTTACTTCATCAAACTTAAAGCCCAACTGCTCTATTCTGCAGGGTTTTCGTGGTCCTCCTGGTCCTAAGGGGAAGAAAGGGGAAAGTGGAGAGCCTGGGGCTCCGGTAAATAACTAAATAAAGAGAGAGAGAGAGAGAGAGAGAGAGAGAGACAATGGAGACTCATTCTCTCCCAATTTGTCCTTAAACTTATTCTCTTCAAGTTTAAATGTTTGGCATCAAACAAGACTTAAAAAATATTTTTTTAAAATATCACACTGCAATCTCACTCCTTTCACACTCCTGTTTTATTTGGTGACTAGTTACATTTATACTTACACACACACACACATGATTTGTAATGATGTATTGATTTTCAGGGGAAACCTGGAAAGGATGGGCTGCAAGGAGAGTTTGGCCCTCAGGTAAGCATAAAATCTTTTACAGTGGCCCGCCAGAGAAATGCCAGGAAGTTTTTGGTTATCGATATTATAATATTCTTTAAAGGGGTCATGACATGGATTTTTTGTTATCTTAATATATTCCTTGAGGTTCACTTATACTGTTAGTAAAGTTTTTGCATACAAAAAACTAATATGCAGAAAAATTTTCTTATTTAGTTATTTATTTTCACAGCGAGTACCACTGTATGTATGCCGTCCGAGACATATCATAAATTACAGGAAAAAATTTAAATTGACGCTAAAATTAACTTCTCCATATTTCTCTTTATTTGCATAAAGTTAAACATATCTCAACTCTGTCACATCACTGGACACGCCTACATTCTGTTGCCATCGGTCACTGTTGCTTGTGTCACCAGAAATTGCCAGCCCTCCATTGAAATGAATGGGATCGCTGAACGCCATATAAGCCTATATAGGCCATAGGCTTAAACATAAGCCTACGGTGGGCTTATGTATAAATATTCGTCAATGTCTTGCTCTAGAAGCAGTCATATGCAAATGTATTTGTCCGTGTGATTTCACAGATCCCACAATATCCAAACAAACCATTTTTAGAGCTTTGTTATATATGCTTTTGTTTATTATAAGGAGGAAGTCCGACAGGATGTTTTAATGGTACAAAGGTCAAAAGATCAAGGAAAATTTGATTTCTTTTTTTATGACCTCTTTAATTTCAAAAAAATATTTTGATAGATCGATTAATAGATGTTTATTGTGACCAAGAGTGTTGTTTCGACCTCCTAGGGAGAGCCTGGAGATGTAGGATATCGAGGAGCTATTGGGATAGCAGGGGAAATGGTATCTATTTGTCTGTTTGTAAATAAAAATTATTATTTTTATTTATCTTTCTTTCAGTTCTTTTTTACTTGAATTCATTCATCTGTTTCTTTGTGTGTGTCTTCAGGGACCAAAGGGTGACCCCGGTGCCCCTGGTGTTCCTGGAGAGGTAATGATACTTTCACTTATGGCAATCTCCAGATGTTTAATCTCACTTTATTCACATCATATTGCCTGTGACAATGAAACTGTTTATTCTACTTCATTAGCTGATGAAGTAATAATAATATCTGTCTCTTTATATTTAATAATATAAAGAATGTATTTATGAAGTGTTATTTAAATATGATTTGTATTTTAGTTCAATATAATAAATGAGATGATCAAAGGTCAAAAAGGTATTCCTGGGCCACCAGGACCTCCTGGTCTACAAGGTAGTGAAGGTTAGTAACCAAATTAATTAAAACTACTTTCATGCAAAAAAAACCCACCAACAAAACCAGCTAAATATGCCATGAAATGGTTTTATTTCTTTTGTTAATAGGCACAAAACTTCTGACTGTAAATGCAATATTCAAACACAAAACATGGCTTAGTTAATGAAATAATGTTCTTTACTGTTCAAAAGTTTGTTTTTTTTTTTTGTTTTTTTTTAAGAAAAAGAAGAAAATAATGCTTTAATTCAGCAAGGATGCGTTACATTGATCAAAAGTGGCAGTAAAGACGTATAATGTTAAAAAATTTGTCAAATAAATGCTGTTCTTTTAAACTGGTATTTAAAATTATAAGAATATTTCACAATATTGCTGTTTTACTGTATTTTCAATCAAACGAATGCAGCCTTGTTGAGCATAATTTATGTTTTTGGGGAAGAAAAAAAAACAAAACAAACTAAATCCACCCTAAACTTTCGAATGGCAGTGTATGTAATAATAAATAATAATTAATAATAATTATTCTAATTTTATTAAGCCAAAGTATATAACCAGATCATTTTCTATTTCATTTTAAAGGTTTCAGTGGTTTTCCTGGACCTCCAGGTCCTCCAGGTAAAATTGATGCACCTCTCTCTCTTTTTTGCACACACACATACACAAACGCTAAATTCCTCTTTGTTCAAATATGTCAGGGACCCCCAAACCAGGACCTAACGGAAAACCAGGTCACCCAGGATTTAGAGGTGTGAAAGGGGAAAAAGGTGAACCCGCACCTGACATCAAAGGACCCACAGGACATGATGGCCCACCAGGGGAACGAGGACCCCCTGGTGACCCTGGACCTCCAGGAACTCCACGTAACTGTTTTTTGTCAAAGACTGCCACCTTAAATTTATTTTATTAATCAAGCTTGACTGTTGTACATGACCGTTTGACAAGACACTGTGTGTTTGACATGACTGTTTGTGGTCCTATCCTGCATCCCCAGAAATCAAAGGTCGCTTGGGACTAAAAGGGCTCAAGGGTGACAAAGGCCTAACAGGTCCTGAGGGTCTGCATGGAGATCCTGGAAAACCAGGTGAGATTAACTCTTTTCGTGGTGTACTTTATGTTAAAGGAATATTTCAGGTTCAGTGGTTAAATTAAGCTCAAGTTAAGCTTTATTTATTACCACTGTAAATAATTTAGATTAATCATTTGCAATGTCTTTCCTAGAGGAATTATTTTAAGGTAAGCATGCCACAAATGTTGTTCATATAGTTGGACCTAAAACATTCCTTTAAATAAAGTGTAGGTTATGTGACTGCATACAGTACAACCAATAAACGTGCTAATCAGATAATGCTGTTTTCCATAATTTTAATACAGGAGAGCAAGGAGAACTTTGCAGACTGTGTGCTGCTTCTGCTGCTGACCCTGGACCTCCAGGACCACCTGGAGTTTCAGGCGAACCTGGAGAGCCAGGTGATGTCATCATTATGTTGGCCTGATCACCCTAGCAATCACATAACAATGCCTTTGCATATGCCCAAAACACCTTAACAACATCTATAACACCCTTGCAATCACCAAGAATGAGTTTCATAGATAGGAACCCTACTATGGTGCATCCATATTGGTGGATCTCTGCTTTAAAGCACTTTTTGTTTCAGTGATTTGGGTTGGTTTCAATAACAGATCTTAAATTCAAATTATTTGTGCAGGTCTTGGAGGAGTTCAAGGCAATAAAGGATCCCGAGGCTTCAAAGGTCCAGAGGGTCCACCAGGTCCTCCGGTCAGTTTCGCTGCATATTGCCACTAAACCCAATCATCATCCTCATACAGTAACTCAGCAAAAACTATTATTTGTCCACTCCAATTATTCAGTTGGTATTGCAAATAAATGTTTCAAATTCTCAAGAACAGTTGTCTATCATATGTTTTCACAGGGTTTCTTAGGTCTTCCGGGATTTCCAGGGCCTCCAGGGCCCAAAGGAGACCTAGGGATGAGATCTGAGATTGGGGAAAAAGGAGATAAAGGAAATACAGGTGCAGTAGGACTATTGGGGATAAACGGGAAAGATGGTATGCCGGGCACCCCTGGCTTCAAAGGACCACCAGGAGCAAAAGGAAACCCAGTTAGTACTTGGAACTTGTTGTGACCATAAACTCTTGGATAACTGCTATAAACTTGGTCTAAATTTGTGTAGTCAATTTTAAAGCCACAAGCTTGGATGTTGACATAACTTGAAACTGACTGTTTCCAGAGTCCTCTAGGGCCTAAGGGCAACCAAGGAGATCCAGGGATTTGTGGGGAACCTGGCTGCACAGGTCCAATGGGCAGCCAAGGGTCAATGGGTGTCGGACAACTAGGGGCACCTGGAGAGAAAGGATGTTTGGGAGTTGTGGGCCGGCAAGGAAATCCTGGAGAACCAGGTATGAACTGATGTAATGTATGTTAAAATATGGGATGTTACTGAATGGTTTAACCTCAGGAACTATGCAGACGGTGTTGAGTAGCCTAAAGCTCACAGCAAGCTTCATCTAATTCTAGCTAGTAGGCAAACTGTTAAAGCCCATCATCAGTGAGTTGGAATACAAATACACTAGTGGTATGGAGGAGAAATTACAGGCTTAAATATTACAGTTGCATCCCACAGGTGAGAAAGGATCTCCAGGACTAGTACAAATGACACCTGGAGACCCAGGTGAGCCTGGATTGCCTGGTCCTCAAGGTCTACCAGGACCTCCAGGTAAGCAGAGGGGATAAAAAAAAACTTGGACAAGTAGACTGAACACAGGATGTAGAATGGATGACCATGCATTAATGTATGTTTTAGGTAATGAAGGTTATGCTGGGGTTCAAGGATTCCCGGGATTGTGCGGGTTAAAAGGAGAGAAAGGACTGTCAATGCCAGGAGTTCCTGGACTTACTGGTCCCAAAGGTGGGTGAGAAACTTAAACAAATAAAATAAGCCAACATAACAGCAAAGTTTGTTTCTGCTAACTCTACAAAGTGCATTCATTAGTTTCAAATTAGATTCAAAATTATGGTTTTGCATCCGGTTTTCCCTTGGCTGTTTAATGTTGTGGATGGGTGTCTTCAAATGGTGGCACTCATCTCCGATCTCAATTTCTTCTCATTGTTGCAGGTGATAAGGGTGTGAAAGGGAAGCCAGGTCCACCTGGTTATGGAAGTGTAGGCTGCCCTGGCCCTCCAGGACCACCAGGAATGCCAGGCCTAAAGGTCAGAGACTTATATATTGCCCAATTGTATGGACCAGTTTAATCATGTTTTATAGTGTGTTGTTGTTCTTTTTGGAGCTTGACAGTCCTGGTCACTGTATGCTGTTGTTGTACTGAAAAGTAAATAACAGTCCTCAAAATTACTTCTTTTTTGTTGCACGGAAGAAAGAAAGACAGGTTTGGATTAAATGATGACAGAACTTTGCATCAAAGTGTTTGACATGAAGCTTCCATCATTCAGCAGTGAAATTAGCAAAAACTAATTTAGTTGAGATGACATGAGTACAGTTGTGTTTTACTGAATGAGAATACATTTAAATTCCATCCACAGGGTGAAATAATATTTGGCTCCCCAGGGCCCAAGGGTCGGCAAGGCCTGCCAGGAGATGAAGGGTGCCTTGGGCTACCAGGAATCTCTGGCCCCTCTGGATTATCAGGATGTCCAGGTCAAAGGGGAAGGGATGGACCACCAGGAGACTGTGGTTGGTGGATTCCATGCCGATGCACTTAATTACACAAGCACAATTCTTCCCTAAAGAATATATATATATATATATATATATATATATATACACACACACACACAATTATATATACAGTCTTTTCTATGTCTATTCCTTGCTCTCTCTGTCCATCTATATATCAGTCCATCTCTCACATGCAGACTGTTCACACAGGTGCACGGGGTCTTGATGGTTTGCCAGGAGAGGCTGGTGTTCCAGGATGCTGTACGCCAGGAGGTAAAGGTGACGAAGGACCCTCAGGCATCAGAGGACTAGATGGACCCACTGGTAAGAAAAACCCACATTTGATGGCAAAAGTCACTATTGAGATACCAATTTGTTCAAATCACCACAATGGTGTCCACTGTATTGTCTTTAGGGCTGCAAGGGCTGAAGGGGCCACAAGGTGAAATTGGACCGTGTGGACAGGGTTTACCTGGTATAGAAGGTGTGGTTGGGATACCTGGGCAAATTGGACAGACTGGGTTGGTTGGTATCCGGGGACCAAAAGGTTTCCAAGGTCGGGATGGTCCTCCAGGCTGTCCAGGTACTCAACATCCAAGTTTTTGGAACTTGGAGACTGGTCAAACAATTAATGACCAGATACTATTTACCAAAACACAGCAACCAATTTAAGCTTTTTCTAACTGTTTTTTTCTGTTTCAGGTACACGGGGGGATCAGGGGAGTCCTGGAATGCTTGGTCCACCTGGAGTAGATGGAAATCCTGGACCACCAGGGCTTCCGGGACCTAAAGGTTCAAACATACACACATACAAATCTAGCAATGAATTTAAGGTGTTTTTTCTTTTATATTGGTGAAATTGGTCATATTATAATGATGGTTATGGTCTCTCATCAGGTTTAATGGGTAGGAATGGAGTGCCTGGTGACATAGGAAAACCCGGGGAACCAGGAGACCCTGGGACCTGTGGTACAAAAGGACCGCCATCAAATGTTATGTGTCCAGGGGATCCCGGTGACCCTGGCCTACCAGGTGACCCTTTCAACATCTGGTTTCCACTTCTGTTAAATATGCAAGCTATTATATCTATACATTCAGTTTGCCTGTTCCTCAATACGTTTTCCGTAACCTCAACCCTGTTGATGGAACTGCAACACTTCTCATTATATTTAACATCCTCTATGTGTTTTAGGTCTTCTTGGTCTGCCTGGCTCTAAAGGGGAATTAGGATTCCCAGGCAATTATGGAGAGTGTGGGAAGAATGGAGTTCCAGGATATCCTGGTCCACCAGGTATAGATGCTAAAATCCAAAACCTTGCTGTCCACATTAGAACATAGTCCATATGTACAAACCTTCTTTTTTGTCAGGCCCTCCTGGTGACCCTGGCCAGAATGGTCTTCCAGGAAATCGGGGTCTTGATGGAAACTTTGGGGATCCAGGAGTTATGGGGTTTCCAGGCAAGTTCATACACACTCATCAATCTAACCTTTTTTTTTTAACACCATGATGCTTCAGATGTCATTTCCATAAGACATTTCACATATGCAAATGTGTTTCTGTCACAGGAGTGAAAGGCCTCAAAGGTTTAACTGGTTTACGTGGGGAGACTGGGGATCCTGGTGACCCAGGGCCAACTGGACCAAAAGGGATCAAAGGTGAACCCAGCCCTCCTGGGCCAGGACTTCCAGGACTACCTGGTGAGAAGGTATCAATTTCTATAATTCATTTCTCATTGCTGAAAAAAGTAGCACTTGCCTTCTAAGGCAGCTGTAACAAACTACCCACTCTCATGCTTTCTTTTTCTTATTCTGTCAGGGTGAGCCAGGCCGTCCAGGGGTTAGAGGGAAAAAGGGTGACAAGGGTATATGTGGGGAAAATGGGCTCCCAGGTTTTTCAGGGAATCCTGGGGAAATTGGCGAAACTGGAGTACCAGGAGGTCCAGGTATTTATTTATAAAATTTAATCCTTTTAATTCAAAACTCACAGAAATATTTTTTAATTTATCATTTCCAAAAAAAAAGTATTTTCATCCCATCACATTATCCTGTTATCCAATGTCACATTGTTAGGACCTCCAGGAGCTCCTGGTGATGAGGGTTCAGATGGGCTTCCAGGTCCACCTGGATGTGAAGGGCCCTGTGGTCCACCAGGTACGATCCTATTCTACCATTAAATTATCCACTTCTGTTACATGTATTGTATCTTGACTTGTAATGTAAAATGTAACTTACATGTAACCAACACCAAGAATACATATTCTGTAAAACATGAAGAATTCACACCACTGGTTTATTGTCTTTTCCAGTGATGTATCTCTATGTTTATTAAGGTGTTCCTGGTTGTGCTGGAGCTCCCGGTCCACAAGGACATCGGGGAGAAATAGGCAGAGATGGCATACCAGGATCAGCTGGAGATAAAGGAGATAGAGGGTGTAAGATGTCACACACAAACACACACGTTCACATGAAGGAATATTCTTATTAATCATTCTTTATTTTGTTGTTTTAGCCACTACAAATGGGGATTGTGGCCCACCTGGTGTCAAGGGTGTGAAAGGTAAGTCCATGCTTGGAAAGCCTACCCTTCTAACATGCGGATCTTAATCAGTTATCCATGCTTACGCTTTATGTGCATGTTTAATTTCAGGTACTAAAGGCTGTTCTGGACCCCCAGGGCCATGCGGGCCACCAGGTCCCTGCGGTCCAGCTGGAGATATTGGTCCCCCCGGCAAACCTGGAGAAATGGGGCCACCCGGGTGCCCAGGTCCACCTGGTGTCTGTATCAGTGGCCCAAAAGGGGAGCAAGGACCTAATGGACTACCTGGCCCACCAGGTGATTAGTTGTCTTTGATTATTAGTGGTGCTTGCTAATTACTATTGATGGGTCAACTACTTAGGGTCAACATTTTTTAAAATCCTTTGTCCCATTATACATGCTGCGGACATGAATGATACCTCACACTGTGAAGCTTGTTGAGGAGAGGTGTGCTATTGCTTTTCTAAGTGGTGAGACTTACCTGGTAGAGACTTACCCTGATTTTTACCTAGTGAATGATAAAGAAACATAGAGAAAAACATAGAGACTTGGGGGTGGGTTCTTTTGTAAACCTAAATTAATTACATAACAACCACCCATAAGACCCTAGCAACCACAATAACACACTAAAAGCCACTCAAGAGACCTTAGCAATTGCATTGCAACGGCTTGGCAACCACCTGCAAAGCCTTGGCATTGTGGTAGCGAGTTTTTGTGTGTCCAGATAACACTCTATCCCCCCGGTTTCACAGACAAGGCTTAAGCTAGACTAAAATGCATGTTTGAGCTGTTTTAAAGGGGTGGTATAATGCCATTTTTACAAGATAATAAGTCTCTGATGTCCCCAGAGTGTGTATGTGAAGTTTTAGCTCAAAATACCCCACAGATAAGTTTTTATAGCATGTTAAATTTGTCACTTGAGGGTGAGCAAAAACGCTCCGTTTTTGTGTGTGTCCCTTTAAATGCAAATGAGCTGCTGCTCCTAAGCAGAGGGCGGGGTTTCAAGAGCTTGTGTTAGCACATAGTGTTAGCAGTGTCGATTACCTCACGAAGACTCACTGAAAATGTCAGAAACAGTTCAGCCTTTTATGTTCAAACCGAAGTCGGACAGTGATGGAGAGACTCAAGAAGAAGTGACAATATGTAGAATGCAACAGGATGTTTCTCAATGGTTAGTTGCTTAATTTATGTAGCTGATGTGGGATATCTTAAAGTCATTGATTAGCATATTCTGTCATGATAATCTATAAATCGCTCGTGTGGGAACTGTTATAAGATGCCTACAGGGCCAGAGAATATATGCTGCATGAAGATAGAACAGGTATAGTAACTTGCACTGACATATCTTAAAATATGTCAGAGCCATTGTTTTGTCTCAAGATGCACACCAGTAATGTGTTTTTCTGGGGTGAGTTTATAAAAGCTACTTAAACACCCTAATTGAACTAAAGGCCTAATCCTGGCTTAGGCTAATGCTGGGTACACACTAAAAGATTTTTGAAAACTTATAAGATTTTCAAAGTGTGAGAGACCACACACGAGGACAAAAAATCCTAGATTTAACCGTTTTGCTCCTATAGTGTGTGGTGTGCCATGATGTGACAAACACAGCACACCACACACAAACAGATTTTCAACCGACTGTGAACACGAGAAATCTCGCAAAATCTCTCGAGACTTCAGAATAAACATGACGGACGATATGCAGGAAGAAATTGCGTTGATAGTGTTTGGAATGATTTTGGTATGTTTTACAAGACACTTTGTATAAATACTCGTGCTGTTGCCACAAATCGTCAATCTGATCCTCCATCTCTGCTGTCCAAATCCATTTAACTTCATGTTGCGCCATGACTGCGTTTGTTATGCTTTTGTCTTCTGTTAGCTCGCTTTCTGATTGGATATTGTTTCGTTTCACGTCATAATCTCCAGAGCGTGCGCGCGTTTGTCCTCGGGGTTCTCCCAGTGTTGCCAGACATACGATAATTATCGTATTTGTACGATAATTTTTACCTCTGTACAATGTACGATCAATAATGAAAAAAATCCCATAATGTACGATAATTTCAGAATTTTGTGACACTTAAAATGATGGTCATTGTAAGGGATTCTATATTCATTGGTCACGCATGTCTTCCTTCTCATCTCACGTTACGTCTTCTCAGCCAATCATCGTGGAGAATGACTCTCTCTTTCACGAGCACAAGTTAACGTTCCTACTGCGGCGCTTAGATCAGTTGTTTCCCCACTAAGGTACGCCTAGCTATTTATCTATTGTGGTAATTTGCAGGTCATGTCAAAAAGTTGGTCTAAATAAATAGCTGTATTTTGTACATTTGACTCGTCAAGTCACCTTTTTTTAATATGGCGCTTTTTACAATGCAGATTGTCAAAGTAGAGATATTGGGAACATAATTTTGGCTGTACAGCAGCTCTAGAAGGAAATAATATAATGAAAATAATGTGTAGCTTAAGTAAGTTCAGTATTGATTCATTCTGTTGTAAAAATCATTAGTTATAAATTTAGTTCATTTAGGGGGCAGTGCCCCCCCAGATGACACAACGTGCCCCCCAATCTTATGGTCGTTCAGCAAATTTACGATTGAGAGCAGAAACCTTATTTCTGTGGATTTTGCCATTCACGTATTCCATAACGAAATGTCTTAAGCAGCATTTATCTCACAGGAACACTATCTCTACAACGGTATATTTAAATAACACATTATCCGAGATCACGATGAACCAAAATGAGTGAGATTTAGGGAATGCCCTTTGCGCGCTTTCTGCCAAATTCCGCGTACGTAATCTGTTAATATTAACAGTGGTTTGTGAACGTAGACGCTTTATTAACAAATAAATTATCAGCAGTGTTTATGTTGGGATATGTAGGTTGTGCAGTGGCAAGTAACTTAAAACTATTTCAAGGAAATCTATTTAAATGTGTTTTTAAATGGGAATCGCATCTCTTTACCCTGGAGTTGGTTCACCCTCCGCCTATGATCAGAAAATTCATAGTTAACGCATTATTACACAAAACGGATCTTGAAACATAATTAGGCTATATTTATAAATGACTATCACTTGAGACCCGTCACCTTCAACTATTTTAATGGTGAGCAGCCTAAAGTCTTTGTTGCACATCAATATGCTACAAATGCAGTACGTTTTTTGTGTGTGGTGTAAATATAACTTATTCTGAAGCAATATCTCATCTTATTTAAATCTGCATTTTTGTGATATTTACTCCCGAAGCCTTTTTTTTTTTTTTTTTAACCTTTATAAAGGGTATTTCCTCCCTAACCTTATTAAATGTATGCTGCATCTTTCATTTTATTTTATTTTTTATTTGATCAATAAATTCAATTAGAACAATTAGACACACAGGGCTATTATCAATCAAATCAAATCATTGACACTTTAAGACAGCTGCTTTAAATAAGAGATTGTTTTAAATATTTTTTGAAAATACAATTAAGAAATATTGGGGAGAAAATGACTTTTAAACGTGAAACTAAAACGCCATTAGGTGGCGGCATTTGACCGCCTTAATGATTGAGTCAAACGATTCGTTCAAACGGCCGATTCATTCAAGAATGAGGCAGTTGTTTATCCCTGCATCCCAATGTGCATACTATCCAGCCTATCCGCCCTAAATAGTATTGAATATTACTAATGTCACATAGCCTACTATTTAGGATGGATAGTATGCACATTGAGACGCAGGCTCTGAATGGGTCATTGAATCTTTGATTCAACCGATTCGTTCAAAACGCTGAATCATTCAGTAAAGAAAGACGGCTGAGTGTTGCTGTGAGGTACGAGCGCAATGGTTCTGTTGTGATCTTTGTTTGGAACTGTTTTCGCTGCTGAAATAGAACAAAAACAGTCAATATTGCGTCTTATGTAAGTGACTTAATATTAACTACTTGTTTATTTAACTGTCGTGAAATCAGTGTTGCATTTTCAATCGTGATGGTAGCGTGTGTGTGCTGTTCTCATTTGTTTCGATTTCTGCTCGAGATGAGCTGCATGAGCCTACATTATTATCCACTATCGACCCCCATTTACACCAAATGTAATAAAATCAGGGTCATTCTCTAGTTTTTGGTGTAGTTTGGTCAAATTAGAATGGACTGTCTTGTGTTTTGGTGTTAATATAGTCTATTTCATTAATAATAAATATTATTTTGGTGAGTCTGTTTCTCGGATCATAAAAATGTGTGCCCCCCTATGAAAGCGAAATGCCCCCCCATTCTGTCTGTTCTGGCGACGGCCCTGGTGGCGATGCGTGATGCAGTAGCGCTGTCATATCTGACTATAACATGTTATTTAGCCTATAACACGCTCTCACACGTTTATTTTTTAGTATTTTTGGGAGGAGTTAAATTTACATATGTGGTTTCAACAACCAGATGCATTTAGACCTGTTCAGTTTTGACTAGAATGCGTCCCAGACCACCTCCTGAAGTGGTTTGAGCGATCGGATTTATATCCGTCTCGAATGCGTTTCGGAGGGCATTAAGACCTGGTCTTTTCACGATCGGATAGCTATCCGATCAGAGAAAACGCATGAAGTGACCAGGTGTAAACAGGCCCTAACTGCTAGTTGGTCAAACTAGTTCTTAAGACACAGTCTTAACATAGTGGCTAATTTTATGCAACTGGCCCCAGGCCTTTAGGTTTAATATTAATCTAATTGGGAATGTGACCTGACAATGCATGTAAATAGTCACCTTTATTTATTTAGCGCTTTTTACAATGCAGATGGTTTCAAAGCAGATTTACAATGATAGCAGGAAACATAATTTTGCTCTAGAAGAAAATAGTGTCATTGTCTAGCTTAAGTAAGTTCAGTATTGATTCATTTCAATTGTAAAAATCATTAGTTATTAATTTAGTTCATTTATCTCAGCTCTGGAGAAAACAGTGATGTCATCGTCCAGCTCAGTTCAAATCGCATACAATGGAGTCGATGCGGGCAGATCAGTAATATTGTTGAATATTAAGTAGGTTACACTTAATGTTATAAATAAATACACTAAATTTAGATTCTTCATGAAAGATGTGATATTTATGGTTCTGGCAACATCTATAGTGCTTATGTAACTGGTCTCTTTTTCCTCCTTGCGTTGTGTTTCAATAAAGCTCGTTCTTCAAATAATAGTGTCCCAATCAATTTATTTACGCTGGCCTTACACACACAAACTGGTAAGTGCAATAGAGGGCGCACACAGTAAAAAGAACCAGCCAGCCAATAGGAAGCCCTGTTATCCCTTATTCTGTCCAATGATCTTCCAGTGTGATTATTTAACTTCTTATTATTTATATTCAGCAAGTGGAGACACACAATGTATATGTACAACTCTGTTACACTTAGCAATCTGCTATTGTTTGCTCTCAACCTGCTATTAATTACTGATCACATGTCTTCTGTTGTTTCTGTGTGAATTTTTAAATACAGGTCTCAGAGGACCATGTGGGCCTCCTGGCGACCCAGGTCCAGGCCTAAAGGGAGATAAAGGCTGCATCGGGCCCCAGGGGCTTGTGGGGCCACCTGGTTGTGCTGGTGATCGGGGTGTTCCTGGTAAACCAGTAAGTGGACACAAAAGGAGATAAATGCACACTCTGGTCAACTAGATCTCTATCAATTTATTGATGTACTGTAGGCTTTTATGAAGTTGTTTATTTTTAGATTTAAGTCTGCAGAACCAGGAAGAAATATTCCATAATAATGACTGTTTGCTGAAGAACCACTATTTTCAAAAGCATTTATAGTTATTATTAAAGGATTAGTTCACTTTAAAATGAAAATTACCCCCAAGCTTTACTCACCCTCAAGCCATCCTAGTTGCATATGACTTTGTTCTTTCTGATGAACACAATCGGAGTTATATTAATAAATATCTAAGCTTTATAATGGCAGTGAACAGGACCAACAAGTTTGAAGCTCAAGAAAGTGCTTCCATCCATTGTAAACATACTCCACTCGGCTCCGGGGGGTTAATAAAGGGGGTTAATAAAGGCCTTCTGAAGCGAAGTGATGCCGTTTGTGTAAGAAAAATATCCATATTTAATAAGTTATAAAGTAAAATATCTAGCTTCCACCAGACCGCCTTCCGTATTGAACTTGCGAACAAAAAGTGTAAAGTGAACTAATCCTTTAAGATTTGAAAATGTGAATCAGTGTTATTTTAATATTACTTATTTATATACTATTATAGTATTTTTGTTATTAATACTTTGAATTGGCTTTTATTTTTATATTTTCATTATTTGTTTCAGTTAGTTGCCAAGGCAATTTTGTTTAAGTTTTTCATCTAATATTTATATTTTATTTCAGATTTATTTCAAATACCAAAAATAATTTTTGATAGTTTGACTTTTAGTTTGAGTTTTATTTAAGAATAACAGCAGTGATGTGAATCTGATTCACATACAGTTTGTGGTTGAATAAATTATGGAGTTTGTTTGTTAGATCCAGACATGGGATAAATTGTAATGTTTTTAGGGGAGAGATGGATATCCTGGTTTCAAGGGTCTGAAAGGAAATATGGGGCCAGTGGGTTTTGTTGGACCAGTTGGTAAGAAATCCTAATTAAATTGGAATTTAATGAAATGTAAAGAAATCTTCAATTAATTACATAGATTGACTGGTTGATAAATATTTATTTTATTTAAAGTTTTTCTATACTTGTATTATAGGCCAAAAAGGACATTGTGGTCCAATTGGGCCTCCTGGATTAAAAGGTTATAAAGGATGTTCCGGACCTAAAGGTGATCTTTCATATACTGGCATACTAACATATTAAAAATTAAGCCATTGCAGTTTGTTGTGTCATATATATTATTTTACGAGCAAACCTGAAAATTTTTCCCCTCTTTGTGATTATTTAGGGCCAAAAGGTGATGATGCTGTGCATGAGGCCATCTCTGTCCCCGGTGACCCTGGTTTGCCTGGAAAAGTTGGGGAGAGAGGAGAACCAGGAGAACCTGGACCTAAAGGATTACAAGGTCCAAAAGGTACAACGCCTCAAACACAATGCTCTAATTTTCTCTGATGTTTAATGAATTCATCTTGTATTTGCATAATTCCCTACCTTTTAGGAGCACAAGGTCAGAAGGGAGGTACAGGTGCAGATGGAGGTGTTGGACCATATGGGAGCCCTGGACCGAGGGGCAACCCTGGCCCACAAGGACAACAAGGTAAGTCTTAAAAATGGTACACCTAGAAGTTTGGACTTTTCTATTTAAACTATAGCTAATTGTACACTACCATACAAAATAATTTGGTTGGTAGGATTTTGTATGTTTTTGAAAGAAGTGTCTTATGTTCATCAAGGCTGGGTTTACAGTATTTATTTAGTAATATTGTTAAATATTATTGCTATTACAAATAACTGTTTTCTAAAATGTAATTTATTCCTGTATTGACAAAGCTGAATTCTTTGATGAATAGAAAGTTCAAAAGAACAGCATTTATTTGCAATAGAGTTTTTTTGTTACATTATAAATGTCTTTACTGTTAATTGCGATCAGTTTAACGCATTCTTGCTAAATGAAAGTATCCATTAATACTTGAAGTTCAATTTAGGTGACATCCGTCCAAAATTCCCAGTGAAAAAGTAAAATGCCGTCATGTAAAAACAAATCTTCTTTGCCTCCGAAGGTCCTCATGGTTTGTCAGGCGAAGTGGGTGCCAAGGGCTCACGGGGTCCACCTGGGCAAAAACTGAAAAATGGGCCAAGAGATGGATTCTTTTTTACCAAGCATAGCCAGACAATGGCTCTACCAGTCTGTCCTAGTGGGACAACACCTCTGTACGTTGGATATTCGCTTCTCTTCATCAACGGCAATAACCGCGGACATGGACAAGACTTAGGCATGAAACACAGACAGAACATTTATATGATAACACACATACAAATGGTCACATTTACACACACAACAATTCTGAGCACAGAAATTCAGATTTTCACAATCTGTGTGCTTGTGTGTTTGTAGGAACTCTGGGAAGCTGTTTGCAAGTGTTCTCCACCATGCCTTTCCTGGTCTGTAATCATAACGACACTTGTCGCTACGCCTCTCGAAATGATTACTCCTATTGGCTGTCTACAGACACACCGATGCCCGCCGATGAGGCATTAATTTCTGGTGATTCACTGGCACAGTATATCAGCAGGTAAACACAAAGCCTGTGTTCCCTCAGTAGTACTTGTTCTTAAAGGCTGAGGTAATGCAAGTCAGTTTGTATTAAACTGAAAGACATCCGTGGATAGATAATATGATAATAATATGAATAAAAACAGAGGAGATCAACTCTCTCTCTCTCTCTCTCTCGCTCTTCCTCAAAGGTGTGCTGTGTGTGAGGCACCAGCTAATGTAATAGCAATTCACAGCCAGACCATTAATATCCCAAAATGTCCTACGGGTTGGCTTTCACTATGGCAAGGTTACTCCTTTGTAATGGTAAGTGACAGCTATTATTTACGAAGTATGTCAATAAAGACTTCATAAGATCAGAATCAAAGATTTAGGCCATGTTTGTTAGCTTAGAGGTCATTTATATTAGTATACTGCTAAAGGTTGACAAAATAAACATTTAACATCTAGAATTCTTAATTAAAATGAAAGCGAAAACTTGTACTCCAAGTATGTAAAACTCCTAGGTCAGTTTAATAGATACTGAGATGGAATATCACAGGAATAAATTAAATTTTAATATATATATATATATATATATATATATATATATATATATATATATATATATATATATATACACACATAATAGAAAACATTTACATTTCACAACATTACTGTTTTTACAGTATATAAATATATAATAAACATACTAAACATACAGTATATAAATATATAATAAACAGTATATAAATAAACATAAATATGACCTTTTAAAAACATTTAAAAACCTTCTAAACATTAAAAACCATTTTAAAAAATCAAAAACATGAAAAAATCTGCTACTTCTCTCTCTGTGCTTGTTCTGGTTTATTTTTCCTAGCAAACGGGAGCAGGTGCAGAAGGTTCCGGACAGCCGCTGGTCTCACCTGGATCCTGTCTGGAAGAATTCCGGAAGATTCCATTCATAGAGTGTCATGGTCGTGGCACCTGTAACTTCTATCCTGATTCCTTCAGCTACTGGCTTGCATCACTTGACCCTAGCAGAATGTTCAGGTACAAGAATTTAGAAACTTAATTTTTTTATTGAATCTGCTTTAGATTACATGGGTGATTCTTAAATGGGGGAGAAATCTAATTTTCACAAATCAGATTTGACTCTTGCAGTGCAAAGTCAATCTTTACGATTCACTGCTTGAATCATGACTGGCATAGTTTTTAAAATACTGTTATATTAAAGGATTAGTTCACTTTCAAATTAAAATTACCCCATGATTTACTCACCCTCAAGCCATCCTAGGTGTATATGACTTTTTCTTTCAGACGAATACAATCGAAGTTATATTAATAATCACCCTGATGCTCCCAAGCTTTATAATGGCAGTGCAAGGAAACCACTTGTAATAAAGGCCTTCTGAAGCGATGCGTTTGTGTAAGAAAAATATCCATATTTAACATGTTATAAAGTAAAATAACTAGCTTCCATCAGAGTGCCTTAAGTATTCAACTTAGGGAAAAGTTTACTTACTTTGATTCGTAAGTTGAATACGGAAGGTGTAGGATGTAGCGTAAGCATTTTGAACTACGAGAGGCGTTACACTTTCTTCCTAAGTTGAATACGGAAGGCAGTCTGGCGGAAGCTAGTTATTTTACTTTATAATGTGTTAAACATGGATATTTTTTTTTTACACAAATGCATCGCTTCGCTTCAGAAGGCCTTTATTAACCCCCTGGAGCCGTGTGGAGTACATTTATGATGGATGGATGCACTTTTTTGAGTTTCAAACAGGTGGTTTCCGTGCACTGCCATCATAAAGCTTAGGATGGGTGATTATTATTGTATTCATCTGAAAGAAGAGAGTCGTATATACCTAGGATTGCTTGAGGGTGAGTAAATAATGGGGTAATTTTCATTTTAAAGTGAACAAATCCTTTAAGTAAACAATATCACGAATGAACCATTAACCTTTTTTTATTCTCGTTCCTCAGCATGCCAGTCCCCCAGACAGCAAGACAGAAAGACATTATCAGCCGCTGTCAGGTCTGTATGAAGCAGTAGTCTTAAGGTCAGAGGTGACCTTGGTATGAGACATCCGTGAAGTCAGCACTCAAGTGTTTCACCCGGAAACAACTGGATATGAGATGTCATTATGTTTGCTGTTACCTTGTGATCCAGTTAATGAGTGGAATGATACAGTTATGGGTGGAGCAACTGTTCATTTTTTTAAACACTTTTCAGCCAATCAGAACTTTTGGACAAGTTTAAGGCTGAAATACTTTACACAACTTTTTCTTAGATTTGCAGTTTAGATGAGTCGACAATAGTTGCCGAAAATTCTCCAGTCTGCAGATTTTGGGCAGTCTGAGTTGACCGAAATTTCACAGAAAATTGCATAGTATATGATGGGCACAGACTCTGATTTTTTTAGCTTCAGACTATGATTCCATCCAGTTGGAGGAATCGTATTTTGAGCCGATTTTAGAACACATTTCATAGTGTATGACACGTAGGTACTGAAACCGAAGCTATCCTCTATCTACCAGTGTTGCAGTGTTATTGTATAAAATCCAATAACAGAACATGCGTAACAAATTAGCCTCAATATTTGAAATATCACCACCGATAAAACAACTGACTGCAGCACTCACCTCTAACTCTTGTAATCTGTAGAGTCCATACTGGCCGCGTCTACCCACCCAAGACCACATCCAAATGCGCTAGGTTCATTTTTTTTTTTGCTACAACAACTGCTGTGGTCACCTCCTACATGTCAATGTTTGTTTTAACTGTCATGCATCTTCTAGCAACAAGGCACGTGTTTCTGTCTGAGTTTGTTGTTCAGATGCATTGAAAGTCTGGTAGTGAATGATCTTCAGCCATTTAGTGTATGACATCCAGGTTTGCTCAGAAGTCGTGTAGTGTATTCAAGCCTTTAGTTTTTTAGGAACAAAAACCAAACAAAACAATGGATTCCCTTTTAATGGAAGTTCTTTGTTTTGGATTTGCTTTATCGTAAATCCAAGGTACAAGCCCAGTGTTTGTCATTGATTTCTGCTTTCTCTGTGTCCTGTCCAGCACTTCTAAATGTGTTTTCTCTCAAATTTACTCTAACTTATAATTGAGAGGTCCAATTTAGGATTTGGAGGGACTTCAGTTCAGCTACTTCTCATTACTAAACAGCTTTCATGCTCTAAAGTGTAACTATTTTTCATTTGTAGTTAAGTATGAATGACTTTTGTGTGTGGGAATAGCAGTTGTGAGCCATTAGAAAATCCTAAGAAAATGGGAACCCTAAGATAATGAGAACGAACATTGCGTCAGTTTTGCTGACACTTATGGGGAAAACTCCTGTTTCTCTAAACCCTGAAACCTGTTTGGTTTAAGTCTGTGCATCTGCACAGACAAATGGCGTTTCAGCCCACCACAAAGGGTGGGGTTGACTGCCTATACAGTATAAGTCATACAGAAATGGCGTCAGTCATAATCTTATGTTGCCCAATGACCATGCCCAAGAGGAGGCCATTCCTCTAGTGGAGTGGGCCCTCACTCCTAAGGGGCACAACAAGTCCACAGACTTGTAAGCCAGCGCTATCGCATCCACGATCCACCTGGAAAGTCTTTGCTTTGAAACCAGCAGCCCTTTAGTGCGGCTCTGAAGCTGACAAACAGCTGCTCTGATTGCCAAAACAGGCCAGAACGCTCAGTGTACACTCTGAGGGCCCTTATGGGACAGAGTGGATGAAGTGCCTGTTCGCCTTCTGTGAGCAGAAGAGCTAGCAGCACTATCACCTGCCTTCTGAACGGGGTAGAGTGAGGCACACAGGCGCTGGGCCAACATAAGCGCACTGCTTCCTTGCTGCTCAGGCTGGCGGCTCAGTAGGGCTGGGCGATTTTTCCGATTTTTTCGAATAATTCGAATTTAATGTTTTGCCTCGATTTTATTATTTTTTAAATCGAGAAATCGCGATTTTGAATAAAAATGTTAGCAAGCGTTACAATTAGACATGTTTACAATACAGCAATGAAAACCACATTAGGAGAAGAAAATGATCCGCCCTCATGAGGGCGCCGGTGCGCCTGATTAACCGCTCTCATGTGACGCTCTATGAACGTAGAACATCACTATTCTTAAGCGACTGTTCATTCAGAAATGCTTTATTGCGTTATAAAAATGAGACACAGGCAGTGGAATGAGAAAAAAAGGCAAAGATATTAAACGCGAGTTGAGCTTTTTTTAACTTGACCGCTGTGTTTTTAGAATGCCGTTTCATGGGTGAGACGCTGCAAAAGACGCGAGACGCAAGTGCAACACCTAAACATGTCCGCCAAACATAAAAACAATTAGACAAATAGCGCAGTGGAATGCAAAAACCTGTAAACCTGTTTGATATTTCATGTTTGCATGATGGTGACAGGCTGAAAGCTGCTGTTGTTTTCTGTTTTTACAAAGCATTTGCTGTTAATAATAGCCTATTACTGGTGTTATTTATTGCTGTTACTTTTTGGCTAAGAAATATTTAGCATTTTCTTATTTTATATTATTTCTGAGTATATAGGATGTGTTTAAGATAAGATTGTACAACATTTGCCTTCATATTTCAGTCATATTTTCTGCAAAGATATTTAACAAATTGTTTTACATTTACACCATGTTGATCACTTCATGTGTGGTGCACTTGGAATGGAACTTTTTTTTAACCAGATTGTTAATAAAGAGAATGTTACTTAAATCATATTGTAGTTAAGTTTTTAAGTTGACTAGTTAAACAGTTAAAAAAGAAAATCGAAATCGTGAATCGGTCAAACGTTGTGAAAAAAATCGAGATTTTATTTTTTTGCCATATTGCCCAGCCCTACGGCTCAGTTTTTTCTTTTGCTGAAGTGTCACTGTTCCGCTGAAAAATTGTATGCGAACTGAACTGAGCTGGATGATGACATCACTGTTTACTCCAGTGCTGATATAGATAAATTAACTACATTAATAACTATTGATTCTTACATCGGAATGAATCAATACTGAATTTACTTAAGATAGATAATGACACCATTTTCTTTAAGAGCTGCTGTGAAGCCAAAATTATATACCAGTTATCACTGTAAAGCTGCTTTGACACAATCTGCTTTGTAAAAAGCGCTATATAAATAAAGGTGACTTGACCTGAAGGAGAAAGATTCTGACAGACAGCGTTTCTGTATGACTTGTATAGGCAGTCAACCCCGCCCTTTTTGGCGGCCTGAAATACCATTTGTCTGTGCAGCTGCACAGACGTGAATCAGACTTCAGGATTCCGAGAAAACAGGAGTTTTCCCCATAAGTGTCAGCAAAACTGATGCAATGTGAGTGAACTGTATCGAAAGGGAACCCTTTTTTTTTTTTCCTGGCAAGATTCAAGCATGCATTGAAAAACATGCACTCAGTGAATAATAGTTTGAGCTCAGGTTGCTCATATTGAGCAAAAACTGTATATTTAATTCAGTATTTAAAATTAATAGAAACAGAAAAGTTCATCTACACTTTAGCAATGCTACTGAGAAATAGTTTAGTAATTAAAGTTTAAATACTTTAATTTTAAATGTTAACTAATACACATTAATCTCTTCCTGACTAACACTCTGTAAACAAATATTATCTTAATGTGTTACTAATTTAATAAACAAATAAAATAATTGCAAATAATTGTCAGTCTTCCAAGTTCCAAATTTATTTTATAATATACATCCTTTAAGGAATTGCCTAAATATCTTGAATTAAAATTCAGTAGATCTCTGCTTAAGTATTTTGGATGTGTCTGAAGCATTGTGTGCAATTGTCAGTGTAAGCAAGGCATGCTTATAAATTGACTATGATTTTCTGTCTGCTTTAGTATACAAATATGTTGCTATACATTTTCTTTGCTTTTGGAACTTTATTCAAGAAAGAATCAAAGTCTGTTTCTTAGTGTACAAAATTGTGCAAAGCTTATTTGAAATTGCTTTTGGTGCTGAGGTTTTGCAAAACATATTTATGCCTGATCATATTTAACTCTGAGTGACTCGGAGTTAATGGTGCTATTAGTCAGATGAATGAAAAAGGGAAAGGAAACTTGAAAAATGTTGAGAGAGACATTTATTATGTATTATGTGTAGTCATTATGTGAATTCACGAGACGCTCATCATAGCATTGCATTAAGGAGATTTCCTGATGACTCATATTCAATTTAAACAGGAATTGTAATTAATTATGACATGTAAAAGCTTATCAATGCTAAATCCATTGAGAAATTATGAGTGTAGTCTTACAAACACTTATACAGAAAATATGAAACTTGCCTTCATTGTATAATCTGCTTTGTTGCAGGTCTGTTCCACTCAGTCAGGTATTACTTGTTTTTTTTTTTCCCCTGTACTGAATGATAGAAAGCAGAATTGGCTGAAAGTGTGATTTGTGTGTCTATATGAATCACAAATACTGTGTTTTGCGGTTTCATAATTGCAACTAAAAACATGATTGCACACATTTAGTTTTGAAGTTATTGGTCTCTTTTTTGACTGCAGTGTTTAATAGCTCAAGAACTGTATAATTATAAATGCTGTAATGTTTTTGGTCCAAAACAATGTGTATATATTGAATATTTCTGTAGAAAATGTTTGTGTATAGGATCACAATCTCAGTTCTAAGTTTTAATTGGCCTAATAATATTTTTTTGTCTCCTTAATTCAAAACAATGATTATTGTGTTTGGACATGTAGTAACATTGCACTAATTGAATAAATAATCTTTTAGATGAAGATATATCTATCTATGTATCTGTCTGTCTGTCTGTCTATCTATCTATCTATCATAACCACTTTTAATCTAAGTTTTATGAAACCTCATAATTAATTTAACTTACAGTCGAATGTTTTCCTTGACATCTTGTGATTTCGGGGCATGTGAGTTCCCGAACATAATGCATGATGGGATACGCTTAGCCTCGAATACTGCTCCGGTATTCAAGGGCTGAATCCCAAATGGCACACTTCTATGCACTTTCGGTCTTGTGGACTTACAATGGCTGCCGCGTGCACGTGTCCGTTAAGTCCACGAGACCGTAGAGTGTCCCATTCGTCATTTTAGGTTTCAGAAGGGTGCTCGCGAGTGCCCCCTTTGAGGCCACTATGCGCCCTCGATGCCCGCAAGTTTGCAAGCTACGCAGAGGACTTTACCTGGCAGTCAAAGCGGCATTACGTCACGAAAGTGCAGACTCAGAGGAAGACCGTGAGGGTTTAGGGTGCCATTTGGGATCCAGCCACAGTCTATCGAACTGTCTAACGAATCAACAGAGATTGTATATTATAGGGAGATGAGAGGGTCTGTATCTCTTACCATTGGAGAAAGTTTAACTGCTAACTTAGGCCCAGTCCCAAATGGCACCCTAAACCCTCACGGTCTTCCTCTGAGTCCGCACTTTCACGACGTAATGCCGCTTTGACTTCTGGGTAAAGTCCTCTGCGTAGCTCACAGTCTTGGGGGCTCAGCAGAAGTGCGCATCGAGGGCGCATAGCAGCCGCAAAGGGGGCGCTCACGAGCACCCTTCTTTAAGCTTAAATGACGAATGGGACACCCTACGGTCTTGTGGACTTAACGGACACGCGCACGCAACAGCCCTTGTAAGTCCGCAAGACCGAAAATGCACATGAAGTGTGCCATTTGGGACAGGGACTTAATCTTCTTAATTTTCTACCATGATGGCTGAAGCAGCAGCGCGTGACACTGTTCTCACGGTAACCACCAGATCAACATTGTGAACGGAATTCTACAAAACTTCAGTGAAAACACCAAATGAAACAAAAAAGGTAAGCAGGTATCCATATTGATTTCAGTATAAGCAGATGCAAAACGCTATTAAATGCGACAAAGTTAAAAAAAAACGATAAAAGTTACATAAACGATAAAAGCTCCTTGTGGTTTCTCGGTTTGATCGATTTAAAGGTCCCATATTATGCCCATTTTATAAGATGTAATTGAAGTCTCAGGTGTTCCCAGAATTTCTCTGTTAAGTTTTAGCTTAAAATACCTCACAGATCATTTATAAATCCATGTTGTAAATACCCATTTCTGACTACAGTCAAGAACAGGCTGTTTTCGCGCATGTGCCTTTAAATGCAAATGAGCTGCTGTGCCCCGCCCCCTCTCTACGATCACAGTTCCCGCCTCAATCGGATATTAACAAGACATCTGCTTGGTTTTGATTATCATCTATATCGCGATCACTCTCACAGATAGCATAGTTCTTCTTTAATCTTTAAAGTTTATTATTTCCACGCGTCTTAATGCTATATCAGTTTAAACTTCTAATGGATCTTTTTTTGAGCGCACTTATACACAGACAGCTGACTGTCAGACGTCAAGTCTTGTGAGTAACTTCTCTTTCACATGTTTTTGTTTTGTTTAAACTGTCAAATACGAAATACACACAAGGTTCTGTCAAAAACACACAGTTCACATAAAAAGTCAGGTATGTCTGTGAACGTAAAGAACAGGCAACGTTACAGAAATCGTATGTTAGATCTGTGGCGCATTCCCTTCACAAATAAAACGAATCCACTGCGTTCAGCGGCTCAGATGTCAGTAAATGAAGAAGACTGTTATGTTCACTCTTACATCCAACAACAAAACATCTCAATTACTTACCAGACGTTGTCGCTACAGCTGCTCGAGCGCGGAGAAAATGTCAGACAGCGTACAGCTCGCTGAGGGAGGAAACTATGGTAATGCAGGACTGTCAGTCAGCGGTCGTGGGCGGGGCATGGGTAATGTGACGTCACATTACTCAGAATCAAAACGGCTTGTCTAATGAGACTGCTTTGGTTTACTGGGGATTAAAAAAAAACAGTAGTGGGTGGATTTTTATCATTGTAGGATGATTGTGTTCACACACTGCCAACACACATTTATATCCAAACACCTTATAAAAGTGGATTTAGCATAATAGGTGACCTTTAAGGGTCAGTGACGCCTAAATTTTTATGTCTGATTGCATTTTTTTTTTTTTTTTTTTTTTCAGTTAAAATTTGGTTTAAATGCATAAAAAGATACCATATCTCTCCTGTGCATGTACTCACTTTAACTTTTCAAAAAACATTAGTTATTTGTAATTTTCTGTTATTTAAAGTGTCAAAATATCATGTGGTACCGTCCGGCCATAACTTCTGTTTTTGAAATGTCTTTGAAAGTACTCTAAATTTATTCAAATTTATTTTCTGCACTATTTGGCATGATTTCCAATGTGTTTTGTAATCCTGTACAAAACTGCAAAGCATTTGTATTTATATTTCCATCATAATATACAAACAAACGTTGTCCGATGATGTCCATTTTATGAAATATCATGTGGTGCGACCATCAAAAAACTACAACTTTGGGACTTTCATGTTGAAATCCATTCAAAAGACAGGACATTGCATCATATAGCAATTTGCAAAGGACCCATGGAAGCAGCAAGCAGGTTTGTAACTCTGTCTTAAATTTGGGAAAAAAATAACCTTTTTAACGGCTGGTATTTAGTTACCACATTTGGATATCATGTGGTATGACCTCAAAAAAAAAAAAAAAAGAATATTAACTTATTTCTGCAAATATATACTTTTATTACAAATTTCATAGTGACCTTCTGTGGGAAGCTAGCTTGTTTTGTTTAGGTGGCCAATTCTGTGCCTGTAAATTTTGACTAAATTTGAAAATATCATGTGGTGCTATCACTGCAGAGTGTTTTCCATGATAGATAAATTCACTGTAATAAAATGAAATATAACATAAAACACAACCCTGTCTCTTTGTTAAATGTCAGGTTTAATGATCAATAATAACCATTGTAAAAGTAAAGTGAAAGGTATAAGAATCTATACAACAAGAAATACAGCAAACAATTCAGTCAAACGTACAAAGTCAGCGCTAGTGGGCAACAACGATAAAGTTAAATAACCTAAATAGGCTATATAAAGTTATGAAACTTCACTTTGCCATCAGGCAAAACGATTTGCCAGGGAATAAATTATAGATTCATGAGACAAAAGAACGCCCGTTAGATATACAAAAGAAGAATTATATGTTTAACCACTACATAGACATCAGAGCCAGCGGCAAACGTCAGAAGGAGTAGCCGAGGTAAGGCTGTTCTCGGCGGGGTACATGAGCGCTGAGCACCCGGTGATCGCCTGGATCTCACAACTCCGAAAACGTCAGATCAAATTTTCAAATAGGCGCTATTTTTATCAATAAACCACAAATTTGAGCTTTAAACCAGTACATTCTCGCCCGAAAAACTCTTAAAACTACACATCATGACATAAAACAGTATGTTTAAATTACGCGGGTTTTCTCCATAGGTTCTCTCCCGGAGGGCCAGGATCGCAGGTAGATCACCAGGTGGGTCACATGCACATCCCCCCATTAGGACCTGAAAGGGAACACAAAATTATATATATATATATAAAATAAGCACAAGTGCTCATACTTGTGTTAGAAAAGATGCTTTGCCGTCCCCTAATGGACACTGATACACACTGCACACAACTGTACAGCTAGGACAAAAGAACCAAAAATCATCAGCACCATGGACAGCACCAGATAAGATGCTCTTACACTTGTGAGCAGGTTCTGCACATTTATATCAATCGTTCACACAGATACCTCCTACTGTATGTTCAAGTATTAAATATTTGGGCTAATTTGATGCTTTAAAACATTTTTCCATGTTTAAAAATTTTTGAAAAATATGAAAATGTGCACATTTGATATGGACCTATTCATGAGATAAATAATAGATTATAATATAGTATATCCTATTTACTACAATAGCGTCAACAAAAGTATTTGGACACTTAAGTCATGATTAAAATGTATGATTACAACATATAAAAATGACAAAATATATATAAAAAACATTTTATGCAAAACACTTAGAATAAAGTTGGTTTGGTTTTAAAACAAAATAAACATATACAGTTAAAAAAAAAATGCTCTTTCTGATTTAAATGACTTTACATTACTTTTTTTTTTTTATGTTTTCGAAAGAAATCTCTTATGCTCACCAAGTCTGCATTTATTTGATCAAAACTTCAGTAAAATATTGTGAAATCTTATAATTTAAAATAACCATTTTCTTTTTTTAAAATATATTTTTAAAATGTAATTTATTCCTGTGATGTCAAAGCTGAATTTTCAGCATCTTTATTCCAGTCTTCAATCAAGAAACATTTCTTATTACTGTCAATGCTG
The DNA here is from genome assembly GCA_039654765.1 of Mylopharyngodon piceus. Taxonomy (NCBI): domain Eukaryota; kingdom Metazoa; phylum Chordata; class Actinopteri; order Cypriniformes; family Xenocyprididae; genus Mylopharyngodon; species Mylopharyngodon piceus. The sequence continues at coordinate 20,492,516 of CM077447.1, forward strand.
AAAACAGCTGAGCTGCTTAATATATTTGTGAAAACCATTATACATTCATTTCAGGATTCTTTAATGTATAGACAGTTCAAAGAACAGCATTTAATTTTTTTTTTTTTTGCATGTCTTTACTGTCACTTTTGATCAAATGTAATGCATTCTTGTCATGCATTTTTTAAATTATAATTTAAATTTGAACAGTAGTGTATACAGCTACAAAGTAATTAAATCAAAATGCCACACACACATTGGGACCAGTTGGATAACAAAAAAAAAAAGAGAAAAAAAAAAAAAGAAAGAAAACAAAACATGAAGTAAGTTCTGAGAAAAGTCCCCGCATCATTTCACCGCATGGTTTGATATTTTGAATTTAATACACACCCACACCCACACACACACATATGTATGAGGGGCCGTACAAGCCATAATTCATTCTGGCACTCTCACACACTTACATTCTCTTTTCACGAACATATATTTCTACTCTCACACACACTTACATTCTCCTTTCACATACTATTACGGCCTTCCATTAAGCCGCTGGTGTCGGTGGCAGAAGTAAGCAAGTATAGTACGCGTGCAAATGAAGTCCATGCACACAGATGTTAAAATGCAAACTGTGTCTCTTTATTTTGTTCCAGTCAATAAACACTGCTTCCAATCAGCTTCCTGTGAGCTCTCGTTCTTATACTGTTCATGATTCACAAGCATAAAGTTCATACCTCGCAGACAGAACAAACACTTTGTCCATAATCCATGTGAACATGTAAGCACTCATCTGCGCGGTAAAGCACGTTGTATGGCTTAGCACGGTCAAAAACGGTTTGCCTCCCTGCCGCCAAACACACCTGTTGTCTCATTAAACCAGTGCTCTAAATATACAGCTTTAGTAAAGTGATACCCAATGGACAAAACACGCATTGTTTTAAATGGCTCCTACACATACATACATTTCTACTCTCACACACACTTACATTCTCCTTTCACATACATGTGTATAGTTTTGGTTGTTTTTAGCCCAAGGGCTGGGTAAACATAGGACAGAACACAGGTTGGGTTAATTTTACTCAGCAAATTGGGTTGTTTATTTATCCATCATAAAGGGTTGATTTTATTAATTATTAATTATTTTTTTCTATGATATAGCTTATTACAGATTAAATAACCTAAACCAGTGGTTCCCAACCTCTTTAGCCTCAAGTACCCCCACAACTCCATCAATAAGGCTCGAGTACCCCTTTATCGACACTAAACCAAAGTAAATGCGGCGCTTATATTTTAATGCAGTTGTCACAATTACCTAATTTACCAATGAACCAGTTTTATTGATTACAATTCAGACTTAAAGATATTGGGGACATTTGAATAAGAAACACAATGTAAATGTAAATGGACATTCCAGCACTTCAAATGTTATTTTGAATATGACAAAAAACATTATTTATTCATCCTTCAGAGATTGTCCTCATTTGTAAAACTGAAAGTTTCAAGATGTAGGAAATCCAACATTTTCATGGAAAACACGTTTATTTAAAAATAAAAAAAGACACGAAAAATACCACTATAACCAGTAGATGGCGGCAGATAAGCACTTATTGGCTTATATTAGCCATTTCCACTATCCAAGTTCAGCACTTTATGTACTAAAGTACGAAAAGTCACAAAGTCTTTCAAATAAATCTTTAAATTACAATGTGTCTACTACACGTTTTATAAGAGGATTTGTGAGCGTAGGACTTAAACTGGCACTAAAAAAAACTTAAGTGTTTTGAGGGATATTGAGCTGAGTCTAACTTAAACAATTCTGATTGGCCATTATTTTTAACAGTAATGCCTGTTAGTGGTGGAAATTTTGATTTTTTTTCAAGAGATTCGTTCATTTTCAGTTCACTGATTCGTTCAGTGACCATTTCATCATATTACATAAATACGCCAGCAGGTGGCGAAAAAGAGTGTGTTATGTGTTAATTTAACGAACGTATTTACTTGTTACAAAAAAACCTTTTTATTAAAATGTGTGCCTAATCTAAACCCAACTCATTAAATAAATAAAATAAGTTTAAGTGGTTTAGATCACCAAAGCACAAGGTTTTCTTGCATAATTAACATTTTAATTGTTTGGTCAGACATTTACACATTCATAAATCTGGGATTATGTTAAACGTGGAGTTCTGTAAGTTAAATATTAATATATTAACAAGCATTTATGTGCACAGTACCATGGATCGCGGAACCGGGGGGGCCGCCCGGGCCTGGGCCTGGGTAACTTTTGAGGTCTGATACAAGTATGATATACAAAAATACATAGGCTACAGGTCCATATGTATGCATTATTAATCATTAAAATATTGCTGTCTCGATTCAAACACGCACGCGATCTTATTCCTAAATGACAACAATTCCACAGTCTATTAAACCTTTAAAGTTACGATCATGCTGGAATATTAATTTAAACCTGCTTTCGCGCTGCCGCTGATCCAGAGAGTGCAGCGCTCATGTAAGCTTTATGTCTGAGACAGCTTCACATACAGTGTTTTCCAGTGTTGTGCAAGTTACTTCCAAACTGTAATACATTATAGATTACTTGTTACTGTTATTTAAAAGTAATTCTTTACCTTACAATATTACTGTCTCAGAATTGTAATGCGTTACATTACTCCTGTATTACTTTTGAGTTACTTTCACCAACTACAGAAGTAGAACTTAACATTCTAAAATGACAAAATGTACTGCAGAGCATTTTACATCCAGTAGAGGGCGATGTGATGTAGCATAATGCCTGGGCTATCCAGGCTACTAACAATATAGCTTATAATTGGCAAAGTGAAGGCTCAAGACAATGCAAGAAAGGATGACAGACAGAATCACAAACGATCCAAGTCTGTTAAAAGTATGGTAGAGGTAAAATGATTATCTGACAAACTCGAAGTAATGCGCATACGTCCAGCTCACGAATGTACAGTCTTCTTCTGCTATCTTCACCCATTAGCCGCTTTTCCACTGGCCAGCGCGAGCACAGAGGCCGAAATCATGCCGCGTTCAGTGTTGCCAACTATTTTCAAAGGAAAGTAGCTAAAGCCTGCCCAAAAAGTCGCTAAAGGTCGCTAGATGACGTCATACGTCAATTAGCATATTCGTGATATCACGTCGTACTTGCATTCTGCCCGCCTTAATGTTTTTTTTCTCTCCTAATCAATGCTCAAATACTGTATTTTGATATAATAGCTAAAATATAGCCGAAAGTCAAACTGTTCTCATTTCCTATATATATATTTTTTAATTTTTTTAGACAACAGCACGAGTATGATATAGTGAATGACTACATCTTTTGTGTAAATTACCTTAATTCAGTGAATTTGGAAACTGGATGAACTTAAGCTCTGTGATATAGTGAGTATAAAGGATAAAGCACACGAGAAGAATGGAAATCAAAACGGTCAACCAAAATTCTTTAAATATAAAACAAAGAAGAAACAGATAAGTGATAACTCCGTGGCATCACTGTGCTCATGTGTAGACCGCTCATTCACATCAGATGCCGTGCGGTCAATGGAATGTGCTGCCGCTCCTCTCAGCCACTCACTGAACAGAGTAGACGCGGAGAGAGGTGTGACTACAGCGGGAAAGCAAGACCTCGCGCTCGCAGTAGTGGCGACTTTTAGCGACTGAGGTTTGTCCAAAAACTCGCTAGATTTGTCGCTAGGCGCTTTTTTGAAAAAAAAAAAAAAAAAGTCGTTAAGGGGGTTTGAAAAGTCGCTAAATCTAGCGACAAAATCGCTAAGTTGGCAACACTGGCCACGTTTCCACTGTCGGGCCAGTAGCCTCGCGGCACTCCTGTAAGACCCTAAACACGCCTTCGCTGGACTACGTCACACAATACAAAGTTACACCAGCGAGAGGGAGATGAATGAAATAAATCGCTAAACAAATATATCAGAAGCTGTCATTTAGTCTTTATTTACAAACTTGGACACCACATGCGGCTATTGACTGACCACGAACAGGTAATAGAACTTACTTGCGGCATTTTTCATTCGTTAAAGTCCACTTTCTAATAAAAATTTCCTGATAATTTACTCACCCCCATATCATCCCAAGATGTCCATGTCCTTATAGTGGACTTCAGTTGGCCCCAAACGGTTGAAGGTCAAAATTACAGTTTCAGTGCAGATTCAAAGGGCTTTAAACGATACCAGACGAGGAATAAGGGTCTAGCAAAACGATCAGTCATTTTCTTAAAAAAAAAAAATGAAAATGTATATGCTTTATAGACACAAATGATCGCATCACAAGTGCTTCCACCAGACCGCGATTCTGTATTCTTCAAAAAGCTTACGCTGTATGTCCTACACCTTCCCTATTCAACTTACGGAACGAACGCGGCGCCAGTTCTGTTTTTTCCGTAAGTTTAATAGGGAAGGTGTAGGACATTCAGCGTAAGCTTTTTGAAGAATACGGAATACGGAAATCTGTCATTTGCGGCTCCATTCAGTCTACAAAACACCCAGCTAAGTACTTTACGGCCATGCATGCTTCCTAGCTAAGGAAGAACATTGTCAACTTGGGGCTGTAAAAACAAGACGAAGGGCCAAAAGACAACACACTGTGACTCTCAGTTTGAGCCCCACAAAGATAACAGCAGAGTTTGTTTGATCCCCGAAACATAGATACAAAACAGGCCTTCTTCTTCTGAGTGACCTCTGAGTGACACAGAGTTGAAATCCCCACAGTCCCCACAGAGACTGTTTTTATGAAGAAACTGCATCAAATTGTTCCAAAAACAATTCTAAACTGACTTGTAATGAAACATCGTTCAACTGCATAATTCTATATTATGTCTACTCACAATTCCTGTAATTGTTATGGTTGATTGAAAGTGTGCCTTGTTTGGTATGAGTGTAAATCTCTGTTCATAATTCAAAGGATGGCATGAATGAAATCTGTGTAAAATGTATTCTTTTTATAGAAATCATGTCTATTCATCCGCCAGCACACCAAAACGTGATTGGCATCCCCCGACATCAATCCGTACACCAAAGACCTGCAGCGAATCAAAAGGGAAACACCTTTCTCCAAGCCAAGGACGCCGACAAAGGAATCCCCATTTAAAGGCTCAAACGACAAACGCAAGTACCTCCAGATTCTAGCTGAACTGGTGCATTGATATAAAGTCTAATAACCCCGCCTAAGCGATAGAAAGGTTAAAATTAATGATTGATGATTCATTCAGATCAGGTCTTATGAAGTGCATATATTGCTAGAAACTTGGGATTTCATCATTTCACTCTCTTAAAACTCATTCTTTCTTCACTTCCTTTCTTTCTGCACTTCCTTTCTTTCTGCAACTTGTGTGAATTTGTGTGTGCGTGTGTTTGTGTTAGATATTAGTTTATGTGTTAGAATAATCAATAAAGTCTCATTTATATTCTTAAAGAGAGGTGTCTTGTCTTATGTGCTTACAAATTTAATGTCTTAAACTGCCGATGTATGTTACCTTGCTAATAAACAGTGTTTTCACGATAGTTGGATATGCATATCCACTACAGAGCTGATAGTTACGGCCTGTGCAAATGAATGCTGGATGATTCAGTTGGTCGTAAAATAAAGTTCCCTATAAATTAATTACTAATTTCTTTTGAGCTAATTTGCTTACAAAAGTAATATGCATTAAATGGATTAGACACATTAAACTGATCAAAAGTGACAGTAAAGACATTTATAATTTTACAAAAAGATTCCTATGTCTATTAAATGCTGTTCTATTGAACTTTTTGTGTTTTCAAAAGTACCTACTTCGGTACCAATTTGGTACTGAAATTTTAAAAATGTGACGATACCACCATTTCCCCCAAGCATTTTGAGCACTGTTGAGTGGATTCTTAAACACCTCTGTTTGGCCATTGTGTTCATGCGCTCAACAGATATGTCTGTGATTGGCTACAATGATCATTGCATCAAAAACACATTTTAAATAAACATCTTTGATGCTCTTCACCAAGTGCTTACACAGATGCACAGGCATACCCCCATTGTGCTTTTTGAAAGTCTCTTATGCTGCTCACCAAAGCTGCATTTATTTAATCAAAACTACAGTAAAAACAGTAATATTGTGAAATATTCAATTTGCATATGTGATGGACATCGGTTGCTCATCTTTGCTCGCTCCTTTGAAGGTATCTTGAGTAAAACACCTCTATATTTAACAAAGCACATAAAAATACCTGAACCTGAAGCAATGCAACCTAGTTTACAGAATACGGAAGCTTGTTGCACATACCTGTAACCCCCATTGTGCTGCTCAATGTTTTTGTAGAAACTGTGATACATATTTTTTCTCAAGGATTCTTTAATGAATAGAAAGTTCAATAGAAATAATTTTTTGTTTATTTTCCAAATACTCTAGAACATCGTGCACATATCAAACAATATATTTTCCAAATTAAGGCATTAAAGACATTTTCCATTTTTGGCACCATTTATTATGTTAAAGGGTTAGTTCACCCAAAAATGAAAATTTTGTTATTAATTACTCACTCTCATGTTGATCCATGTGACTTCAGTGGTTTAATCTCAATTTTATGAAGCGATGCGAGTGCTTTGTTTGCGCAATTTTTTTTTTAAAATTACCACTTTATTTACAAAATTAATCTCAACGCAAAATCTTAATCTCAAACGCACATTCACAAGAGTACCACAATGCACTTTAAGTGAACGCGCACTGGAGATTAATATTTTGTAGATAAAGTGGTAAATTATGTTTTTTTTTCTTTTTTGTTGTTTTTTGCGCAAACAAAGCACTGGTGTCACTTCATAAAATTGAGGTTAAACCACTGGAGTCACATGGATTACTTTAATGATGTCTTTACTACCTTTCTGGGGCTTGGAAGTGGTAGTTGCGTAGGCTGTCATTGGAGGGACAGAAACCTCTCAGATTTCATTAAAAAAAAATCTTCATTTGTGTTCTGAAGATGAATGAAAGTCTCACGGATGTGGAACGACATAAGGGTGAGTAAATGATGACAGAATTTTCATTTTTGGGTGAACTAACCCTTTAAGGACAAAAAAAAAGTTCTCTGAATAGGATTATGAATAAAACCACAGGAACCTACAGCTTTTGTGTCCCTCAAAACCCCATTAATAACTACAAATATAAAATACATGGAAGCAAAAACAAAAAACAAAAATGTGCCTACAGTTCAGAACAAGAACAAAAATTAAAACTTTTTATGTTTGCCCCTTAACATGTCAGTTATACATAATATTCTTTCAAATATTATAATAATAAAATTCTTACTGAATATTATTTTGGTAAGCCAAAACATGGGAAAATATCTGAAATATTACCGTAGCTCAAAGGTGACCCATATATTTTTCCTGGTTCACCCTTTTCTCCTTTGAGTCCATTGAGACCCTGGAGACCAGATTCACCCATTGCACCTAAGAGCAAAGCAGAGTTAGAAAGAGAATCGAGAAATGAAAGAGAAACAGACAGGAGGTTTGAGTCTAAGACCATAGCTATGATTTACAAGATATAAATGCCATAAAAAGATTTAAGATTCTTCAAGATTATTCACACCTGCTACAGATGCTCCTGAATCACCAAGGGGACCAGGTATACCCATCATCCCTCTATCCCCAGGTGGTCCGGCAGCACCAGGGAGCCCAGGATCTCCAGGTGGTCCTACACATTAATATAACACATTAATATGACAGGTAGGATTCAGTTTACGGCACTTCTCATTCATTTCCATGGTATCCTCAAACAGTGGTTGACTATCGCACAACTCTGAAAAAAAATTCAGTGATGGCAAGGCTGTAATGTGATTGGTTATCAAGGCACATGTGATCCAAGCTGGCCGTTATGCTTTTTCCAATGGTAGAGCCACGGACCCATTGTATCTCCCAATAATAAGACCATTTTTGGGTGCTTCACAAACAGAAGGCTGCATCCTAGTGAGGTCGTGCCCTTCCTAGTCCAGTCCTTCGGAGGCTTATAGGCTAGAGTCCTCCTCAGCATTAAACACCTGAATGAGACGGTCTAGTAAGTGCACATGGATATGTCACACATGTTCCCACCCCCACAGTCATGGCACAAAAATGCTATTAAAACTTAATTTTGGAAAAATACTTTGTATTAAAAATCTTTATATTAACTGGCTTTCTATGCAATACAGTAAATGACAACCGTCTGTGGTATCCCAGTGACTCACATTATCGGCAGTTTATTGTTAAGTGATTAATTTACAGAGTAAGACAAAAACACATTTTGGAAGAAGGACTGATGATGTATTGACTCATTATTTACATTTTGTTAATTTTGAACAAAAAATAGTTGCAAAGTGTATCTTTAACTTTACTGAAGCACTGCAAAATAAATTTAAAGGGGACCTATCATGCCCCTTTTCACAAGATGTAATAGAAGTCTCTGGTGTCCCCAGAATGTGTCTGTGAAGTTTCATCTCAAAATACCCCCCAGATCATTTATTATAGCTTGTCAAATGTGCCCCTATTTGAGTGTGAGCAAAAACACGCATTTTGTGTGTGTGTCCCTTTAAATGCAAATGAGCTGCTGCTTCTGGCCCCCCAACAACAAAGCTGGAGAATCTCACGCAGCAAAAATGACGATTGTCAGTAATGGTGTTCAGCATTACATTGTTCAAACCGGAGTTGGACACTGATGGAGAGACTCAGGAAAAAGTTACAACTTTTAGAATGCGTCTGGACATTTCTGAACGGTTAGTGGATAAATTTATGTAGCTGCTGTGGACACTCTACTATAACAACTCTTCCTCTTCTCTAAAGCAGCCCAACATGGCCTCACAGGGGGTGTGTTCCCGGGGGCAGAGTTTATGTCAATTTTAGGGTTAGTGATGTCACCAACCCAGGAAGAAGCTCGTTGTAGTCCCTACCAGCCGTTTGTTGTAGTCCTTAAAAAGTGATTTCTGTAAAATAAAGTGTCTCCCTTTGCACTGAACTTTGAGCGTCGTAACTTTGCAGATGTTGTTTATGCTCAAACAGCAACATTACACACTAACTGTGAAATCATAATCAAAAACCCTATTAGTGAAATCATAATCAAGTGAAATCATAATCAAGAACCCTATTAAGCAAGCCATAAATTGAAACACCATTTATAGTGTACGGTTTTCACATGTTTACAATGTGGTTGTGTACTAATGTAAACACTATTACCTGTCACCTATAACAGTTCTGTGGCTTTCCTTTAGGTCCGGGGTCACCTGGATGAAGTTGAGTTAAATTAGTTAAATTAGGTCTGAATGTAAAATGAGGGGAACTGGATGCTAAATACTAATGTCAGCTAAAGTGTGAGGTGTTGATTGGTTAATTTTCAATGCTCTGACTGGTTGGTTTGGCATGTTATGAATGATTTATTTTTTATTATTTTTGTTATTAGATTGTTTGTGGTCTTATTGGTTGGTTTGAGCATTATATTAGTTGCTTTGAGTTGTTATGATCAGAATTATTGTAGTGGTTTGTAGTGGATTAATTGATAGGAAAACAGGTGAGTAGTCTTACTCTGGGTCCAGAGAACGTCTCGGGTTACGTCTGTAACCCTTGTTCTTGAGAAGGGAACTCGTGCTGCGTCGGAGCGACACTTTGGGGAACGCCTCCAGTGTGACAGCGTCTAAAGTACGTGTTGAACTAGTCCAATCTCGATTGGTGTTGCGTGATGACGTCACGTGTGCTGGCGTCCCGGAAGCTACAAAGGTAAGCCGGCACACAACAGTGTCAGCTTTTGATAGGTCGAAGCAAGCCGTTCTCAGGCACTCAGAAGGTGTGGCAAAGGGATGCAGCGTCTCATTCCCTTCTCAGGGAACAAGGGTTACAGACATAACCTGAGACGTTCCCTTTCAAGGGAGCTCGCATTGCGTCGGAACAACACTTTGGGCAACGAATTATGTTAATTAGGACTCAATATGATAATTATGTACATTAGGACTCGATAACCTGGCAGAGAACGGCCTTTTCCACAATCTCCACACCTCAGCATGGAGATCGGGAAAGAAAGGCAGGCTCCGACGTGAAGGCTGTGACCGAGTCTGCAGGAAGCATTCATCGAGCTTGCTTTACTTAAACTCTTCCTGCTTCTCTGCTGGCCATTCAATATTTAATTTGGCCACCGCTCTGGTCACAACCTCCAGCAGCTCCTCAAAAGCAGAGGATTGAAGTGGTGAATCTTCAATCTCTCCTGCCTCGACAGCGAATGTGTATCTCCCTCTGGAATAAAACAAGGACAGGGAGACGCACACTGCCTGAATTGCCTCTGGGTTGCCATAGTAACAATATATAATATATATGTGACAAACAACACCAAATAAGACAGACAAGATCAACACAGAACGCTTGCTGAAGACAGAAAGCTGACACTATTGTGTGCCGGCTTACCTTTGTAGCCTCCGGGACACCGGCACACGTGACGTCATCACGCAACACCAATTGAGATTGGACTAGTTCAATACATGCTTCAGACGCTGTCACGCTGGAGGCGTTCCCCAAAGTGTCGTTCCGACGCAGCGCGAGTTCCCTCGAAAGGGAACCCAATTATGCCTTTCTCTCCTTTTTCTGCTGGAGGCCCTTCAAGACCCTGAGAAACACATGAATAAATGTAAAAACATGTTTGAAAAATGTTTAAACTAGCACAGATCTCACAACAGGGCTTGCTACTTTAGTTAATAAGTTATCAGGTCTAATAAATTAAATATACAGCAATACTCACCTTTGGACCAGGAACTCCACACATTCCTTTTTGTCCCTTTTTTCTCTACAAACAAAGTTACAAGTATTTAAAAAAAATCCAACATTATTTACTACCTGGTCTCCTTATAAAATCTTAACAACTGAAAATTGATTGTAAAAGATTTACTTTATCGCCTTTTACATAGTCTTTTCGGTTGGGCTCTACATATTCAAATGGACCTGGACGCCCCTGAGGACCTTGATCCCCCTTGTAAGAGAATTAAGATGACATCATTAAACATACACTTCATGTATTTTGCAAATTCAGCACCACCATGTGGGTTATTTACCTCATCTCCTTTTGGTCCAGGCAGTGATCTTCCTGGATCTCCCTACAGGGAAACAGAGCAAAATCTCATTAAAGAAAATGTAAAATAATTTAAATGGTTTCATATTACTCACAGATGGCAGTCAGAGAACAAGCAGAGGTTCATGTCAAATTAAAGGTACACTATGTAACTTTTTTTTTGTTCAAAAGGAACAAAATTTAAATAATGAGTCAACACATAATCAATCCTTCTTCCAAAACACTTGTGCGTGTCTCGTCATATCCGTAAATTGAGAAAAGTTGCTCCGGCTACTTTGACGTGTGTATGAAGTGGGAGTGGCAGAGGTCAGTTGTTACAACGAGCGAGAAAGGTTGACATGGAGCAGCTAAATCTCCAACCTCTGGGGAATCACCTGTTTAAAAAACGCCGAACAAAGGAAAGTCTACTGCCGGAAAAAAAAAGAAAACGTGACAGAGCTCGTAATAAAACAAGAACCAACATCAACTCAACTTTTCGGAGATGACGAGAACTGAGGGATTTGAAATGTTGCAAAAGTGACGTGGCATTTTTATTACATTTATTCAGTAGTACTAAAATATGAAGACATGAATTTATGGCATTATACGTACAGGAGTTCCAGGAGTGTAAGTTATCCTATAAGAGGTGTCTCCTTTTAACCCAGGTAGTCCCTAAAACACATGAAAGTAAAAAAGAAGTGAGTCATGGAAAAAATTTAGTCAAAGCAGTCGTAAAAATGATCAAAAATTTGATTGTGTTCGAATTACCTGTCTAACAAATTAACGAATACTAACGAATTACCTGTGTTTATGCTGAAATATAATAAAAGCTTCTGTTTTAAAAACATATAACACGTGTCGTTATCAGTCATTATGTGTAGTTATTACAAGTGAGGCTCCCGCACTTCCCTCCTCGCACCACCGGAGGGAGCCCTCACCTGAATATTGACTATTACCCATTCGGACTTCATTTCCCAGAGGCCCTCATTCCTGGGACTGATTGCACACACCTGCACCACATGACACTCACACACTTTATAAGCAGCACTCACACACACACACACATTGCGAAGTCTTGATTTGCCCCGGTGATCATTTCTGAGCGTTATTGTGGATTGTTATTCTTGTGTATGACTGGACTGTTCCCCGTGTTTGATTCTCTGCTGCCTGCCCTGACCCTTGCCTGTTTTTGGATTGTGTACATTTGTTGCCTGCCCTGATCTCTGCCTGTCTTTGAACTCTGTTTGTCTGCCGCCTGCCCTGACCTCAGCCTGTCCCTGTTTACGCCTCAGCATTATCCCTGCACTGTTGTGTTTGCTTTTAATAAAAGCTGCAAATGGATCCTCACTCTGTCGACCCTTCATTACAGTAGTGAGTTGGCTCACGTGATTTAAGATTTGCACTTCAGAACTGCACCCTGGGTTATGCGGTGCATTGTGCGACTTTTTAGGGAGCTAACGATCCAGTGCACTGTAAGGTTTTTTAAGCTATTTTATGCTATTTACTTTCTTAATACATGCTCCTGGTCTAATTGTAAGCGAATCATTGGAAGCCCAGGAAGACCACCAGGCCCCGGATGACCCTGGAATATATAATTAAACAAAAGTAAACACATGCATAATTACTAATTAAATAATAATATAACAATAATAATAATAATAATAAAACATAATTTTTAAAATAATATAAATAATGATGGCTAGTAGCATATACTGTATGTATGTATTGTTAACTACATACTGATCAATCGTTACATAGAATATCGGTTGCTTTTCTATTGATGAATACTGCAGACTGTCACTTACAGGCACTCCATCTAATCCATCATGGCCTTTAACTCCTCGAACACCCTATTACAAAAGAGCACAACAGAATGAAGGTCCTTGTATTGATTTGTATGAGAATTGTGTGGGTGGGTATGTGTGTGTTTCTGTGTACCTGGTCTCCTGCCGGGCCAGAATCCCCAGGGAATCCTGTGAATCCCCATTGACCCTTCTCGCCGCAAAGTCCTGGGGTGCCAGGCAAACCTGGGGGGCCCTGGGGGCCCTGCCGACCTACGTCACCAGGATTTCCCTGGAAAACGAGAGGGAGAAAAAATATATTATAATATAATGATATTATAGTGATATTTACTGCAACTCTATCATGGAAAGTCCAACTTTTTGTTCAAGAAAATTACAGTTAATTTTCTGTCATTTGTGACAGTATAGTGTTACTGAATTTATTCCAAATTTGTTATTTTGGTATGTACACTACCATTCAAAAGTTTCAGTTTTGTCAGAAGAAATAAATACTTTAATTCAGCATTAAATTGATAAAAAAAAGTGTAAGTGAAGACATTTATAATCTTAAAAAGATTCCTATTTCAAATAAATGCTGTACTTTTTAAACTTTCTAGTTATCAAAGAATCCTGAAAAAATGTATTACCATTTCCATGAAAATGCAGCACAACTGTTTTCAACATTGCTAAAAAATAAAAAAAAATAAAAAATTGTAAGCAGCAAATCATATTAGAATGATTTCTGAAGGATCATGTGACACTGAAGACTGGAGTAATGATCCTGCAAATTCAGCTTGGATCACAGGAATACATTTTTAAAGTATATTAAAACAGAAAACCATTTTAAATTGGAATAACCTTATTACTGTATTCTGAGCAAATTTCAGCTTTGGAGAACAGAAGAGAATTCTTTCAAAAATATTTAAAAACAATCTTACCAGCCCCAAACTTTTGAATGGTAGAGTATTTTTACAAAATCACCACAAGGGTGTGACAAAACATAAAGAACATGCACAGCACTGCTGTGCGTCACCAATTCCTGCTTGTTTTAGGCTCCAGTGTTTTTGGTCAGTGATGTTAAGTGCTTTGTGCTTGAGTGTGATGGTTAGTAGTTTTAAAGGGATCGTTCACCCAAAAATGAACATTTTGTCATCATTTACTCACCCTCAAGTTGTTCCAAACCTGTATATATTTCTTTGTTCTGCTGTACACAAAGGAAGATACTTGGAAGAATGTTTTGCTTGGTTACAAACATTCTTAGAAGTATCTTCCTTTGTGTACAGCAGAACAAAGAAATATATACAGGTTTGGAACTTGAGGTTTAGTAAATTTTCATTTTTGGGTGAACATTGTGTCCTCAAAGCATTGCAGCTCATTTTCACTCTATACTTTGCACAATTTTTGCTGCTAGAACACATATGCTTAAAATCAGGTTATATATATGTATAAGGGAATGTGTATATCTTAGATTATGTAATGTACACTAACGTTCAAAGGTTTGAGGTCAGTAAGAATTTTTTCAGAAGATATTAATAGTTTTATTCAGCAAGCATGCTTTAAATTGATCAAAAGCGACAGGAAAGACTTTCATAATGTTAAAACATTTTTTTGATTTCAAATAAATGCTGTGTTTTTAAAACTTTCTATTCCTTAAAGAAACCTAAAAAAAAAAAAAATGTGTCATGGTTTTCACAAAAATATGAAGCAGCACAACTGTTTTCAGCATTGATAATAATAAGAAATGTTACCTGAGCAGTAAATCATCATATTAGAATGATTTCTGAAGGATCATGTGACGCTGAAGTCCAGTGCTGGGGAAAGTTACTTTTAAAACTAATGCATTGCAATATTGCGTTACTCCCTAAAATAGTAACTAATTCCGATACTTAGTTTTTATAGAAAGCAACCCTCTACAATGTGGGTAAATCAGTTGCATATGCGACCAAATTTCACGAGAGACGACTAAAAAATGGCTTTTATTAGCCAGTGGCAAGTAAATTGTATGATTTCAGTTGCCTGTAATTGAGAGGCAAAAAATAAGTTTAGCGCAGATATAATTTCATTGTCTGCTGAGCTTCACGCACCGTCGTAAAGCACCTGAAAGTGCCCTCTGTCGCTTTCTCACACGCACTCAATGTGAGAGAAAGCGAGAGCATGTGCAGGGCTTGTTGACAGAACGGTCACTGTCCCGATCGCACCACTGCTGCGTTATCATGAAAGTTTATCCTTTGAACGTGTATTAAGCCTTGCCAATTTGAACATTCAAGTTCAAGAAAACGCAAAAGATAATTTGCGCGCGCCGTGTGAGATGTTTTGTGTGTGCACTGTGCACACATCCAAAGCATGCGCCCCGAAAGCCGCGTTTGACAGCACGCGAATACTGAATTGAGTTCTTTTACATCTTGCACTTGAACGGACAATTTCACACAAAATTTTGTCAAAATGCCCATTTTGGCGAGTATCCTAGCTGAGGTAGACCATTTAATTCAGTTAGATATAGTTGAACATACACACGTGAACAGTGAACTCTGAGAGAAAGACTGGTGACAGGTAGTATTATTATTTACAATAAAAATAGGCTGAAAAAAACATGCAAGCACACACACACACACACACACACACACACACACACACACACAGGTTTGTTTTTGTGAATTGTGGGGACATTCCATAGGCATAATGGTTTTTATACTGTACAAACCGTATTTTATATCGCCCTACACTACCCCTACACCTAAACCTACCCATCACAGAAAACTTTTGAAAAGCCTTTTGAAAAATGGGGACATGGGGTTATGTCCTCATAAGTCACCCTCTCCTTGTAATACCTATGTCATGCCCATGTCATTATACAAATTTGTGTCCTGATATGTCACAAAAACGCGCACACACAGACACAGACAAACACACACACATTCCATTGTTAAACTGCACTTAATCGAAGCAAAGCCTTCGTGCCTCTGAAATACTCATTAACACCTTTATCTTTTTTTCTCTTCTAAGAGCATTCCGAGAGCTGCATTATGCCAACACCTGGATGCAGCTGCTTAGGTACATGAACAGGCATGTACCACTGGCATGAAAATGGGTCAGTGTGCCAGTGTGTGTGTTAGTGAACATGTGCTAAATGTTGTGCGAAAAACTAAATAATAAGTAGGTAATAAGTATAAGTAGGTAATAAGTATAATAAGTAAGTAATAAGTATTATTACCAAATAATAAATAAATAGGATTAGAGTGAGACTTAAGCTGTACGATTTATAATAGTCCTTTATGACTGTTGCTTTTCAGACTGTACGGACATGATCCTCATGTCACACTGTGGGATGTCAGCTTTAATTTATGTCAGACTGTGCGACAGTCAAGATGAGTTAAAAACAGATGTGCGCATGAAAACTTGTCCGGAGTTTTACATCATCAACTCATACACGTCACACTGCAGGACTGTGCACCTGTGTCATTAATCAGCTGTTGGTGAACATGTCAAACTAGCCTAGGATCAGAGGAATATTTTAGGATTTTCAAAATTTAGCCAAAATCGTACAGTGTGCACCCAGCTTTAGTTAATGAGATTAAAGAGCTCCTGTAACACGCCTCGCCACACAAACAAACAAACACCCTGTGTCTCAAAACCCGGCCTGGACAACTGTAAAGCCAGACACTAGAATCTTTTTGTGATGCCACAATGTTGCAAGGTGCTACGTGATGTCAAAATGAAAATTAATGCAGTGACTATGATGTCACAATGTCCACAAAGTCAAAATGATGTAATGGGCCTACCCTCTCTCCTTTCGGGAGGAAACACTGGCAGACGCTGCAGTCTCGACCTTCGCACTCTTCTGTCTTGTCCCCCTAAAACGCAAAAATATAGTGTCAAGAATGAAGTAAAACACATTCATACACACACAGGCTCATATAGACCAGCAATTCAAAATGGAAACTCACTAATTGTCTTTAAGAATTGTATAAAAATTCAATATTTTGAAGCATTTATTGCTTGTGTTTCCTTAGATTACACACTTATATAGTTGAGTGGTGTTTGCCAGTGGAAAGTGCTGTCACAATGCTACTGTGCTCTGGGTTGTTGCCACAGAGTTGCTATGCATTTGCAAAAGTGCTCTGAATAGTTTTTAGCATGTTTCTGTTTGGTTGCGATGGTGTTCTGGGTGGTTTCTAGGAGGTTCCTTACAAGCCCAAATAAAAAGAGGCCTCCCTCTACTCTCTGACATCAAAATGAGTGTTACACTATTTAATTTAAATGTAATAACCCTACAAATAAATTAAACAGTTATAGAAGCCTCTGACTGACAGACTTCATCATCATATATAATTGATGACATTTACGCTCTTTTACATTATGAGAGAGAGAAAATTATGTGAATAAATGACATTTTATTGGCTTTCTAGCATGAAAAAAAATTGTCTTGTGAGCCTGTGCATATCAGCTTTAACAAATATAATGAAATATTTAATTTATATTATTTTGTTTTTAAATTTACATATAATAATTATTTTATTTCAACAGTTTCAACACAAATAATTACATCCATAAATAATTGTATTTCATGATTATTTTTGTATCATATTTGGAAATGTAATTTCTTAAATGTATTTATTTATTATAAAATGCATCACTGACTCTTCCATGGGGTAAAAGAAGGTTAAAACATCAACCATAACAAGAAAACTAAAATGAACACAATTTTAAACTTCATACTAGGGATGTCCCGATCAGGTTTTTTGTGCCCCCGATCCAATCTGTGTCATTGAATATTGAGTATCTGCCGATTCCGAGTCCCGATCTGATACCTAGTGCTTGGTGCACATTTCAAGTACATTAAAGTTATGAAAATCAATCCAATTTATACAGGGATGTGCAGAGAGATTATCAGGGGCTCAAATGTAAAAAAGGGGCACCTATCCAATTCCAATATGACAATTACTACAGTAATTATACTGTATAAAGACATTGATAGATGTAAACTGTTTAACAATTATGAATATGGGACAACTGATATACATTTCTTGTATTTTTCATGTATAAGCAGATATACAGCTTCTTGTATTTTATATGTATAAGCAGATACACAAAATACAATAAGCAGTATAATTGCAACAAAGGGGGAAAAAAAAGTGGAGATAAGGTTAGAAAGCATGAAGCTCGCGAAGTCAGAATGCCAGTCTGTCAGTCAAGTCCGAAGCAAGACCCAACCCACAGCAATATATATTATGGCAACGATGTCTCAGATGGACTGACGGCAGATAAAAATAAACAGTAAATAAATGACTTTTGAGAGATCCGTTACAAAAGTGTGCATCAAATAGGCTATGCTAAACAAGGAAGCACAGAACCTGCATGTGACGTGCTAGAACAGACCTCATTGGTCAGTCATGATAGCACCTCGAAAATACGAAAATACTTTTTGTGCGCCAAAAAAACAAAATAATAACTTTATTCAACACTACTGTAGTCACATGAACTGTTTTAAATGTCTTTAGTAGCTTTCTGGACACTGAAAATGTTAGTTATCTTGCTGTCAATGGAGGCCTCACTGAGCCGTCAGATTTTATCAAAAATATCTTAATTTGTGTTTTGAAGATGAACGAAGGTCTTACGGACCACATTTTTGGGTGAACTAACTCTTTAAGGATTACATGACATTATAACATGCATTGTACATGACAAATTGCCATGTTTTTGGTTGGAATCAGTATGTGATGCCTGTCTCAGTCCATGCAAGGGCTTTATCTTGGTAATACAGTATATTGCCATTCTTGCACTGTTTATGGAAACCAGACTAGACGTTTGATATTGAGGTCATGGGAGATCCACTGACATACATGTGAGCTAATAAGTACAATGGCAGGAATGTAAACACAGAGATAATGAAAGAACACAACAGAGAAAGAGAGAGAGAGAGAGAGAGAGAGAGAGAGAGAGAGAAGAAAAAGAGATAGCAGGTTCAGACTGAAATATGTGAGTACATTCAGTACAAGAGGGAAAGGATGTTATGTCTTTTTCGAGGTAGTCAGCCACGTTAAAAAAAAAAAAAAAGGAAAAGGGAGAGTGATGAACTGTTCTTGCAATCAGACACCATTCTTCACAAAGCACACTTATCGCGCACAATGTCTGCAAACACAGACATACATCTAAAATGAGCAAACGCTCCACAGAGAGACACAAAGTCACTTTTCTAAACGTTCACGTTTACTGTTCCTCTCTGGTGGAATGATCTTCCCAACCCTTCCACGAACAGCTGAATCCCTTTATCGCAAGGGATGCTAAAAACACATCTAATCCATGAGCACTTAACTGTTTGCTGCTGATGTTGACCCTGTTCTATACCAGGGGTTCCCAAACTTTCCATTCCAGGCCCAACTAGACAAGTATAATCTATCTCAAGACCCACTAAAATAATTTTAAAGCATGAATGTGGGGTGGAGGTGGGAGGTGTTAGTTCTCTTTAGAGCAGTTTTTATTTTCCTCATCATAGTATGAATGACATATGTTTAATTGCAATACAAACTTATGGTACATTATCGAAAATTAACAGCCTATAGCAGCCTAATGGCTATGTTGAAATAAAGTGAAGAACAACAGAGTAGTTTCAGTCTGCTGCCTCAACTGATTTACACAGACATGGAAGAACAAATTTAAGCCCTATGTTTAGCTCATGTAAGGTGATTGCAACCAATTAGAATGGTCAAAAAGGTATCGAAGAACAGTCCAGTAAGGTGTGGGAGTCACAATCAAGCACCATTTGAAGGTGGGACGTCCTTTTCTGACACATGGTAACAGGAGCACATGGTGTGAGAAGAAGGCAAGATTATTTGCTTTAGTAATCTTATTTAAAATGACATAAACTGTTCATAAAAAAATATGGGTGTGTGTATGAAGGTGTAAAGAAGCCTTTTGTCAGGTTTTATTTTATTTTGCATGTTCAGAAATTTTCTTTTCGTTACCTCAGGGCAACATTGTACGATAAGGGGTACTTTTCAAGGATGTCTTGGACAATACCTCACATTGGCAATAATGTGTGACAAGAAGGGAAGATGCAGGGTTCCTGGGTGCGCAGGAACACCCAAAGTGATGTGCAAAAATTGTAACGTACACCTCTATTTCACAGCAGAGAAGAACTGCTTTTTCATATCGAGTGAAATCTCAAAAAGTTTTATCAATAACATGTTCCCAAATGAACCCAGAAATGATGTGGAATAATTTTTTATCATGTGCCATCAAAATGTGTGCAGTAGAGGGTTAAGAAAACATTCAGTTTCCTGAAGGCAACGCTGTGCTGTAGAGGGTTAATTATCATAGAGAAGGAAGTCAACAGTTATGTTGTTTCCGTACCATTTGGGTTGATCACATCCTGAGCAAATGGTCATCAGCTGTAGAATGGGAATGGGTGTGGGACAGAGGGAACTATCTCAGACAATGGTGTGCGTCACAACTTCCTTAACATATACCGCGTTTTCACCGCAGGAACTTTCCCCAGGAACTAGGGACTTTGGGGTGGTACTCAGTGTGTTTCGACCGTAGGAACCAGGGTCTAAATGAAGTTCTGGGTAAAAATTTCCCCCTCAGAGAGTACCTGCTCATGGGGTAGTACTTTTTCAAGCAGCATTTTGATTGGTTGACTCCACGTAGCATTTTATTGCAACGACCATTTTTAAAAGTCTGTTGCGGAGTGTGCATTAAGAGTCGTTTGATATTCGAATCAACAATGGAGCTTAAAAATACGACCGATGGACTAACGACAAGATTCAGGCTTCATTAAGCTTGTATTAGGTGGATGAACTGGAACTGGAGATATAAACTCCGGGAACTGGAGAGTCACGCGCTGACCTACGTCACCGGACTTAATCTTCAAGGTACTTTAGACTGTGATGGAAACGCAGACAGCAATAGGTCTGGGGGACAAAAAGTCATTTGCTGGGAAAAAAGTTCCTGGGACAAATTGTTCTGGGTAATTTCAGTGGAAAAGCGGCTACAGACCACAGCTGTTAAAACATGAGCAACTACATTTTCACAAGTTCGCCTGCCCATTCAGTCTGAATGGTTAATGGTAAAACAAACTTGGCTTGCTGTCCTTGAAGGAGGCTCGAACCCGAGGCTCGGCTCGAGCTTCGAGTTAAACCACCCTATAATAGTACTGCATAGAGGGATAATAAGAGAAATAGAGGAGGAGATGGGGAGGAGGAGGAATGCTGGAAGAATTGTCGCTGGAATGACGCAGTGACTGCTGCTTATTTACGCTCGTAATGATGATTGACAGGACTGAATGTTTAGGCTCCTCCCGAACCTACGTTTGGAACTACATTTACATGAAGAGTGGTAAACTGTAACAGGATAAAAGGCTTGAGATTTGGATGTTCATTCTGACGCAGATGAACCGAAAGTGCTACATGTACTTTGTCACTGCTACGCTGCAATAAACGTCTTCATCAAGATCTTCCTCGTCAAAAACGTCCTCATCATTTTTTTTCTTACATTGGCGATCCACCCATATGTAACGGAGGCCAGCTAGTAGTTGCTGTGCAAGTAAACCTCACTCCTCTGATCTCAAGAGATGCTCTAGCGACTGACACTAGGGGTTGCAGCCTTTAGCCTCCTTGTTAGAGCGTCCGACTCCTACGCCGGAGACCCAGGTTCGAGGCCCGCGCAAAGCGGGGCAAGTAGGACCTGGGTAGAGGGGTTACACATATACAAGTTATGAAGAAAGTGTAAACTGGCGTCGCGTCAATTACACTTTTTCCGTAAGTTTAATAGGGAAGGCGCGTGACGTAGCATAAGCTTTGTGAACTGCAAGAGGTTTACACTTTCTGTGTACGCTGAATACAGAAGGCGGTCTGGCGGAAGCTCAATTTGACTTCATAACTTGTTTAAATATGGATATTTTTTTTACACAAACACAACGGTTTGCTTCAGAAGGCCTTTATTAACACTCCGGAGCCGTGTGGAGTACACGTTTATGATGGATGGATGTGGATTGAAGCACTTTGTTCAGCTCATACTCATTGAACCCTATCACTGCCATTATAAAGCTGGGATGCGTCAGGAAATTTATTAATATTTCTCCGATTGTCTTCGTCAGATAGAAGAAAGTCATATATACCTAGGATGGCTTGAGGGTGAGTAAAGGCTGGGCTAATTTAAATTTAAAAATTAAAAAAAAAAAAAATTTAAATTTAAAACAATAACCCAAAGCAGTGTGTTTTTGCCCAACGTACTGAAGCAGTGTTTTAAATTTGATAAACTGTTAAGCCTCAAGTACTGTAGCTAGGTATGTGGTACCAACATACTGTGACAGTGTTACATTTTTAACTATTTAGAGTAGTGGGACTTAAGGTATAGTCATTGAACAGTTGTTGAATTATCACAGTTGAATAAGATTTTGAAAATTGAAGAAATTATCATTAATTACATTGCTAAGCACGGTTCAACTGGCATGTTTGACGGGATAGAGAAGGCAGATGACCCTTACAAGTGGGCTATGTCTCAATTAAAAAATCCCCCCAAAATGCCTAAGAACAAAGAAGCAATAACTGCTTCAAGCAGTTATTGCTTCGTACAAAGTAACTAGGAAGAGAGTAAATGAGTTAAAAGCTGAAAATGAGCGACTCAGTTTTGGAGTAATTTCTACAAAAAATTACCGGGCTAGTGAAATGATATGGAAAGAAGAAAAGGTCAAAATGCAGAATGAGATTGCACTTCTTAGAACTAACAATGACATGCTTAAATCATCTGTGGAAAGATTGGCCAACAATTTGGAGGAAACAAAGGCAGCTTGTTAGTTTATGATCAAGAATGGCATAACTGAGAAAAACACCAGTAAGATATTGTTAGGTGTCACGTTGTGTAACACAGTTCCAGAAACGCCAGATTTGCAGGAACATAGCTCTGAGGGTTGGGAAAGAGATTCTCAGTCATTCAGTAGTCAAGACTCCCATGGCACCAGTTCATGGTACTACAACTATGCGTGCTATTGAAGGAAGGGAAGAGCAAATGACCACTACCATTGTCAAAGGAGTTAATCCAACTGAACTAGAAACTTTGATCAAGAATATTGGGAAATTTGATCCTGCCAAACAAGATCGATTAGATTTTCTAAAAAACTTGGAGGAATATGCTGAGATTTACAAATTTACAGATGGTGATGCATGTGTTTTGTTAAGAATGTGCTTGCCTGACACTTTGTCTGGAGCCTTAAATCAGAAAGTAAAGGACAGAACTGCTAAGAAGTCAGAGAGGAAACAGGCACTCGACTGAGCTCATCTCCAAAAAAAGGACCTGTTTTCCAAATTGAAAAGACTGGACAATGGATAAGAGAAACACAAAGAGATCAAACAATTTTCAGAGATTATGGACAGCAGTCTTCCCACAAAGGTGGAAAACAAGTGGGCAAAGGACATACCCACACTAAGAAATGCACAAAGAGACAGACTCACTGCACATGACACTAGAATGAGATAAATATATTCATACTTGAATGCAGACAATGTATTATTGAATGCTGAATGCACACGTGTGGATAAAGATGTCCACAATGGGAAAATATACAATACATGGCAAAATGTAAAAGCTCTCACTCACTCTCTCTCTCTCTCACACACACACGCATTATATTGCATATTGATTTTTTATTTTTTTTGAGTTAATCAAAACTAAACAATTTGTAGGTATTACTGATGCAAAGGAAAGATAGCCACATTATGAAAGTCCAACAAGGCCTTGAAGGAAAAGATGAGATTTTGATAAAACAAATGCATGTTAGAGACTTAGCTATTGTCTATTCTGGTTTAATTTGGGATGTAACCTTTAAAACACCTGTATGTGTTTGTATCTTCCTTATTATTAGGTTTAAACTTCAAAATGCAGATAACTTAATGATCACTTTATGACACTCCCACTGGCTGTGATGGTACCTTGGAGTGGTAGTTGCATTGGATCTCTATGGAGGGACAGAAAGCTCTCAGACTTCATCAAAAAGATCTTAATTTGTGTTCCGAAGATGAACAAAGGTTTTACAGATGTGGAACGACATGAGGGTGAGTAATAAATGACAGAATTTTAATTTTTGGGTGAACAAGCTCTGTATATCATGCATATGGCTTTCTCAGCCCTGTAACACTGACCTACAATAAAACTGTTCATTTAAGGAGTATGCGATTGACAGATCACAAATGTATTGTGAAACCTTTCACAGATCAGAATAGTGAAGTTAAGGACTCAAGGAAGTGTAAACTGACCCAAACTGCACTGTGTAAGTTTTCACAAATCAGACTGGTGAAATTATGCACTTAGAAAAGGGTTAACTGCCCAAAACTGCACTGTGAAAGTTTTCACAAATCAAAAGAGTGAGGTTAAACACTAAGGGAAGGGTTAACTGACCCAAACTGCACTGTGTAAGATTTCACAAATCAGAATGCTGACGTTATACACAGGAGCAGTAATTTATCAATTTGCAACAAGCATATTTTCATACTCATAAGGTATGTTCAGACCTTTATTTTGAAATAGCGATGAACATGAAAAATCATTAAAGATTGGTTGAAACATGTTTGTTTTCATGCCAAGAGTTCAAAAGATAACATCCATTCAATTTTTTTGAGAAAAATTGTGAAAATTTCTGAAAATGTTTTTAATAGAAAAAAAAAATACATTTATGATTGTGGCGGCGATCTATAACCCACATACATGTTGTTTTTATGTTTATTAGAAGCTGAATTCATATCAAATTCTGCCAAACTTCCCATACTACTTCTATATAGGATGTCTACTTCATAAATTGTATGAAAATAATGGAAATATATGGTTCAGATCACTCAAACCATATATGGAAATGGAGGCGCCCTTATATGGTCAGTAATGGAGCTTGGTTGTCATCTAGTGAAAAAGTGTGGTACTGCGCCCAAACAAAATCTTACTGAAAGCTCATTTTTTGAGATATCAACCTGAAATTTTGAACACAGATTTTTGGCTTTGATTTCCTTGCAGTTTTAGAGTAAAACTTGTTTTGTAAAATATATATTTTATATTTTAAAATATTATATTTTTACATTTTATATTTTCATAAACTTAAACTTCTATAACTTTTTTTCTGTTTCACTTACAAATTTCATCTTTAAAACAAGACCAGCCTTTATGTCTATATTTCAAAGTATTCTTGAATTACAACCATTTAAGTTTGGATAGTGCATTTTCATGTCTATAAAAAAAAGTGGGGGCGACAGTTAACAGGTTAAACATCAAAGGGATGTTAGGTGTTGGTGGCATGGCATTACACAGCACAGATTAATAAAATATCTGCAAACTTGGGGCTAATTTGTAACCAACTGAAAACACTTACAATATGGATTAGCCTGCATGCTAAAACCAGTTTCAGATGATTAACTGATGTTTTTAATAAGAACCATAGCTCAAGATATCTCTTCAACATATTTGCTCCTCGATGTAACAGTGAGTTAACAATATAACAATGCCAGTTTTTTTAAAAAAGGCAGCAAAACAACATTGTTAAAATTAAGTAAATCTTACGGTTCTATGTAAATGAAAAGCCACATCAAAGCCACTTTCCAAAACCACTCAAGGGCTACACAAGCACTTACAAAAAAAAAAAAAAAAAAAAAAAAAAAAAGGTTTTGACTCAGCAAGATTTTTCAAACAAATTCAAATTCATTTTTCAAATATATGAAACACTTCTTTTGAACTTGGTTTCCACAAAAATATTAAGCAGCACAACTATTTTCGACATTGATAAGAAAAAACTGAGCAGCAAATCATCATATTAGAATGATTTCTGAAGGATCATGTGACACTGAAGACTGGAGTAATGATGCTGAAAATTCAGCTTTGCATCACAGAAATAAATTACATTTTAAAATGTTATTTAAACAGTTATTTTAAATTGTAATAATATTTCCCAATATTACTGTTTTTTTTGTTTGTTTTGTATTTTTAATCAAATAAATGCAGCCTTGGTGAGCATAAGACACTTCTTTTAAAAACATTACAAATCTTTCCACATAATAGGGGCTGTGACTTACCCAAGAGTTATTGGTTTTAAGTGCTGGGTTATGACATCAACTCAGGGTTTGAGATGGTCCGTGCTGACTGGATGATGAGCATAACTGCACGCTTCGCTCCAAGTCAGATGTGCGAGATTAGAGAGTTAGGGTATGATGGTTGCTGCACGACCGTGAGACACGCTTCCCCTATTCCTTCACTTCTACTGTCTTGCTCCCCCTTTCCCTCATGTTACCTGTACTGTGCATTATCCCATTGCAATCTGAAGTTATACGAGAGTGAGTTACACCCGACCCTGGTTTATTTCTACTTGAAATTCTACAGCACAGATTAATAAAATATCTGCAAACTTGGGGCTAATTTGTAACCAACTGAAAACACTTACAATATGGATTAGCCTGCATGCTAAAACCAGTTTCAGATGATTAACTGATGTTTTTAATAAGAACCATAACTCAAGATATCTCTTCAACATATTTGCTCCTCGATGTAACAGTGAGTTAACAATATAACAATGCCAGTTTTTTTTAAAAAGGCAGCAAAACAACATTGTTAAAATTAAGTAATCTTACGGTTCTATGTAAATGAAAAGCCACATCAAAGCCACTTTCCAAAACCACTCAAGGGCTACACAAGCACTTAAAAAAAAAAAAAAAAAAAGGTTTTGACTCAGCAAGATTTTTCAAACAAATTCAAATTCGTTTTTCAAATATATGAAACACTTCTTTTGAACTTGGTTTCCACAAAAATATTAAGCAGCACAACTATTTTCGACATTGATAAGAAAAAACTGAGCAGCAAATCATCATATTAGAATGATTTCTGAAGGATCATGTGACACTAAAGACTGGAGTAATGATGCTGAAAATTCAGCTTTGATCACAGGAATTAATTACATTCTAAAATGTATTACAATACAAAACAGTGGTTTCAAATTGTAATAATATTTAACAATTAATATTTATTAATAATGTACTGTAACTGTTTTTATGTTATTTATCAAAAAATAAATGTGGCCTTGGTAAGGCCTTCTTTCAAAAACATTAAAAATTCTTACCTGCCCCAAACTTTTGAACTAGTGTATTTTAGAGCAAGGCATTCCAGCCTTGTGCAGGTCTACAATCTTGTCCCTGATGTCCTTTGACAGCTCTTTGGTCTTGCCCATGGTGGTGGAGAGGTTTGAATGGAAGATACAGATTCTTTGGACAGGTGTCTTTTATACACATAACGCGCTGACTTTAGGAGTACTTTCTTAAAGTGACGGGACTAATCTGTGTTCAACATGGGCACATAAACAATATGTAGGAGGCAGAATTCTTGCTGGTTGGTTGGGGATCAAATACTTATTTCACTTGATCAAATGCTCATCAATTTATGACCTTTATATAATGTGTTTTTTCTGGATGTTTTGGTTGATATTCTGTCTCTATCCATTAAAATAAACCTACCATAAAAACTATAGACTCCTTGTTTGTTTGTAAGTGGGCAAACTTACAAAATCAGCAGGGGATCAAATTATTATTTTCCCCACTGTATACAGAAAAAAATCCTGGAATGTTTTCCTCAAAAACCTTAATTTCTTTTCGACTGAAGAAAGTAAGACAAACATCTTGGATGACATGGGGTGAGTAAATTATCAGGAAATTTTAATTCTGAAGTGAACAAATCCTTTAAGGATAAAGTTTCTCGGGAGAACGCAAATGTTTTGCGAGAGAATGCAAAAGTTTTGTGAGCGATTATATTGAAATATAATTTTTACATCACCACATCCCCTCAGGGGCTCCGTATTTCAATACAAACCCGATTCCAAAAAAGTTGGGACACTGTACAAATTGTGAATAAAAAAGGAATGCAATAATTTACAAATCTCATAAACTTGTATTTTATTCACAATAGAATATAGATAACATATCAAATGTTGAAAGTGAGACATTTTGAAATGTCATGCCAAATATTGGCTCATTTTGGATTTCATGAGAGCTACACATTCCAAAAAAGTTGGGACAGGTAGCAATAAGAGGCCGGAAAAGTTAAATGTACATATAAGGAACAGCTGGAGGACCAATTTGCAACTTATTAGGTCAATTGGCAACATGATTGGGTATAAAAAGAGCCTCTCAGAGTGGCAGTGTCTCTCAGAAGTCAAGATGGGCAGAGGATCACCAATTCCCCCAATGCTGCGGCGAAAAATAGTGGAGCAATATCAGAAAGGAGTTTCTCAGAGAAAAATTGCAAAGAGTTTGAAGTTATCATCATCTACAGTGCATAATATCATCCAAAGATTCAGAGAATCTGGAACAATCTCTGTGCGTAAGGGTCAAGGCCGGAAAACCATACTGGATGCCCGTGATCTTCGGGCCCTTAGACGGCACTGCATCACATACAGGAATGCTACTGTAATGGAAATCACAACATGGGCTCAGGAATACTTCCAGAAAACTTTGTTGGTGAACACAATCCACCGTGCCATTCGTCGTTGCCGGCTAAAACTCTATAGGTCAAAAAAGAAGCCATATCTAAACATGATCCAGAAGCACAGGCGTTTTCTCTGGGCCAAGGCTCATTTAAAATGGACTGTGGCAAAGTGGAAAACGTCTCAGGTTACGTATGTAACCATGGTTCCCTGAGAGGGAACGAGACGCTGCGTCAAGCGCTTTGGGAACGCCTCTGCGTGATTGCGTCGTGAAGCACATGTGAAATCTGTCCAATGGCGTGAAGGAACGTCATAGGCGGGTGACGTCACGACCAGGAAACTATAAAGCACACCCGAACCAAACAGAGATAGCTTCTGAAAAGTCGAAGTAAGTCGATCACAGGCATGCAGGGAGTATGGCAACGTGACGCAGCGTCTCGTTCCCTCTCAGGGAACCATGGTTACATACGTAACCTGAGACGTTCCCTTTCAAGGGAACTCGCGCTGCGTCAAGCGCTTTGGGAACGAGATACCCACGCCGCCATAAAACCGAGTGCCTGTCCGTGTGAAACTGTACAGCGCACACTAAGACACCAGCACTCTAGACCCCGGGGTGGAGGCCACATCTAGGTTATAAAACCTAACAAAAGTGTGCGGTGAGGACCAGCCCGCCGCCTCACAAACTTCTTGGAGGGAAACTCCAGATAATAGAGCCAGGGAGGCCGCCATACTCCGTGTAGAGTGAGCACGGACCCTCAGAGGAGAAGGGTGACCGGCAGACTCATATGCGAGAGAGATAGCCTCAACTATCCATTTACTCAGGGTTTGCTTGGATGCAGGGTGCCCCTTACGAGGGGCCCCAAAACAAACGAATAACTGATCCGTCTTACGCCACAGGGCAGCTCTGTGGACGTAAGCATCCAAAGCCCTAACAGGGCACAGCAAATTAAGTCTTTCCTGGTCTGGATCCAGAAATGGAGGAGGACAAAAAGCCTGCAGCATAATAGGGCCCGCCACATTAGTGGGGACCTTAGGAACATAGCCTTCCCGCGGAAAGAGGAAGGCTTTTACCATGCCTGGCGCGAAGTCCAAGCAAGAGGGCGAGACCGAAAGGGCTTGAAGGTCTCCAATTCTTTTAAGAGACGAGATAGCGAGGAGGAAAAGAGTCTTAAGAGTGAGGAATTTTTCGTGAACCTCTTCAATAGGCTCGAACGGAGCAATAGACAGGCCCTCCAACACTATGGCTAGGTCCCAGGTTGGAACCCTCTGACGTGCCGCAGGCCTCAGCCTCAGAGCACCACGAAGGAAGCGAGTAACCCATGGGTGTCTGCCAAGAGAAGCACCCTCTAAAGGACCATGGTAAGCCGCAATGGCCGCCACGTAAACCTTTAGTGTAGATGGGGTTAACCCTGAAGAGAACTTTTCTTGAAGGAACTCCAGCACTGTACCGACAGGGCAGTGAACAGGATCACAGTTACGATCTCTACACCAAGAAGAGAAGACGTTCCACTTCAAGGAATACAGCCTCCTTGTGGAGGGAGCTCTGGAATGGAGCATGGTCTCCACCACCTCAGTAGGGAGACCGGAGTCTATGAGCTGTGCCCCCTCAGAGGCCACGCCCACAGCTTCCACAGCTCCGGGCGGGGGTGAAGGAGTGAGCCCCCCGCCTGTGAGAGTAGGTCCGTCCTGACCGGAATCTCCAGGGGAGAGCCGTCGAGGAGAGACATGAGGTCCGAAAACCAAACTCGGCCCGGCCAAAACGGGGCCACTAGAAGCAACTGGACCCCGTCCTGGCGCACTCTCTCCAGAACTCCCGGAAGCAGAGCAATCGGGGGAAAGGCGTACAGACGCAGCCTCGGCCACGCCTGCACCATAGCGTCCAACCCCAGAGGGGCTGGATGTGTGAGGGAGAAATATAGAGGACAGTGAGTCGTTTCCAGAGACGCAAATAGGTCGACATCCGCTTTCCCAAAGCGCTCCCAAAGGAGCTCCACCACATCGGGGTGAAGTCTCCACTCCCCGGGCCTCAGCCCCTGCCTCGACAGGATGTCTGCTTCCTGATTCAGACGCCCTGGGATGTATACTGCCCTGACTGACAGTAACTTCCCCTGGGCCCACAGGAGGATCTGGTGTGCCAACTTGCATAAGGGGCGCGACCGCAGACCCCCTGATGGTTTATATAGGAGACCACCGCTGTGTTGTCCGTGCGGACCAACACATGATGGCCCCTGAGATCCGGGAGGAAGTGTTTGAGTGCCAGGAACACAGCCATCATCTCCAACTGGTTTATATGCCAGGAAAGATAATGGCCCCTCCACAGACCCTGTGTCGAGCGACCACTCATGATCGCCCCCCAGCCGGTGAGAGATGCATCCGTCGTTAGCGTTACGCGACGACAAGGAGCTCCCAACACCGGGCCTTGGGAAAGAAACCAAGGTTTTTTCCACATGACACAAGCACGAAGGCATCGCCGCGTGACCTTGATCATGCGAAACGGATTTCCCCTCGGGGAGAACCCCTTGGTTTTGAGCCACCACTGCAAAGGTCTCATGTACAGCAGGCCAAGAGGTATCACGTTGGACGCAGCTGCCATCAGACCTAACAGTCTCTGAAACTGTTTCACAGTGAATGACTGACCTAGCTTCAGCTTGTTTACGGTTGTAACAATGGCCTCTATGCGAGCTGGCGACAGACATGCTTGCATTGACACTGAGTCCCAAACTACGCCTAGAAAAGAGGTTCTCTGAACTGGAGAAAGTACACTCTTTTTTGCGTTCAACCGTAACCCCAGACGCTTCATATGGGCGAGAACAGCATCTCGATGCTGAACCACCAATTCCTCTGACTGTGCTAAAATCAACCAGTCGTCTATGTAATTCAATACGCGGATGCCCTGGAGTCGCAGAGGAGCCAGAGCTGCATCCACGCATTTTGTGAAGGTGCGAGGAGATAAAGCTAGGCCGAAGGGAAGGACCCGATATTGGTACGCTTCGCCCCCGAAAGCGAACCTCAGGAACTTCCTGTGATGAGGAAGGATGGATACATGGAAGTATGCGTCCTTCAGATCTATCGTAACAAACCAGTCCTCGGGCTTGATTTGTGACACGATTTGCTTCAGAGTTAGCATTCTGAACTTGAGCTTTTTGACAGAGCGATTTAACAGGCGCAGATCTAGAATGGGACGCAACCCTCCATCCTTCTTCGGAACTATGAAGTAGCGGCTGTAAAACCCTGACTCCCTGCTGGGAGAAGGAACCCTTTCTATAGCTTCTTTTCGCAAGAGAGTCTGTACTTCTTGTTCCATAACCAGAGCCTGCTCGGGATTCACCTCGGTGAATAGCACCCCGTTGAACCTGGGCGGTCGCAACCCGAACTGAATTCTGTACCCAAATTCTACTGTGCGCAGGACCCATTGAGATACGTTTGACAGAAGTTTCCACGCTGCCAAGAAATCTACTAAGGGAATCAGTCTCTCGAGACTGACCTCTGGTGTCTGCTGTATGACCAGCCCGGTGTCCTGAAGCGGCGAACCGGCAGGAAGCAACCGAGCTGGCCATTTTTGATCCCTCCTCGGAGGGAGCGAACACCCCAGCACCACTACGTTGCCGGGTGGACACTGGGATACACGTTCGCTGAGAGCCGCAGCGCCCTGAAGCACGCGAGGTGGCAGGGTTGGCAAAACGGCCCCCTGAGGGCACCGAGGGGAGACGGGCACCGTGTACTGAGGTGGACACCGACTCGCCCCGGAGGGGACTGCCCTCAGAAGCCCGACACCACTGGCGTCAGGACTTCTTTCCCGAAGCCCTCCGCTGGATAATGACGGTCCTCAGATCCGTCTTACCCTTGGAAGACTTCGGTTGTGAGCGTTGACCCGACCCCCAGTCTTTCTGCGGGGGGCACGGGAAGCAACGCTCACTTTTTGTTGCGCCCTGTGAGAGGAGCTCGTACTCGGCTGGGACTGCTCTTTTTGACCAGCAGTCCCAGAGACCTGAGACCGGCGGGGAAGAAACTTAGAGAAAGCTGCCGCCTGTTTCTTTGCTTCCTGGAACCTCTCGACGACTGTGTTGACGGAGTCGCCGAAGAGGCCAGGCGGCGTAAGCGGAGAATCGAGAAGAAACGATCTATCTCGATCCTTCATGTCAGCGAGGTTGAGCCAAAGGTGTCTCTCCGTGGCCACCAGGGCTGCCATAGACCGCCCAATAGATCTGGCGGTCTCCTTGGTGGCACGGAGAGAAAGATCTGTAGCTTTCCTAAGCTCCGAGAACGCCTCGCGACTAACTTCCCCACCCTCATCAAGGTCTTTCAACAGGTCAGCTTGATAGGCTTGGAGGACGGCCATAGTGTGTAAGCATGCCGCCGCCTGACCTGCTGCCGAGTACGCTTTACCCACTAAAGCAGATGAAGTACGTAGGGGCTTAGTGGGTAACTTCGGGGCTTTGAGGGAGGCTGCCGACTCGGGGGAGAGATAGCTAGCGAGCGTCTCTTCCACCCGCGGCATCTCCCCATAACCATGCCTTTTTAGTCCCAAGATATTACTATAGTTAGATGTTTGAGGACTATAGACCCGATAGGACGCAGGTCTATTCCACGACCTCGACACCTCGGTGTGGAGGTCGGGGAAGAAAGGCAAGCCCCGGCGTGGAGGTTGTGCACGAGAAGGAAGAAAGCGCTCGTCTAATAAACTTGCTTGACGGGCTTCCTGTTTCTCGGCCGGCCAGCTTATGTTCAATCTGGCCACCGCTCTAGTTACAACCTCCACGAGCTCCTCATATGCTTGTGTGTGTGGTGGCGACTCTATACTTTGATCGATGCTGACAACGTCCAGTTCCTCAGAACTAGAACACTGCAGCATCGGCGCTTCACCAGGGACAGAAGAAACCGCAGAGCGTGCTTCTGCCTCCTGAAATGAAGCGCTGGATCCTGCAGGTAAAGGCAGAGAAAGGGCGGGGCCCGTCTCTAACCCCTCTGCAAGATCCATTTGCGAACCCCACGACGCGAGCCTTCGCTGTGCCTCGGCAACAGCGGGACCCGAGCCGCGGGGAGCGCGAACCGAACCGCTTTCCTCAAAAAGCGCCCGGCGGGAGCGGAGCGTTCTCATGGACATCTGCTCGCAATGCACACAGCCAGCTCCCTCGAGAGCTGACTGTGCATGCTCCACTCCCAGGCAAACAACACAAAGCTCGTGTGCATCTCCCGCCGGGATGTAACGAGGACAAGGAGGAGCACACTGCCTGAATTGCTGCACCTGAGTCGCCATAATAATGTCTTAGATAAATGTGCTTGAATAACTTGAGAGACAAACAACAATAAATAAGACAGACAGTTTCACAGAGAGCGCTTACTGAAGACACAGAAGCTATCTCTGTTTGGTTCGGGTGTGCTTTATAGTTTCCTGGTCGTGACGTCACCCGCCTATGACGTTCCTTCACGCCATTGGACAGATTTCACATGTGCTTCACGACGCAATCACGCAGAGGCGTTCCCAAAGCGCTTGACGCAGCGCGAGTTCCCATGAAAGGGAACTGTTCTGTGGTCAAACGAATCAAAATTTGAAGTTCTTTTTGGAAAACTGGGACGCCATGTCATCCGGACTAAAGAGGACAAGGACAACCCAAGTTGTTATCAGCGCTCAGTTCAGAAGCCTGCATCTCTGATGGTATGGGGTTGCATGAGTGCGTGTGGCATGGGCAGCTTACACATCTGGAAAGGCACCATCAATGCTGAAAGGTATATCCAAGTTCTAGAACAACATATGCTCCCATCCAGACGTCGTCTCTTTCAGGGAAGACCTTGCATTTTCCAACATGACAATGCCAGACCACATACTGCATCAATTACAACATCATGGCTGCGTAGAAGAAGGATCCGGGTACTGAAATGGCCAGCCTGCAGTCCAGATCTTTCACCCATAGAAAACATTTGGCGCATCATAAAGAGGAAGATGCGACAAAGAAGACCTAAGACAGTTGAGCAACTAGAAGCCTGTATTAGACAAGAATGGGACAACATTCCTATTCCTAAACTTGAGCAACTTGTCTCCTCAGTCCCCAGACGTTTGCAGACTGTTATAAAAAGAAGAGGGCATGCCACACAGTGGTAAACATGGCCTTGTCCCTACTTTTTTGAGATGTGTTGATGCCATGAAATTTAAAATCAACTTATTTTTCCCTTAAAATGATACATTTTCTCAGTTTAAACATTTGATATGTCATCTATGTTGTATTCTGAATAAAATATTGAAATTTGAAACTTCCACATCATTGCATTCCTTTTTTATTCACAATTTGTACAGTGTCCCAACTTTTTTGGAATCGGGTTTGTAGAAACCCACATGTTTGTGAGTTTCACATGAGATCAAAAAAGTTCCCCACACAGATTTCGCTCATTTTCTAGTTGGTCACGCAAATTTGTCCCATTGACCAACAGAAAGCTGCTTGGCTTGAAAGTAACTTCTGTGTGAGCAGTTCTTCATGCGTCTCTACACTAGTGGTTCCCAAACTGGGGGGCGCAGAGTTATAAAAAGGGGGTGCGGCAAGGCTGAGAGATAGGGTACAGTCAACAGATGTTATGTTATGCAAAAGAAACCTCTTCAGGGTGAAACAAGTCCCCACTCCCCAATGTGAAATTGTCCCGCTTATTATTCAGCTAATTGACAATGGACCTTTTTTGACTGCAGCATCCTACCTGTCAAAGAACATCATATGCTCTCCATACAGCAGCAACTCAAATGCACTTTTAATTTCAATAGAGATTAACATTAAAGGGATAGTTCACACAAAAATTGTATCATCATTTACTGATCCTTATGTAATTGATCTCAACTTGTCTGATTTACTTTCTTCTGCAGGATACAAATGAATATATTTTATTTTATATACAAACAGTTTTGATTAACATTATGTTCCACTGAAAAAAAAAATCTTTTTATTTTCTGCAGAAGAAAGTCATTCTGGTTTGGAACAACATGAGGGTGTTAATGATGAAAGAATTTTAATTTTTGTGTGAACTATCCCTTTAACATGTTGCTAAGCTAATGATGCAGTACTCTAATATGCATAAAATATGCAGCACATACAAGACATTTATTGCCATTTGACTCAGCCAGCATCATCTTACATTGTGAAACCATTAAAACAACTTTATGAATTTATATACAAAAAAAAACTCACCCCCAAAGCTGTGTGTATCATCACAAGTGCCAATAAAAGCTTTGTACTGGAAAAAAACAAATAAGATATATTGAATTAGCATCATTACTGATGCTAATGATTACATGATGATGGGAATGCTAGGACAATTGGGGACTCTTACCAGAAAAGGAGGCTGGTCGAGGAGATCTGGCGGGGGCGTGTCATCTCAGCCGCCACTCAGGGCATGTGCTAGTGTTGTAGCCAAGACCAAGACAAGATCAAGACCAAGGCAAGTCGAGACCGAGTCAAATCCAAGACCAGACTAGCACTCCTCAAAGTCATCTGAAAGATCCACATTTACTGCCTGAGGAATGTCTTATTTTTAATCAATAACTACAATTAGAATAATAAGACACTATAAAGAGCTGTTACCAATCAATTGAAATCACTAACAGCAAAGTTCATCTTTACACTGCAGAGGTGGAACAGAAGTTGCATCTGAATTGGTACAATTACAAATGCATAAATAATGTTGAGAAAATAAAATTTTGTTTATTGAACATTTGTAAAAAAAAATCAATGTCACGATTGCAATTGTGCTCATATTTGTGAAAACAGCCCTCTTTCTTGTGATATTGCTCAATTGCTAATTATATCATATGTAATAATATAAATATCAAGATCTTATACATGTACTTTTTTTGCAATCATATCTTGAATTTTGTGGGCATTTCTGACACAATCCCTTGTTGATTTCTGGCCCAACACCACAGTAACAAAACAAATGAAATTATAAATAAGTTATTGATTGCATTTGAAGCAGGAAGTTTTACATCCAATCAAATTAATGATGTTAACAAAGAAATCAGACAATGCAACAGCAATTTAACAATTTCCCCGCAGTTGTGGTCTTGACCGGTCTTGAAATAAAATCCCAAGTCCTTTTAGTCTGAGACCAAGACAAGACTGAGACCAAATGCATCCGAGGACCAAGACAAGACCAAGACCTTCAAAAAATGGTCTCAAGACCGGTCTCGAGTACTACAACACTAGCATGTGCTACCTGTTGATCTTTCTCCACTGCCTCAAAATGGTGTGGTCAGTGATGTAGCTATGACTCCTGACGTCCCGACGGACCACTCACCCACCTGAGGGAAAAATTAAGAGATGGATGGATGGGTAAATCACTGTAGTAATATATGGATAAACAATAAATAAGTGCTGGAATTGACAACTGGGTAAAGGCAGATTCTCCTTCAATAACATTCCCAATGGCTGACAATATGGCAGAGGTGGTGATGTGAGAAGAGACAGGCTAAATCAATTCAATAGATGCAACTGGGACAAAGTTGATCTTTCCGGATGGCTTCTTTTCTATGACACACAAGTCAAGACTGACAAAGATTTTAAAGCGAACTCACTGACACTGAAAATGGCCACATCAAACTAGACAGCATGAGAGATAGGTGCATATCCAGGCCAATCTATGACATTAAAACCATCATGGCTGAATTTACCAGACATCAGTTTCACATCCAAGCCATAACATTTCTCATAACACCTTCTGACCTGATTTGATAATGAATGTTAGTATTGCTGGAGATGGCCGGTATAATATTTTCATATTTGTCAGCTATGAATTAAATTTATTTTGAAAACTACAGCTGATCTCAAAACTGTGTAAATTAATGTCACGTACAAAGAGTGCTGCTGTATACCTCACTACTTATGTAATGCTACCGATGGGTTGCAAGACTGCAGTAAATGGAAACTGGAAATTTGTGCCTGAATTTATTGTGGTTCTTAAATGTACTCGTTCAAAATAATTATTATGCCATTCAACGTCATTCACATTTCATTGAAACATTTCAATTCAAAATGGTAAACATATAGGAAATGGATCTTAATGCATAATAGCAAATAAAGTAGGAAACAAATATAGAAATAGAAAAAGAAAGGCTTAAAACTATAATGTTTGTGTTTGTCACAATTGTAGCAAATATGGCCTATGCACTGTCCCATAGTAGAAGTACATTGAAAAGTAGCCAAGTTTTTTTTTTTTTTTTTTTTAATGGAGATGACATGCTTGTGTGGATGTTATATATCAAATAAAACATGCTGATTCTGCCATTTAGCATTCATTAGCAACATCACAAATCATATTAAAGCAGACATTATGCTTTTTTACTTTAAACTGTTTTGTCCAGTAAATCCTCCATATTTTCACAAAGAGGCATACAACTTCTGTCACCTCAGTTCATTTCCAATGGCTAAAATTCATTGTATTACATGCTATTGACAATAAGCTATCAGTCTCCTTGGTTTATTTCTCTAAAGACTCTTGGTTTATTTCCTCTAAAGGAAACAAATACACGACATTCACAAGTACAAGACCTTCACCCAAGCACTCAATTACATCAAGTAAACAAAAACAAAGTCAAAATCCTCACCTGCTCCCGTAGTAGCCTACCACCGTGGCTTTACATTAACGTGTAAAATACAATCCCATTTAGAGTAGGTGCACGCCGAAAACTTTATCAGAAGCGAGCAAAAGAGTCTGAACAGGGGTGCCCGCTGCGGCGAAGCGTACCCATGTGACGTCAATGGTTGATTTCCCTATTCCAACTACAACGCATGAACTGCGAAATACGTCAAACACACAGTTGCCTGTTGAACTCCTGCTGATTTTATATTCTTGAGGATTCACTGACAGTCCACAAAGTTTGAATCAGTTTCTTAAGTACAAGTTTAAGCTTTATTTCCGAGATGGTCGCAGTTCTGCAGGTGGTTTCGCAGGTAGATTTGGAGATCTTGCGGTTCCATTCTGGACTCCTGAATAACGTGTGATCCTGAAATTGCTGACTGGACCTGTGGGAACTGTGTGCGGGTTCATTATCTATGAGAAAATGGATTCTTGCTTAATATTGCGAGTGACACTTTTCGGAATGATGTTGCTGGGACTTCTTACACCGGCACAAACTAAAGGGGTGAGTTTAATAAGTAAATGATCGTGCCTACTAAAAAAGTTTTACACTCTTACACTCACTGTTTTACTCTTGTAAAACAGATTCAATCTTTTACTCTTGTAAAACAGTATGGCCAATACTGCATGTCAAGGTTGCAATCCGATACCATTATGGTACCGTGGCACTGACACAGTACTTTTTTGTAAGGGTATTTCTCAGCATTATACTGCAAACAAAACATGGGTTCCTGAGTCAGTTTTTCCACACTATTTATTTTGCATCTTCATACTATTTTAGCCATGCATTGAGATATTTGGTATTAATATTGAGGTTGTTTTACAGACTTTGACCACTAGAAGAATTTATCACGTTGATTATTCTCCTACTTTATTAATCTTTCTTTCTTTCTTTCTTTCTTTCTTTCTTTCATCTGTGAATACAATGTCAAATCAGTTTGAACATTTCTCTTCTGGTCCTAGAGCAGGGGTTTTCAATCTTTTAGATGCCATGGACCCCAAATATGATCATCTTGGTGCAAGGGCCCCCTGTCCTAAAATTTAAAAGGCAGTTATATATTTACATGTATAAAGACTAAATTTATAATTTGAAAATTAATATTATAAATATGCATAAAATTGTATTTGGAAAATATTTTTATTTACTACAGCCTATTACTCTCTGTACTGTAGGCTAGATGTAGTATTTATTTTATTTTAATCAATTTATTTATTTTAATCAATATTTATTTTATTCAATTTATTTTTATTATTTATTTATTTTAACATTTTTAGACTTTTCCACGGACCCCTTAGCTCTCCCTTGCAGCCCCCTGGTGGTCCCCGGACCCCAGTATGAAAACCTCTGTCCTAGAGCATGTGTTATATGCAGTTACATGAGTGATGTTGTTGTGCTGGGATGTTTGGCAGATTTGTGTGTTTTTGTGTATGAGAACAAGTGTGGGTCAGTATGATTCTATGTGAACCATCTCTCTGTCGTTATCAGAGACAGACATCTGTTTATGCAGGCTCTGTCTTGTCTTTGCTGCCCTTATCCAGACCCAGGTCTCTTTCTCTCTCTCTGTCTCTCTCTCTCTTTCACCCTCTGCCTGTCTCTTTCCATCTCTGATGTACACACAAACACTTAGCAACACAACTAAATGCCACATTTGACAAGTAAACTTCGAATTTAGATTATATTTGTTTAGTAAAAGTGAGAGCTTTTGGTTAAGTCTGTTATTTGTACTGTTTGTTTTGCTTGAGATTTAGGCCACATGATTCGGGATTTCCATGTTGTGTCAATTACGTTGTCTCGCAGGAGAGAGTTTGTCAAAACATGATTCCAGCTAGCCACAGAGAGCAACATGTTTGTGTTCAAAGTAATATGGAGAAAGTTCAAGATGTTTTTTGTGGCTGGGTGGAAATGCGGGAATAAACTGGGAAATGCTAGGAATGTTATGAAGTCAGTAACCTCAGCATCGGCCCTGAGGGTGAATATATCATGGATGAGAGAAAGAAGAGCAGAGGGAAACACAAGAAGCTTCTCTCCTCTCATCTCTTCTCCACTGCTAAAACTTAATCCTATATCCCGACTGTGACCTGTGTGTTTTTAGTCCCTGGATTCAGCTCATTGTCCAGCCTGCCTGTTGATTCAGAGTCCCTCTATTCATATAAAGCCAGTAGGACCCATCGTTGCCCATCGGGGGATTTACAGATGCAGTACAGACCCCGACACGTTTATCTTTCTGCATGTTTGACCAATCAGAAGGCCTGTCTGAGCTCAGCCATTCCAAGCTGCAGGAAGTCTGAGTGCTAGTGATGTGTCTGTTCGATGGATGTTGGGAAGATGCTGTTGATTGGGAATTAGAGTTTATCACTTTTCCAAACAATTTTAGCTGGTGGAGATGGCAAATAAAACGGGTGGCATTCTATAGACTTGAAGCAGGAAGCTGTATTTAGGTAAATGAATAACACAAAAGACAGTTTTAGAAAGTAAGAAATCACCTAATAACCACCTAGCAATAAGTCTCTATATTGATACTATACACGTCAATCAGATATAGGCCTACACTACCATTCAAAAGTTTGGTATCGGAACGATTTTTAAATTTTCTCTTATGATTCTCTCACCAAGGCTGAATTTATTTAATAAAAAAGAAGGTAATATCGTAAAATATTACTGCAAATTAAAAGAACTGTTTTCTATTTTATATTTTAAAATGTAATTTATTCCTGTGATGGCAAAGCTGAATTTTCAACATTATTACTCCTAATCAGAGTTGGGGAAAGTTACTTTTAAAAGTAATGCATTACAATATTGCGTTACTCCCTAAAAAGTAACTAATTGCGTTACTTAGTTACTTTTTATGTAAAGTAATGCGTTGCGTTACTTTTGCGTTACTTTTTCTCATCTGGGCAGTTTGTTTTTATAACAACAAAAAAGTTCTATTTTTGGCAGATGTAAATGTCCTTTCACTCCAAAAGTAAAAATGAATAACACCCTGTCCTAACCAGCCGCGACGGCGACACGCGACGATTCTATTTTAGAAACGGTTTCTATTTCTCCGCAACGTTGCGGCTGGAACAACAACACAAAGCATGGCAATGATAATATCAGGTACTGTTTATGTGCTTTATTTAATGTTAAAAGCGTCTAATCTGAGTGTGAATATCATTCTGTGTTCCCAGGTTTTAGCTGTAATGAAAACAACACTGGCTAATTCACCTCAGATCTTGAAAATAAATAAATGGGCACAAGAACGTTCAAACTGGCAACTCAACGCGAACAAACAAGTGTATTTATGACAAAGATTGGTTCAGTCACTCCGTATGTACTTTAAATAATGTTTAAATGGTGTAATATTTATAAATTTTACTATGTACTTGCCCATTTCATTGCGTCTGCTGTGCTATTGCCGAGAGAGCCCGCCCACACTCTCTTCTGATTGGCTGTGGTTTTTGATTGATTTTATCGCTTCTCATTGTCGCGTTCTGTCTAGTGTGGACATGGCGTCAGGCTGAAGGAAATGCAAATTCATGCCTGTACAGTAGTGCGCGCATTTCAAACAAACAAGCCTTTCAGATGTGCTGCTACTCTGGAATACAGAATAATAGGATGCAGGAGAAGAAGTAAATGAGTAAATGTATGCTCACATTTAGTCTACAACTAGTCTAGAATAAGCATCATGTTCACACAACAGCGCACACAATGCCTCTGCACTTACTCCCGATTTCTCTCAACATGGGGACAGGAGAACTGTTAGTCAATAAATGGGAAAACAATGTAACTTGTTGTAAATTTAAAAGAAATGCATTACTTTACTAGTTACTTGAAAAAAGTAATAAGATTATGTAACTTGCGTTACTTTTAATGCGTTACCCCCAACACTGCTCCTAGTGTCACATGATCCTTCAGAAATCACTCTTAAGGTGCCGTCACATCAGCAAAATTGTGTGTCCAAAACAGCCCATTGTCCATAGCTAGAGACGTATGAAGCAAACCAAGCTTTCTGTTAGTCAGCGCATTGAATAAATCTGCAAGGGGAACTTTGCAGAGCTGCTGTAAATGCGATCGCACCTTAATATGATGATTTGCTGATCAAACATTACTTCTTAATATTTTAGTGGAAATCATGATACATTTGTTGTTCAGGATTCTTTGATGAATAGAAAGTTCATAAGAACAGCATATATTTGAAATGGAAATTATTTGTAACATTATAAATGTCTTTGCTGTCACTTTTGATTAATTTAGCGCATCCTTGCTGAATAAAAGTATCAATTTCTTTTAAAAAATCTCCAAAATTTTTAATCTGTAGTGTATTTTATTCATAAAATGTAAAAATCGAACTTAGTTTTTCAGGAAAATCCTGTAGAATGGGTGTGATACTCAATGATTTGTACCTCTCTTTACATCTGCTATGTATTCTGACAGCTTTTCCTGATGGGTTTCCATTGTGTTGTGTTCAGTGTAATTGTTTTTGTATTACTGTCAGTCATTCATTCCAAAGGCATGTTAATACACAGTGTTACTGACAGTCTGCATGTGAATTTTACTAATTTTCTGTTAATACGAGAAGACATTTGGATGATGACTACAGGCCTTTCACGAGCAGACAAACATTAGCTTGATTATTTCAGACAGGTATCAGATTGGTGCCAGATCATTTGCATACTGACACATAATCTCACAGTGTCTGTGAATCTAGGAGGATGTTTATGAATATTCCATATTCATCGCTAGTCCTGTCAAGTTTCGTCTCTCACTTATATGAAATAATATTTTCCTTGCTTTTTGACACGTGAAATGATTTCACAAATGATTGATGAATGTCTTTTTAATGTGAGATGTGTTTTGTACAAATATTTTGAGTATGTTGGTGTGTGTGCTCGGTGTTTACCTGTCAGAACGTGACTGAACCTGAGCACACCTGCATAGAGGCAGTGCATCTGTGAGCGAGAACAAATAAACTCATTCTGCAGAGCCTTTTGAAGCATCTTGAAGCCCTCAGCCTTTGTGCATCAGGACTCAGGGCTGTTCTCAATCATCCTTAGATCTCTCAGCAGGCCGCATATTTCATTACACGTGTTTCTGTGTGTATTGAAGTCTGTGTCGTGTTGTCATATCTTATCTGCACTGTCAGCAGAGCTTACGATTTTGAATCTAGAGAGGCAATAAACTTTGTTAAAACTGAGTTCATAGTTTAGGTTTAGATTTCACTTACAAAAAAGTACCATGCTTTTCAGACAGCGTACCATGGTAGTCTTTAACGTACAGGTCCAAGAAGTCTCTTATGCTCACCAAGGCTGCATTTATTTGATTAAAAATACAATAAAAACAGTAATATTGAGAAATATTATTATAATTCAAAAGAACTGTGTTCTATTGTAATATATTTTAAAATGTAATTTATTCCTGTGTTGGCAAAGCTGAATTTTCAACATCATTACTCCAGTCTTTAGTATCACATTATCCTTCAGAAATCACAATATAGACTTCTTTCAAAAACAATTTTAAAATATTAGTTATTACAAAGTTTTCACTAGTGATGTATATATCAAATTACCATGGAAACAACAACTGATAGCATCACCACCACATACTTTTGTGTATTGATTAACGAAATGGTACAGCAGCATCTGGGTAAAAATATGCAGTGGTAGAAAGATAAACAGTTTACTTGTGATATCGAATCAATCCATATACAAAAGTACAGTGGTGGTGATTTTTGCAAATATCTGAAAGCATGCAGGGTTTAAATGCGAGGTCAGAGAAAAAGGGTGTGAGGGATCTTTCATAGTGGATCTTAAGTCTTCCACAAGTCTAAAATAAGCATCATTTCAACAGAGCTTTCAAACAATGTTACAGAACAAAAATGAAAGATTAGAGCATGTATTTTTGGTAACTCCCAAAGATAAGAGTTGGTAAGCGATGGTCTCACAAAAGCAAACATCATA
This sequence comes from Mylopharyngodon piceus, assembly GCA_039654765.1. Taxonomy (NCBI): domain Eukaryota; kingdom Metazoa; phylum Chordata; class Actinopteri; order Cypriniformes; family Xenocyprididae; genus Mylopharyngodon; species Mylopharyngodon piceus. The sequence goes on from CM077447.1 coordinate 20,536,317, forward strand.
GAAACTGTAGGCCGCTTGACAGTTTTCCCTTGATTATTATTAAACATTGATAACAAAACATTGTGCTTTGTTGAAAGGTGCACCCACACCTTTAAAGTTTTAAACAAAGAAAATTAATAGTACTTCATTTTTATATAAAAAAATGTTGGTTTAAAACAAACAAAAAAAGTTGTAGCCTAATGGTTAGAGAGTTGGACTTGTAACCCAAAGGTCATGGGTTCGTGTCTGTGAAACCTGGTGGAAAGTCTTCCTCTTCTTCCAGTACTTCATGAAAAGTCGTCGTCTTCATCTCTCTTTCTGCAGACAAATGCAGGTCTGTATCTGATTCTAGTTTGTTCTGATGGTATCTATTCTGTGGCATCTGGTTCAGAGTTCCACAGCACAGTGACTACAGATCCATCATGACTGATAAGATGAACATGCACACATGCTCCCAGGAGCTCATACGGGCCTATGCATGCACCCATACACACAAAATGCATATAAATCACATATAATTGCACATCACGTGTACAAATGGACTGAAATGGATTCCAAATTGTTAAACATTCCTGAACTGCTCTATTGAAGCCTCACATCCCTGTTTACATCATTCCCCCCTCCAGGCACGTGAGAACATTAATGTGTGCGTGGGTGTATGTCTGTCTATTTTCTGTTAGTGTTACATGCACGGTAAAACCCAAACAACCCATGTGTACAGATTGTCTATCACCCCGTCGCGGTGTAGAACCGTAGACAATGCACACACAATTCCAGACAGATTCGGTTACAGTGAGAAACAAGGACTGCCCCAACGACAATAGTGTCGCTGATCTGAGATCATTAGGAGACATGTTTTGTCTTAGTGAGTTCAAGGGTACGTGACACAGACAGGTCCTGTGTATCTAAACTTTGATATCAAATCAACAATCAGATGTTTTTTTGCATTTTTGTCAACTATAAGTGACGTGACGTGTGGCGTCCTATACTCGGAATTTGTGCTTTGCATTTCACCCATCAAAGTGCACACACACAGCAGTGAGTATTGAACACGCACACCCGGAGCTGCGGCACCTGGGGAGTGATTGGGGGTTAGGTGCACCTATGCTGTGGGTAATGAGAGTGGAAGAGAGCACTGTTCATTCACTCCCCCCACCTACATTTACTGCCAGTACTGAGACTCAAATCCGCAACCTTCGGGTTACAAGTCCGACTCTCTAACCATTAGGCCACAACTGCCCCACAAACAAAATGTTCGGGATTTGGACCTGCTTCATTGGTATTGTTGATCAACACTCTACCACTCGACTACAAATTGACTTGAACCTCACAGGACTTGAACCCACAATCTGTCGCTCATCTTGTTGCGCCACCGGGCAGACTGCGCTGTCATGGAAACTTCTTGTCATTCTGAAAGTCATTCAAAGACATTTTCACCCAAATGTCATTTCAATCTCAATCTCAAATGATGTATTGTGTTTAATAGCATTATGTGGTGGAAATTACATTTTTAACATTGGAATAAAATACAACTGTTTTGTCTTGTCAAGGCTAACTTCATAGCTAGATTTGTATTTATACACATAATTGAATTAAATAATTATATTTTTTGCATAATTTGAAAAAAAATTACATATATTTTTATTTTATTTTTCACAGATCACATGTCTAATATTTCATCTTAGACATGCTCTTCACACACACTGTTGTCTCATTGGTAAACAAGTACACTATGGATAAATCTTTATTAGGGCCAAAATTGGTGGTTGTTGCGGAAAATTATGCCATAAGTAGTCCATGTCGTGATTTGTTCAGAAATGTATGCAAAATTGTTTTCAAGCTATAAGTATGTAAATACTGTATATATGTAAATGATCATAAAATGTATTAGGCTAATTCAAATTTTTACAAAGGATTTTCATCATTTAAAATTGAAGGTCTGTGAGAAGGTTACATTTTTAAAACAACAAAGTTTAAAAATTAAATGATGAATGCACAGTAAAACATTCCCATTGCAGTTTTGATGAAAGAAAAAATAAATAAAAATCAACTCATGGGACATGATATTGCTCAATTAAGAAACACCCATTAATCAACTTCTGTTGTTATCAAAGGAAGCATTACTTTGCTTTTATCCACCTTACATTTCAAAGACATAATGTATGAGTCTATGATTTTAACCAGTGAGATGTGAGGCCATGAACTCATGCTTGTCGCTGTCATATCTTTTAATTTTGGAGTTCATCCGTAACAATGCATGTTCATGCAGAGAGTCGGTTAAACTCCCGGCATACCTTTAAGCCATGGATTTTATGCATTTCTTGATTAGGTGATTCCATTTAAATTATGGGTGTCTGCTTGGGCACATCTCGTGCCTTCAGTCAATTAACCTAAAAAGAAATCCTAATGATATGATGCTACAAAACCACAAAGGACTAGAATTTTTAATCAATATTTTTCCCTCTTTTTGGTGGCCTTATTTTCTTTTCATTAAGCAAGTATGTGATTCCCTCCTTATTGTTATTGTAAATGTGTTTATGCAGTCATGGTGTTGTGTTGCTTGTGTTTTCCTCTCAGGGGTGTGTTTGCAGTGGGAAATCAGGATGTGACTGTCAAGGAATTAAAGGACAAAAGGTAACAGAACATGCAAACATACATAAACATACATACAATCATAACAATTGACCTTGTAATATTATGTCACAAAACATATTGCATGAGATCGCCATTATCCTTACAGTATGTTCAAAACATCAGCAGAGCTAGAGAGAAATCAACTAGAGTTCCTCAAGTTGAACATCCAAGGATGTTCATATCAAATGTAAATGCTGCCCCCTTGTGGTTTCACATTCACGCCTCACATTTCTGGTGCTGCAGAAGCTTCCATGTTTGCCACATAATAGTGGAATGATGTCAAATTTATTTGTATAGTGCTTTTCACACATGATTTCAAAGCAGAAAATCATGATATTAATGTTGATAATATCTTAATATCTTCATGCCTTATAGTTGCATTCAGCAGATCCTATCCTAGGATTTAGGATGTTCTAAACACAAAGTCACCATGAAATCAAAATTGACAACTCTTGTATTTTTATGGAATATTTCAGTATTTATTATAAATAATTTATTTATAAACCACAACCAAGCCTGGTGGGATGATGTAAAACTATTCATCGATGTCTTGCTCTGGAGGCAGTCATATGCAAATATATTTGCCTGTGTGACATCACAGATCCCGTAATATCAAAACTGTTTATATATGTATATATAGTACCTCTTATATTTCAAAAGATCAAGCCCAATTTGATTTCTCATGTCATTACCCCTTTAAAACACTAGGCTTCACACACAGACTCTTTTAGATAGTCACAGAGAAAACACACTGCCAGAGGTTCAAGTTGTTTCGAAAACAACAAACTCACATAGAAACGTGCCCAGTGAGTGGCTAATTCTTCTTATGATTTCATATGATCTCATTTCATGATCTGCTTACCCCTCACTGACGGTTAGGGGTGCTTACTTTTTTCCTACATCATACGTTTTCATACGAATCAAATCATTCAAAATCGCTACCTCATTAAATAGTTAAATTTTTGGATAAACACAATTTGTCACAATCTCAATCTCTCAATGATTCTGTCTTCCTCTCAGGGTGACAGAGGGTCACGTGGTGAGGATGGTGTAATTGGAGTTCAGGGGCATCAAGGAAAGGAAGGCCCTCCAGGACTTCCTGGTCCAAATGTATGTTACATACGGCTGCTTTACAAGTACACAGTTTCAAAATATATCAAATGTACAAAATATAATACTAAATCTTACGCATGCTTTTAGAGGAACAATATAGAATTTCCCCTGTATTTCCTCCGCACTGCTAATAGAGTTTTTCATTCTTTGCCAGTCGCCTACAGACAAATATATTAAGGCATAATTTTCTTTTACCTGAACTGCTAAATGAGGAACTTACAGAATTTGAGAAATTATTATTGCAATACTTTTTGTGTAAGTCCATTGTAAAATTTGCTATATAACTAAAATTAAATATTCATTATAATATGTTGCCATATTCTTATATTGAGATTGAAAGTATCTCTTCGTTCATGCTAGTATACAAAATATTTGCACAGACCTTTATTTTTTTGATATTCAACCACATATAAACAAATTGATTGTTGTATAGACTCTTTATTAGAGCATTGATTAATGTTGATAAAATGTATTCAAGATATATATATACAGGTGCTGGTCATATAATTAGAATATCATCAAAAAGCTGATTTATTTCACTAATTCCATTCAAAAAGTGAAACTTGTATATTACATTCATTCATTACACACAGACTGATATATTTCAAATGTTTATTTCTTTTAATTTTGATGATTATAACTGACAACTAAGGAAAATCCCAAATTCAGTATCTCAGAAAATTAGAATATTACTTAAGACCAATACAAAGAAAGGATTTTTAGAAATCTTGGCCAACTGAAAAGTATGAACATGAAAAGTATGAGCATGTACAGCACTCAATACTTAGTTGGGGCTCCTTTTGCCTGAATTACTGCAGCAATGCGGCGTGGCATGGAGTCGATCAGTCTGTGGCACTGCTCAGGTGTTATAAGAGCCCAGGTTGCTCTGATAGTGGCCTTCAGCTCTTCTGCATTGTTGGGTCTGGCATATCGCATCTTCCTCTTCACAATACCCTATAGATTTTCTATGGGGTTAAGGTCAGGCGAGTTTGCTGGCCAATTAAGAACAGGGATACCATGGTCCTTAAACCAGGTACTGGTAGCTTTGGCACTGTGTGCAGGTGCCAAGTCCTGTTGGAAAATGAAATCCGCATCTCCATAAAGTTGGTCAGCAGCAGGAAGCATGAAGTGCTCTAAAACTTCCTGGTATACGGCTGCGTTGACCTTGGACCTCAGAAAACACAGTGGACCAACACCAGCAGATGACATGGCACCCCAAACCATCACTGACTGTGGAAACTTTACACTGGACCTCAAGCAACGTGGATTGTGTGCCTCTCCTCTCTTCCTCCAGACTTTGGGACCCTGATTTCCAAAGGAAATGCAAAATTTACTTTCATCAGAGAACATAACTTTGGACCACTCAGCAGCAGTCCAGTCCTTTTTGTCTTTAGCCAAGGCGAGACGCTTCTGACGCTGTCTGTTGTTCAAGAGTGGCTTGACACAAGGAATGCGACAGCTGAAACCCATGTCTTGCATACGTCTGTGCGTAGTGGTTCTTGAAGCACTGACTCCAGCTGCAGTCCACTCTTTGTGAATCTCCCCCACATTTTTGAATGGGTTTTGTTTCACAATCCTCTCCAGGGTGCGGTTATCCCTATTGCTTGTACACTTTTTTCTACCACATCTTTTCCTTCCCTTCGCCTCTCTATTAATGTGCTTGGACACAGAGCTCTGTGAACAGCCAGCCTCTTTTGCAACGACCTTTTGTGTCTTGCCCTCCTTGTGCAAGGTGTCAATGGTCGTCTTTTGGACAACTGTCAAGTCAGCAGTCTTCCCCATGATTGTGTAGCCTACAGAACTAGACTGAGAGACCATTTAAAGGTCTTTGCAGGTGTTTTGAGTTAATTAGCTGATTAGAGTGTGGCACCAGGTGTCTTCAATATTGAACCTTTTCACAATAGTCTAATTTTCTGAGATACTGAATTTGAGATTTTCCTTAGTTGTCAGTTATAATCATCAAAATTAAAACAAATAAACATTTGAAATATATCAGTCTGTGTGTAATGAATGAATATAATATACAAGTTTCACTTTTTGAATGGAATTAGTGAAATAAATCAACTTTTTGATGATATTCTAATTATATGACCAGCACCTGTATATATATATATATATATATATATATTACACAGGGAAATATGGGAAGGAAAGGCATCCACGGACTAAAAGGTTCTAGGGTAGATAATATTAATATAACGTTTGGCTGGTAGCAAAGTGAACCCAGTTGCAGTGCTTTATTTTGGGAAATAAAAAACAAAACTAAAAAAGTTCTTTGAGGTGGGAACGAGGATACAAGGATACAAAACTCATCAATGACCGACTTAAATCAATATCGCTGCGTCCGAAATCACATAAGCCCCTTGATCCCAGAAAATTGCCATAAAATTGCTAGAGTGCCTTCTGTGTGAGTGCAAACACGTCCCGGGATCGATCCAGGGATGGGGACCTAGTAACATTTGCCGGGATCAGTCCCGGAACGCGCCCTGTACGAACAAACAGCAAGATCAATGCCGTAAGGGGTATGTTATAGTGATGACACAGTGAAGCTGAGATCGTTCAGCTGCTTGGTGGAACGGTACCCGATGCGCTAGTTTATGATCGAATCAGAAAAAATTGCACAAGTGTGGATTCTCGAGAGAGAGAAACTGCAGATCATAAGCAAACTTAAGACGCTACGGAGACATCACACGTCACATCCTGATGCCACTTGTCTTTACGGGATGTGTGTGAACGCACACACAGATTCCAGAATATCACTGGCAGTGTGAATGAACCAAAATCAAACCATCCCAGGACAAATCCTGGGACACATTATCAGTGTATTTTCCAGAATCTCTGTGTGAAATGATGTTTCATTAACAAAATTCGGGAGGAGCAGGTTCAGATAATTAACCTAATTAGCACAGGTGGAGAGCATTCAGTTAATCAACTCAACCAATGACTAGAGGTATAAATACAGCAGACTTACCTCTGTTCATCTGAGAGTTTATCAGCATCCCTCCTCCACCCCATCTCCTCACTGCTCACCTCAGTGCTCCCATTGGTTCAACTGACTGGGTAGTATTTTTAGCACTTGATTATAATTCCTGCAAAATCACGTTGTGATTTATATTATTTAAAATGCATTATAATGTCCATTAATGTTTTTTAAATTACATGGTTCATAGACTAGGCCTAGTATATAAATGAAGGTTGTGAAGTCAAGCATTTCTCAATCTTAATTTTTTTTTTTTTTTTTTGTTAGCTTATGTACTAGTATAGCATATGTGATATGCACTTAATGTTTCTATGCACTAGAGGGCGCTCTAGTTCACTCCCTTGTATGTTGTGTTGGAGTAACGAAAGAAGTCTGAGTTCCCAGTAAACAAATGCTGTGTTCGAAATCGCCCCCATACCCTCATTCACTATTCTCTACATTACTCCACTAATATAGTCCACTTGAAGGAGTGAATGAAACGAGTGAGTGAATTCGGACACTGAGTGCGCCGGAAGGGCTGCCAATTTCGCATAGTTTGTGCTTGCTGTTTAATAATCATTTGAAATGTAGCAAACTGGTAGCTCCAGAATATTTATGTTAAACTCTGCCATGAAAACTAGCATGTACAAACCTTAATTAAACGATTTAATGATCAATTAAAAAGGAAATTATACCTGTATGAAATTATACTGGACCAGCGCGGTTTGGAAAATGAATGGATGATTGATTTAGCTGCTGGCGCCATCTCCTGGCGAGACGCGGGAATTCATTCAGCACGCGACTCTCACAGTGCATTATGGGTATTCTCTAGCCGTTGAGCGTGCATCGGTTGTACACTCGTTATTGCAGTGCATTGTGGGATTGAATGAGTGCACTCAACATCGTCCACTATGGTTTCAGACACCACTACAAATGGCTGTCCTGTCAAATAGTGCCCTATTTAAGGGTATAGGGGGCGATTTCGGACACAGCCAAAGTAAGTAAACACGGTAATCATCTCAGCGTATTATTCATGTTATATTAAAAGGATAAATATAACATATTGGCAACGAGGACTACCTATGTCGAACTCATGATTTAATGCAACGGTGGAGAACTGGCTACTGAATACGGCAGATCTGACGAATGTAGTGAACTTGTGGAACAACAACCCTACGAAATGGCTGTGTTTATCGGTCATATGGATGCCTTTGATGAGTCAGCCGAACAGTGGGCTACCTACGTAGAAAGGTTTGAACAATTTGTTTCTGCAAATGACATTGCAAATGAGAAACGAGTTGCGGTGTTGCTGAGTGTAATGGGTTCATCTACGTACGGACTGCTGTGAAGCTTAATCGCTCCGGATAAGCCTGGTGTGAAGTCATATGATGACAGTGTGACTGTTTTGAAAGAACATTTCTCTCCGAAACCAATCGTAATTGCAGAAAGATTTAGGTTTCATAACCGCAGTCAACAGGAGACAGAAACAGTAGCACAGTATGTCGCAGTTCTCTTTCAAACAATCGCTCGGTATCTCACAATGGGAACGCCCCCAGGCGTGATAGACTATGGAAGCACCAATTACACCACGTCTGTCTGAAGGACGGACCAATCACAGCTCATTACAAGGAGCCCACCCTCTACCTATATATATGGCTGTGATCCCCGAAAACGGCATTCTTGTTCTCTTCCCCGTGAAGACTTTCCTTCAGCACCTGTCCTGCTTCAGTTCACAAACGTACCGTCAAGGTTGATGTTGCGGAACGCAGTACAGTTAAAATCTGTTGTGGATTCTCTGCTCGTTACTGAGTTTTTCTACTCTGCTTTTGTTAGCAGTGTCTCTTATTCTAGCTAACGCATTAAGGCGAGCTAAGATTACAGGATATTCTACTCACCATGTCGGTGTCCAAGGTCGCAGCGGAGAAAGGGAAAGATTCCTCTTCGCGCTCGTGTCCGGCAGCTTGTGGATTTATGATATCGGGCAGGGATTCGCATCCGATGTGTATCGCGTGCATGGGTGTTAAGCACGCTCAGGCCGCACAGATGTGGAGAGTTGCGTGCACTGTCGTGTAATGCCGGCCAGGATCTTAGAAAGAAGGCTTTGGGTGTCTGCATCTTCTAAAGATGATCCGGTTCTCTCTTCTGTCCCTCCTTCGACAAAGAGGGTCCAGCCCTCTCCCCCACGGGATCTTTCTTCGTGGGGGGATATTATGGATTCAGAGTCACCTGAGTTTACGCCGCTTTTCGACCAGCAGCTACTTGTGGAAGGTGACGAGGTGGAGGGAGACGAGGAGGAGGATGAGGAGATGTTAGCTCGCCTCCTCCGAGATGAGCCAGATGATGAGGAGGATGACGTTATCCTGTCTGCAGCACAAGCGTCCAGGCCCGTGAGCGCGCAAAGCGGCGACGTGGCGTCGACGGGAGTAGATTAAGAACTAGTGGAAGTTTGTAAGCGTGCAGCAGCCAAGCTTGGCATCGCTTGGCCCGTAACTCCTGGGGATCTGGGAGTTAAACGTGACATCTATGACGGTAAAAGGCTCCCTGCTCGCCTTCCACCGGCGAAACAACTGCTTCCCGCGTTGCCGGCGTGTGTAGCAGAGATGAAGCAATCGTGGGACAAACCCTTTACTCACCGTGTGCCCGTCAAGGGTTACTCATCGCTCGATGTGAGTGAAATGGAAGGGCTTGGGCTCTCTAACCCTCCCACGGTCGAGCAGTCAGTGGCTCACCACCTGCATCCGAACAGGCGGACCACTCTCTCATCTGCCAGTCCCTCCCTCCCTGGAAAAATGGAACACTTCACCTCTTCCATGTACCAAAAAATTTATAAATCCTCAGGATTGGCGGTGCGGGCACTTAATGTCACTTCGTTGTTGACGGCCTATCAAGCCGAGTTGTTGGAGGAGCTGGGCACTCAGCTGGATGCCGGCAATCCAAACCCGGTGGTCTGGGAGGAGATCTCAATTTACGCACCTCACGTGGCGTGGTGCAAAGCTGCGGCCATACCATGGCTCTTGCCGTTGCGGGCGAGAGGTCGCTGTGGCTAAATCTCTCGAGCATCGGGGACAAGGAGAAATTAGATTTTCTCGACGCTCCTGTGGATTCTAGTGGATTGTTCGGCCCGGCCGTTGCGGCGATGAAACAGAGGTGCGACCTCCAGAAGAAGGAAGGCGAGACGTTTGACATATGTCTGCCATGTAAAAGAGCACCGCGTCCTCCTGTTCCCCCGCGTCCTGCTCCTCCGACGCAGAACAGGAGGTTTTTGAATGCGTCCAGGACTGCAAAACCCCAGAGCACGGAGCAGGTGGCTCGTCCCCCGCTGCTTCAAACGCTAAACCGTGGGGTAAGCAGTCATTCGCGGCTGCGAAGTCCAAGTCCGCTAACCCTTCCAACAAAAAGAGGAGGGATACCTAGGACGCAATTTCTGCATGGGAGGGACGGGCAGCACCTAGGGTTCTCTGTGATGTCCTCTCCCGAGCCCACCATATCTGTTCCCCCACCTGCGAAGAAGCGGAGGATGTGGAGTTTGGGCGGGAAAATGGTTCTAAGTCGTGTTTAGGCCAGTTCAGCTTCCCCTCAACACACAATGTTCCGTCGAGTTCGAGTGCAGAATACTCAGCCACCAAAAGAATGTGGTCTGTTGGGTACAAGCACAAGTTCTCAAGTGTATTGTCACAAAGCACTTCAGCCCCTGGGTTTAAAGCAAATAAAAAATTCTCTGTCGCATCCAGGCTCAATGCCGAGGGCGCAGGGAGACAAAAACAAAATAATAGCAATGAACCAAGAAATAAATCAGTCCCTGAGTCACACAGATCCCGGCCGTTTTTCTCTCTGTCCACTAGATGGCGCCAGCACTCCATCTATGGAACCCGCTGGCTCTCTATCAGGAGGCTTGGAGAGAGTGTTCCGCACATCCGTGGGTCCTCGCGACTGTAACCAAGGGTTACAGGCTTCAGTTCGCTGTAAAACCACCTCCGTTCAACGGGGTCATAGCATCTGTAGCAAATGGGGATTCAGCTCATGTGTTGGAAGCGGAAATATCCTCCCTCTTAGAGAAAAGAGCTATAAGACGAGTTCCAGTGGGGAAACTTAGAAGGGCTATCACTCCCATTATTTTCTAATTCCAAAGAAAGTTGGGGGGTTACACCAGATAATGGACCTACGTGCTCTAAACAAGAACTTAAGGAAGTACAATTTCAAGATGTTCACAGTTGCAGCTCTCACGCGCGCTATCCGCTGGGACGATTGGTTCACCGCGGTCGATCTCAAGGATGCTTACTTTCATATAAGCATCTATCCTGCGCACAGGAAATATCTCAGGTTTTCCTTTCGGAGCGAAGTGTACGAATTTGTTACTCTCCCGTTTGGGTCAGCCTCGCTCCTCGCGTGTTCAGCAGGTGCATAGAGACAGCGTTATCACCGCTGAGACACAAGGGGCTCAGAATATCTGCTTATCTGGACGATTATCTGATATGCGCTCACTCGCGGGAGCGCGCGGAACAGGACACAGAGATGCTCACGTCTCATCTAACAAATCTGGGGTTCAGAATCAACTATGCCAAAAGCCAGCTGATTCCATCTCAGGAGATAGAGTATCTGGGCTTACGAATAGACTCTGTGGCATACCGTGCTATGCTCTCGGAAAGGAGGATAATGGCGTTTTATCAGTGCCTTGCCCAGTTTCGCAGGGGAAACTTGGTATCGTTCAGGACCTGTCTCCGCCTTTTGGGCATGATGGCTTCGTCGCTGTCTGTGGTCCCGCTAGGCTTGCTGAAAATGAGAGACTTCCAGCGATGGGTAGCAGCGAGACGTCTGTGTCCTCGTCGGCACCTCACGCGCAGAGTGAGAATACACGTGGAGTGCGTGATGGCTCTTCATCAGTGGAGAGATCCCTGTTTATTCCGGACAGGGGTTCCCTTGGGGGGCGTGTCGCTGAGAAAAGTAGTGACAACAGATGCATCCCTATCGGGCTGGGGAGCTGTTTTTCAGGGCAGATCGGTAAACGGTCGCTGGACGCCCCAGCTTCGCAAACTTCACATAAATATGTTGGAGTTGATGGCAGTCTTTCTGGCCCTGAAACATTTTCTCCCATTCTTGGAAGGGTTTCATGTTCTGGTCAGGACAGACAACACGACGGTGGTGGCATATATCAATCGCCAAGGGGGAACGCGTTCGTTGCAATTGCACAATCTTGCGCGCAAACTGATTGTCTGGGGCGCTGCGCACTTCAGCTCGCTGCGCGCGACGCACGTACCAGGAGTCCTGAATGTGGGGGCGGATCTCCTTTCAAGGGGCAAACAGTTATACGGAGAATGGGTGCTCCACCCGCAGGTGGTGGATCAGATTTGGGGGATGTACGGCAAGGCTGCCGTAGATCTCTTCGCCTCGCAGGCAAATGCAAAGTGTCCGCTGTATTTCTCTCTCAGGGACGAAAATGTGCCTTTGGCTTTGTGCGCTGGCACACCCGTGGCCGAATGTGTTGCTATATGCATTCCCACAGATGAGTCTAATTTCTCCCACCCTAGACTGAGTAAGAGAAAACGGATGATCTCTCCTTCTGATGGCCGGGGAGGCTGTGGCTGGCAGAGATTGTCCAGCTCCTTCAGGGAGAGCCCTGGCCGCTCCCGTTGCGCCGGGACCTGCTGTCGCAAGCAGGGGGGCAGATATTTCACCCACACCCGGAACGAGTCGATCTTTGGGTCTGGCCCGTGATAGGTTAAATTTAAACGCACTCGGGCTTCCGCAAGAGGTTATAAACACTATACAGAGCGCTAGAGCTCCATCAACGCGCTCACTGTATGATCTTAAAGTGAGTGAGTGAGTGAAGTGAGTGAAGTGACATGTGGCCAAGTATGGTGACCCATACTAGGAATTTGTGCTCTGCATTTAACCCATCCAAGTATACACACACAGCAGTGAACCGTGAACACACACCCGGAGCAGTGGGCAGCCATTGCTGCGGCGCCCGAGAGCAGTTGGGGGTACGGTGCCTTGCTCAAGGGTCTCACCTCAGTCGTGGTATTGAGGGTGGAGAGAGCGCTGGACATTCACTCCCCTCACCGACAATCCCTGCCGGACCTGAGACTCGAACCCATGACCTTTGGGTTACGAGTCCGACTCTCTATCCATTAGGCCACGACCGCCCGTCGTGGCGTGTGTTTGAGGACTGGTGTACGCGTAAAGGAGTTATTCCTTTTCAGTGCGTGGTGAGTGATGAACTCTGCTTTTTATAAAGCTTAATGAACAATGGGAGAGCATTTTCTACTATTAAAGTTTACCTGGCTGCTATTTTGGCTTGTCACGTAGGCTTCGAGGGAGTTTCAGTGGGACGGCACCCTCTTATATGCCGTTTTATGAAGGGAGTGAAGTGTTTGAGACCAGCATCTAAGTGCCTGGTCTCGTCATGGGACTTGTCCATGGTTCTTAATGCTTTAACTCGGGCTCCATTTGAACATCTGGAGAATGTTGATATTAAGCTCCTATCTCTGAAAACGGTCTTACTACTGGCTTTAGTCTCAGCTAAGCGAGTGTGTGAGTTACATGCCTTGTCGGTTCATCGGACATGTCTGAATTTTAGTCTGGATGACAGCAAGGTTACGTTGCTGCCTAACCCGGCTTTCGTTCCCAAAGTCAGTGATTCAGCTTATAACTGCTCTGCTTTGGAGTTGCGTGCCTTTTACCCCCCTCCTTTTTCTTTGGAGGAGGAGCGGAAATTGCACACTTTGTGTCCTGTACGAGCGTTACACTATTATGTAAACAGGACACGATCGTTCAGGAAGAATGATCAGTTATTCGTTTCATGGGCCACTCAATGCAAGAGTAAGCCGATCTCCTCACAGAGCCTTTCCCATTGGATGGTGGAGGTGATTGAAATGGCCTATACATCTATGGGTCTTCATTCTCTGGCGGGCTTAAGGGCTCATTCTACAAGGGGTATGGCTACCTCGTGGGCATTGATCAAGGGGATTTCGGTGGGAGATATTTGTGTGGCGGCAAGCTGGGCTTCCCTTCATACATTTTTTCAGATTTTACAGTCTTGATGTCACTGCACCTACTATGGCTCATGCAGTTCTTAAAGTTGGCTCTTTGGAGAATTGAAAGGTTATTTTTCTTTCTTGCTGGGTCTGTTCGGCAGCTTCGGAAAGCATACGTTATAGGAGTTGGCTATATCATTCCCATAGTGAGATACTGAGCGATTGTTTGAAAGAGAACGTTAGGATACTTGTGTAAGTCCGGTTCTCTGAGAACAGAATGAAGTATGTATCTCACCAAGATTCCCTACTCGCATAACACGGGGGAAGAGCATGCTTAGAATGCCATTTTCGGGGATCACAGCCATATATATAGGTAGGGGGTGGGCTCCTTGTAATGAGCTGTGATTGGTCCGTCCTTCGGACAGACGTGGTGTAATTAGTGCTTCCATACTCTATCATGCCTGGGGGCGTTCCCATTGTGAGATACCTCGCTCTGTTCTCAGAGAACCGGGGTTACGCAAGTAACCTAACGTTTTGAAAAAGCTGAGTGAACACTGCGAATTTGGGACTCATCTGCAAGATGCATTAAGAGATCGCTTTGTGTGCGGGCTGAGTCTATGCAGAAACGGCTACTGATGGAAGCAGCTCTCACGTTCCAGAAGGCAGTGGTGATTGCAGTGTCTATGGAAACGACTGCGAGGGAATCTCAACAGTTAAGTGGCTCTTTGAAAGTGAATGCACTGTCCTTGCAAGAGAAAGAAGGATGCAAGTGCTACCATTGTGGAAGAACAAACCACAACGAGAAAGACTGTTATTACAAAGAGCTGCAGTGCCACAACTGTGGTAGAAAAGGATACAGAGTGTGTAGAAATAAAGGGAAACACACTAGTGAATGTAAAAAGTTAAAGTCAAAGAGGATGAAAAATGTCCAACAGAAAAAAAAGTGCATCAGATGGATGTGAAAGACTCATCAAGTGATGATACTACGGATACAGAGCTTGCACTGCATGTGATGACTAGGAAGGAGGAATTGTCGCACATCTGTCTAAAGCCAAAAGTAGAGGGAGAAATTTTGGAAATGGAATTAGATACTGGAGCTGCTGTCTCTTTAATTTCAAGAGAACTTTACAATGCACGATTAGCTCATAAACCACTGCACAACAGACTTGATCCTGAAAACGTATACTGGAGAGGTGGTGTCTCCACTAGGGGTCATAGAAGTCAAAGTGAACATGAACAAACAAAAAGCGAAATTACCACTCTATGTCGTGGAAGGAACTGCCCCACCACTATTCGGCAGAGAGTGGCTCAAGAAAATTAAGCTGAACTGGTGTGAAATTAAGAGCGTGAGAAAAGATGCACTTGAGACAGTGCTAGCAAAACACAAAAATGTCCTCAGAAAAGGACTGGGCTTGCTAAAAGGTATCCAAGCCACAGTGTCACTCAAGCCACAGTCTCAGACACGATTTTGCCAAGCGCGCAATGTTCCCTATGCCTTGAAGCCGAAGGTTGAGGCCGAAATAAATCGTCTAGTGGAGCTAGGGGTCATCTTCCCTGTGACATGCAGCGAATGGGCCACGCCGATCGTGCCAGTTATAAAAAGGAATGGAGATGTGAGGATTTGTGGAGATTTTAAGGTAACAGTGAATCCGGCCCTCTGTGTTGAGCGTTACCCAAGTCCACGAATAGAGGATTTATTCGCATCATTAGCGGGGGGCCAACGCTTCACCAAATTGGATCTCTCAAATGTGTACCTACAAGTTCCTATGGCAGAAAGCTCACGTAAGTGCCTCACAATCACCACGTCAAAGGGGCTGTTCTGTTACAATCGTTTACCATTTGGTATTGCTTCGGCCCCTGCAATCTTTCAAAGGGCCATGGATCAGATTTTACAAGGCCTTCCCAATGTTCATTGCTATCTAGACGATATATTATTGACTGGGTCAAATGACGAGCAACATCTCAAGAATGTAGACGCAGTCCTCGTGAGAAATGTGAATTCTTTAAAGATTCGCTGGAGTACTTAGGACACATCATAGATGCTCAGGGTCTTCATAAGTCACCAGAAAAGGTCAGGGCAATCGTGGATGCACCTGCACCGAAGGACGTCAGTCAACTTCGTTCATTTCTGGGACTTATAAACTATTACAGTCGATTTATCCCTAACCTCGCATCAGTGTTAGCACCCCTTAATGCTCTTCTGTGCAAAGGAAAGCAGTGGCTGTGGTCTCATGAGTGTGACGATGCATTCGACAAGGCAAAAAAATTGTTGCTGTCACAGAGCATTTTGACACATTACAATCCACAGTTTCCAATCAGACTAGCCTGTGACGCATCGCCATACGGTGTTGGAGCCGTCATATCACACATACTCCCAGATGGGCAGGAAAGGCCAATAGCCTTTGCCTCGAGAACACTGAGCAAAGCAGAGCAAAACTATGCTCAAATTGAAAGGGAGGCACTTGGAATTGTCTTTGGAGTAAGGAAATTCTATCAATATCTGTACGGGCGAAAGTTTACATTGCTCACAGACCACCGTCCGCTGACAACAATCTTCAGTCCAACAAAAGCCATTCCATCCATGGCTGCAGCTCGGATGCAGCTCTGGGCTTTGTTGTTGGCAGCCTATGATTACAAAATCCAGTATAGAGACAGTGCACACCACTGTAATGCAGATGGGTTATCACGACTACCTCTGCCAACCGCACCTCAAGTCAAGGAGTTGCTTCAAGGAAAGCATCTTGATTCCTTACCAGTGCTGTGTTCAGATGTTTGTAAAGAAACCAGATCTGACTCTACTATGTCACAAGTAATGGAGATGGTGGCAACTGGACGTTTTTCACAAGTCACAGATACAAACAATGTGCTTGCCCCATACGTGAACAGGAAAGATGAATTGACCATGCAACAGGGTTGCCTTATGTGGGGTTGGAGAGTGGTCATCCCACCTAAGCTGAGATCCAGGGTACTGGCAGAGCTGCACACTGGACATCCGGGTGTTGTAAGGATGAAGGCAGTTGCTCGTAGTTATGTCTGGTGGCCTGGTATTGATGCTCAAATTGAACAATTGTCAAAAACCTGTCACTCATGCCAGCAGACACAAAAAGCTCCTGGTCCCTCACCATTACACACTTGGAAATGGCCAGAGTCACCTTGGCATCGCATACATGTGGACTCTGCAGGTCCATTTGAAGGACACATGTACTAAGTAGTGGTGGATGCTCACTCCAAGTGGCCCGAGGTGTGTGTGATGGAATCAACTACATCTACCAAGACTATTCAGGTACTGAGGGGACTGTTTAGTCATTATTGACTCCCAGAAGTGCTCGTTAGCGATAACGGGCCTCAGTTCACTTCGGATGAGTTCCAGACATTTCTCAAGGCTAATGGAGTGACACATACACGTTCAGCACTTTTTCACCCAGCTACAAACGGCTTGGCTGAGCGCTTGGTTCAGACATTTAAGCGTGCACTACGTTGTTCTAAGGGGTCAACTTCAATTCAACAAAGGCTGGACACCTTTCTACTGGCGTACTGAAACACCCCACACGCCACCACAAAGGAATCGCCTGCCATGTTGTTTCTGCACCGCAGAACATATCACTTAGATATGTTGAAGCCTAGTGTTGCCTCTGTGGTTGAAAAAGCACAAAGCAAACTGTGCCAGCAACGTCAAGTGCATGCTAAAGACAGAACATTTGCTGTGGGTGACAAAGTACTAGTTTGTGATTATCGGAGGGGAAAGAAGTGGACACCTGGTGTTGTTTCAGCAAAGACAGGCCCTGTATCATACACTGTTGATGTGGGACTTTCAGTTCACTGGAGGCGTCATGTTGATCAGATGTTGGCACGTCTAACTGACTGTGACAATGGAGATGAAATTGGACCAGAGGTCAGTGATGTTCGTGAGGGGAATCTGACAGATCCTTGTGAACATCCATTATCAGAAGAAACATCACTTCCTAGTTTCGATCCAGTCCAGACTGGGACGGCACAGCCTGTGGATTCATTCCCAAGTGAAACAGTGGAGGTGTTACGCACTCCACACAAAGAGACTAAGAGATACCCTGAACGTACCATTAAATCCCCAGTACGGTTTAGCCCATAAGGTTCACCTAGGTGGTATAAGTCGATTCTGTTGTATACATTTTGACAGCCATGGTACTAAGTTTAGTTTAAAAGAATAAGCACAACAGTTCATCTAATGATTATAGTGTTCAATCACAGTTGTTCTATATTTCTGGTATTACTAGAAGTATTGTATTACACGTAATTGTGTCATGCAATATATATAGACGTGTAAAGAAAAGAAAAAGAAGAAGAAAAGATACACCTTTTTGTTCATGTTAGTGTATGTAACATTGTTACTGAAGTGAGTACAACAACATTATATGGGGAGGAATATGTGATATATGCACTTAATGTTTCTATGCACTAGAGGGCGCTCTAGTTCACTCCCTTGTATGTTGTGTTGGAGTAACAAAAGAAGTCTGAGTTCCCAGTAAACACGGCAATCGTCTCAGCGTATTATTCATGTTATATTAAAAGGATAAATATAACAGCATACATCTACCAGATTAGCCTGCTAGCTTAGCTTATATTATATTAGATGTGTTTTTTGCTTCCAATATAGTTTCCAATTACGTTTCTAATTATGTTTGTACATGACTTAGCATGACAATTAATTTATTAAAAATTTCTAATGGTAATATTATATACTATACCACATTGCTATTATTGTGTACAATTAATATTAAATTACTTTTACAGAACTATATTGGAACAATCCTTATCCTTATAAAAAAAAACAAAACAAAACAAAAAAAACATTTTTAGGCATGGTTGAGTTTTCCAGTTTTATATTTATTTTATATTAAATAAATTAATAAACTTGCATATGCAGGAAACAGGAAAAGGGGTAATTTTATAATAAAAGTAACGTAACAGAAAATGCTAAGCTGCACCAAACAGTAATCAGAGTGTAACCAACATGAAAATAAGAAGATAAGTTGTTGAGTGTTTTTATCTCATTATGATTAGCGTCATGATTACATTATTGTCATATTTATTTAACTGTTTAATGATTTTTAGGGAATAGATGGCATTCCTGGATTACAAGGAGAGAAGGTTAGTTCTGATTAGCTAATGATAACATGTCAGGCCAGTATTAAAGGCACAATATGTAAGATTTTTGGATTAAAATATATAAAACCACTATAACAGTGTTATATATTTTGTTGACTTGTGTACTTACATTATCCCAAATGATTCCAAGAATGTTTAAATCCAGAGAAATAAGCAATTTTAACCAGAACATGGACCATGTCCGTGCGTCGCCTATCAATGACATCATACCCGCGTTACCCTCAATTTTATTTTGTAGAAACCATGGAAACACCAAAGACGCTTTATATATTATGTTTTATTAGACAGATGAGCAACTGTTTGGATACATTTAAATGTAATAATGGTCTCTATAAGCTGATTTTATGAACTTTGAAATGCATTGTGGGGCTCTTTTGTAGGGGGAGAGGGGACCACCTGGTATACCAGGACAAAAAGGTGTAAAGTTATTTGTATCAGGACCAAAGGAGCCCAAGGTAACATTTCCCTTAAAAGTCATTCATTGTGGGTTTTATTTTATCTTAATTTTTTAGACTGTAATACTAATAAATGATTTAAAGGGTTAGCTCACCCAAAAATGAAAATTCTGTCATTAATTACTCACCCTCATGTTGTTCCACACCCGTAAGACTTTCGTTCATCTTCGGAACACAAATTAAGATATTTTTAATAAAATCCGATGGCTCAGTGAGGCTTGCATTGACAGCAAGATAATTAACAATTTCAGATGCCCAGAAAGGTACTAAAAACATATTTAAAACAGTTCATGTGACTACAGTGGTTCAACCTTAATGTCATGAAGCGACGAGAATACTTTTTGTGCTCCAAAAAAACAAAATAACGACTTTTCAACAATATCTAGTGATGGCTGCTTTCAAAACAATGCTTCATGAAGCTTTTGAGCTTTATGAATCTTTTGTTTCAAATCAGTGGTTTGGAGCGTGTATCAAACTGCCAAAGTCATGTGAACTATTGAAATTTCAAAACACTTATGATGTAACAAAGCTTCGTTTACTGAAATCATGTGACTTTGGCACTCCAAACCACTGATTCGAAACAAAAGATTCGTAAAGCTTCAAAGCAGTGTTTTGAAATTGGCCAATATCACTAGATATTGTTGAAAAGACGTTATTTTGTTTTTTTGGCACACAAAAAGTATTCTCGTCACTTCATAACATTAAGGTTGAACCACTGTAGTCACATGAACTGTTTTAAATATGTCTTTAGTAGCTTTCTGGGCATCTGAAAGTGTTAATTATCTTGCTGTCAATGCAGCAAGATAATCATCAAAAATATCTTAATTTGTGTTCCAAAGATGAACGAAGGTCTTACGGGTGTAGAACGACATGAGGGTGAGTAATAAATGACATAATTTTCATTTTTGGGTGAACTAACCCTTTAGTTTTGTCAAAAAATCACTCTCTTTTTGGTTTCAGGGTGACACTGGGGATTTTGGAGACACTGGATGCCGTGGGCAAACTGTAAGTAAACAAGACTGCTTTTTTTTTTTTTTTTTCACTTTTTTTTTCTTTTGCTGTTGTTTAAATCATTTGTTTAATAGGGATTGCTTTAAGTTTCTTCATCAAACTTAAAGCCCAACTGCTCTATTCTGCAGGGTTTTCGTGGTCCTCCTGGTCCTAAAGGGAAGAAAGGGGAAAGTGGAGAGCCTGGGGCTCTGGTAAATAACTAAATAAAGAGAGAGAGAGAGAGAGAGAGAAAGAGAGAGAGAGAGAGAGAGAGACAATGGAGACTCATTCTCTCCCAATTTGTCCTTAAACTTATTCTCGTCAAGTTTAAATGTTTGGCATCAAACAAGACTTAAAAAATATTTTTTTAAAATATCACACTGCAATCTCACTCCTTTCACACTCCTGTTTTATTTGGCGACTAGTTACATTTATACTTACACACACACACACACACACATGATTTGTAATGATGTATTGATTTTCAGGGGAAACCTGGAAAGGATGGGCTGCAAGGAGAGTTTGGCCCTCAGGTAAGAATAAAATCTTTTACAGTGGCCCGCCAGAGAAATGCCAGGAAGTTTTTGGTTATCAATATTATAATGTTCTTTAAAGGGGTCATGACATGGATTTTTTGTTATCTTAATACATTCCTTGAGGTTCACTTATACTGTTAGTAAAATTTTTGCATACAAAAAACTAATATGCAGAAAAATTTTCTTATTTAGTTATTTATTTTCACAGCGAGTACCACTGTATGTACACCGTCCAAGACATATAAATTACAGGAAAAAATTAAAATTGATGCTAAAATTAACTTCTCCATATTTCTCTTTATTTGCATAAAGTTAAACATATCTCAACTCTGTCACATCACTGGACACGCCTACATTCTGTTGCCATCGGTCACTGTTGCTTGTGTCACCGGAAATCGGAAATAAATGCTTTGTTTATTATAAAGGGGAAGTTTTAAGCTTTGAAACTGACAGGATGTTTTAATGGTACAAAGGTCAAAAGATCAAGGAAAATTTGATTTCTTTTTTCATGACCTCTTTAATTTCAATAAAATATTTGGATAGATCGATTAATAGATGTTTATTATGACCAAGAGTTTTGTTTTGACCTCCTAGGAAGAGCCTGGAGATGTAGGTTATCCAGGAGCTATTGGGATAGCAGAGGAAATGGTATCTGTCTGTTTGTAAATAAAAAGTATTATTATTATTATTATTAATCTTTCTTTCAGTTCTTTTTTGCTTGAATTCATTCATCTGTTTCTTTGTGTGTGTCTTCAGGGACCGAAGGGTGACCCCGGTGCCCCTGGTGTTCCTGGAGAGGTAGTGATACTTTCACTTATGGCAATCTCCAGATGTTTAATGTCACTTTAATCACATCTTATTGCCTGTGACAATGAAACTGTTTATTCTACTTCATTAGCTGATGAAGTAATAATAATATCTGTCTCTTTATATTTAATAATATAAAGAATGTATTTATGAAGTGTTATTTAAATATGATTTGTATTTTAGTTCAATGTAATAAATGAGATGATCAAAGGTCAAAAAGGTATTTCTGGGCCACCAGGACCTCCTGGTCTACAAGGTAGTGAAGGTTAGTAACCAAATTAATTAAAACTACTTTCATGCAAAAAAGAACCACCAACAAAACCAGCTAAATATGCCATGAAATGGTTTTATTTCTTTTGTTAATAGGCACAAAACTTTCAGACTGTAAATGCAATATTCAAACACAAAACATGGCTTAGTTAATGAAATAATGTTCTTTACTGTTCAAAAGGTTTTTTGTTTGTTTGTTTGTTTGCTTGCTTGAAAAAGAAGAAAATAATGCTTTTATTCAGCAAGGATGCGATACATTGATCAAAAGTGGCAGTAAAGACGTATAATGTTAAAAAATTGTCAAATAAATGCTGTTCTTTTAAACAAAAATATTAAGAAGCACAACTGTTTTCAACATTGATAGTAATAAGAAATGTTTCTTGAACAGCAAATCAGCATATAAGAATGACTGTGACACTGAAGACTGGAGCAATGATGCTGAAAATTCAGCTTTACTATCACAAGAATAAATTACATTTTAAAATATATTATAATTTTAAATACCAGTTTTCTATTCTAAGAATATTTCACAATATTGCTGTTTTACTGTATTTTCAGTCAAATGAATGCAGCCTTGTTGAGCATAATTTATGTTTTTGAAAAAAAAAAAAAAAAACTAAATCCACCCAAAACTTTCGAATGGCAGTGTATGTAATAATAAATAATAATTAATAATAATTATTCTAATTTTGTTAAGCCAAAGTATATAACCAGATGTTGTCATTTTCTATTTCATTTTAAAGGTTTCAGTGGTTTTCCTGGATCTCCAGGTCCTCCAGGTAAAATTGATGCACCTCTCTCTCTTTTTTGCACACACACATACACAAACGCTAAATTCCTCTTTGTTCAAATATGTCAGGGACCCCCAAACCAGGACCTAACGGAAAACCAGGTCACCCAGGATTTAGAGGTGTGAAAGGGGAAAAAGGTGAACCCGCACCTGACATCAAAGGACCCACAGGACATGATGGCCCACCAGGGGAACGAGGACCCCCTGGTGACCCTGGACCTCCAGGAACTCCACGTAACTGTTTTTTGTCAAAGACTGCCACCTTAAATTTATTTTATTAATCGAGCTTGACTGTTGTACATGACCGTTTGACAAGACCGTTTGTTTGACATGAGTGTTTGTGGTCCTATCCTGCATCCCCAGAAATCAAAGGTCGCTTGGGACTAAAAGGGCTCAAGGGTGACAAAGGCCTAACAGGCCCTGAGGGTCTGCATGGAGATCCTGGAAAACCAGGTGAGATTAACTCTTTTCGTGGTGTACTTTATATTAAAGGAATATTTCAGGTTCAGTGGTTAAATTAAGCTCAAGTTAAGCTTTATTTATTACCACTGTAAATAAGTTAGATTAATCATTTGCAACGTCTTTCCTAGGGGTATTATTTTAAGGTAAGCATGCCACAAATGTTGTTCATATAGTTGGACCTAAAACATTCCTTTAAATAAAGTGTAGGTTATGTGAATGCATACAGTACAACCAATTAACGTGCTAATCACACAATGCTGTTTTCCATCATTTTAATACAGGAGAGCAAGGAGAACTTTGCAGACTGTGTGCTGCTTCTGCTGCTGACGCTGGACCTCCAGGACCACCTGGAATTTCAGGCGAACCTGGAGAGCCAGGTGATGTCATCATTATGTTGGCCTGAACACCCTAGCAATCACATAACAATGCCTTTGCATATCCCCAAAATACCTTAACAACATCTATAACACCCTTGCAATCACCAAGAATGAGCTTCATAGATAGGAACCCTACTATGGTGCATCCATATTGGTGGATCTCTGCTTTAAAGCACTTTTTGTTTCAGTGATTTGGGTTGGTTTCAATAACGGACTTTAAATTCAAATTATTTGTGCAGGTCTTGGAGGAGTTCAAGGCAATAAAGGATCCCGAGGCTTCAAAGGTCCAGAGGGTCCACCAGGTCCTCCGGTCAGTTTCGCTGCATACTGCCACTAAACCCAATCATCATTATCATACAGTAACTCAGCAAAAACTATTATTTGTCCACTCCAATTATTCAGTTGGTATTGCAAATAAAGGTTTCAAATTCTCAAGAACAGTTGTCTATGATGTGTTTTCACAGGGTTTCTTAGGTCTTCCGGGATTTCCAGGGCCTCCAGGACCCAAAGGAGACCTAGGGATGAGATCTGAGATTGGGGAAAAAGGAGATAAAGGAAATACAGGTGCAGTAGGACTATTGGGGATAAATGGGAAAGATGGTATGCCGGGCACCCCTGGCTTCAAAGGACCACCAGGAGCAAAAGGAAACCCAGTTAGTACTTGAAACTTGTTGTAACCATAAACTCTTGGATAACTGCTATAACCTTGGTCTAAATTTGTGTAGCCAATTTTAAAGCCACAAGTTTGGATGTTGACATAACTTGAAACTGACTTTTTCCAGAGTCCTCTAGGGCCTAAGGGCAACCAAGGAGATCCAGGGATTTGTGGGGAACCTGGCTGCACAGGTCCAATGGGCAGCCAAGGGTCAATGGGTGTCGGACAACTAGGGGCACCTGGAGAGAAAGGATGTTTGGGAGTTGTGGGCCGGCAAGGAAATCCTGGAGAACCAGGTATGAACTGATGTAATGTATGTTAAAATATGGGATGTTACTGAATGGTTTAACCTCAGGAACTATGCAGACGGTGTTGAGTAGCCTAAAGCTCACAGCAAGCTTCATCTAATTCTAGCTAGTAGGCAAACTGTTAAAGCCCATCATCAGTGAGTTGGAATACAAATACACTAGTGGTATGGAGGAGAAATTACAGGCTTAAATATTACAGTTGCATCCCACAGGTGAGAAAGGATCTCCAGGACTAGTACAAACGACACCTGGAGACCCAGGTGAGCCTGGATTGCCTGGTCCTCCAGGTCTACCAGGACCTCCAGGTAAGCAGAGGGGATAAAAAAGAACTTGGACAAGTAGACTGAACACAGGATGTAGAATGGATAACCATGCATTAATGTATGTTTTAGGTAATGAAGGTTGTGCTGGGGTTCAAGGATTCCCGGGATTGTGTGGGTTAAAAGGAGAGAAAGGACTGTCAATGCCAGGAGTTCCTGGACTTACTGGTCCCAAAGGTGGGTGAGAAATTTAAACAAATAAAATAAGCCAACATAACAGCAAAGTTTGTTTCTACTAACTCTACAAAGTGCATTCATTAGTTTCAAATTAGATTCAAAATTATGGTTTTGCATCCGGTTTTCCCTTGGCTGTTTAATGTTGTGGATGTGTGTCTTCAAATGGTGGCACTCATCTCCGATCTCAATTTCTTCTCATTGTTGCAGGTGATAAGGGTGTGAAAGGGAAGCCAGGTCCACCTGGTTATGGAAGTGTAGGCTGCCCTGGCCCTCCAGGACCACCAGGAATGCCAGGCCTAAAGGTCAGAGACTTATATATTGCCCAATTGTATGGACCAGTTTAATCATGTTTTATAGTGTGTTGTTGTTCTTTTTGGAGCTTGACAGTCCTGGTCACTGTATGCTGTTGTTGTACTGAAAAGTAAATAACAGTCCTCAGAATTACTTCTTTTTTGTTGCACAGAAGAAAGAAAGACAGGTTTGGATTAAATGATGACAGAACTTTACATCAAAGTGTTTGACATGAAGCTTCCATCATTCAGTAGTGAAATTAGCAAAAACTAATTTAGTTGAGATGACATGAGTACAGTTGTGTTTTATTGAATGAGAATACATTTAAATTCCATCCACAGGGTGAAATAATATTTGGCTCCCCAGGGCCCAAGGGTCAGCAAGGCCTGCCAGGAGATGAAGGGTGCCTTGGGCTACCAGGAATCTCTGGCCCCCCTGGATTATCAGGATGTCCAGGTCAAAGGGGAAGGGATGGACCACCAGGAGACTGTGGTTGGTGGATTCCATGCCGATGCACTTAATTACACAAGCACAATTCTTCCCTAAAGAATATATACACACACACACAAAATTATATATACAGTCTTTATATATATGTCTATTCCTTGCTCTCTCTGTCCATCTATATATCAGTCCATCTCTCACATGCAGACTGTTCACACAGGTGCACGGGGTCTTGATGGTTTGCCAGGAGAGGCTGGTGTTCCAGGATGCTGTATGCCAGGAGGTAAAGGTGACGAAGGACCCTCAGGCATCAGAGGACTAGATGGACCCACTGGTAAGAAAAACCCACATTTGATGGCAAAAGTCACTATTGAGATACCAATTTGTTCAAATCACCACAATGGTGTCCACTGTATTGTCTTTAGGGCTGCAAGGGCTGAAGGGGCCACAAGGTGAAATTGGACCGTGTGGACAGGGTTTACCTGGTATAGAAGGTGTGGTTGGGATACCTGGGCAAATTGGACAGACTGGGTTGGTTGGTATCCGGGGACCAAAAGGTTTCCAAGGTCGGGATGGTCCTCCAGGCTGTCCAGGTACTCAACATCCAAGTTTTTGGAACTTGGAGACTGGTCAAACAATTAAAGACCAGATACTATTTACCAAAACACAGCAACCAATTTAAGCTTTTTCTAACTGTTTTTTTCTGTTTCAGGTACACGGGGGGATCAGGGGAGTCCTGGAATGTTTGTTCTACCTGGAGTAGATGGAAATCCTGGACCACCAGGGCTTCCGGGACCTAAAGGTTCAAACATACACACATACAAATCTAGCAATGAATTCAAGGTGCTTTTTCTTTTATATTGGTGAAATTGGTCATATTATAATGATGGTTATGGTCTCTCATCAGGTTTAATGGGTAGGAATGGAGTGCCTGGTGACATAGGAAAACCCGGGGAACCAGGAGACCCTGGGACCTGTGGTCCAAAAGGACCGCCATCAAATGTTATGTGTCCAGGGGATCCCGGTGACCCTGGCCTACCAGGTGAACCTTTCAACATCTGGTTTCCACTTCTGTTAAATATGCAAGCTATTATATCTATACATTCAGTTTGCCTGTTCCTCAATACGTTTTCCGTAACCTCAACCCTGTTGATGGAACTGCAACACTTCTCATTATATTTAACATCCTCTATGTGTTTTAGGTCTTCTTGGTCTGCCTGGCTCTAAAGGGGAATTAGGATTCCCAGGGAATTATGGAGAATGTGGGAAGAATGGAGTTCCAGGATGTCCTGGTCCACCAGGTATAGATGCTAAAATCCAAAACCTTGCTGTCCACATTAGAACATAGTCCATATGTACAAACCTTCTTTTTTGTCAGGCCCTCCTGGTGACCCTGGCCAGAATGGTCTTCCAGGAAATCGGGGTCTTGATGGAAACTTTGGGGATCCAGGAGTTATGGGGTTTCCAGGCATGTTCATACACACTCATCAATCTAACCTTTTTTTTTTTAACACCATGATGCTTCAGATGTCATTTCCATAAGACATTTCACATATGCAAATGTCTGTCACAGGAGTGAAAGGCCTCAAAGGTTTACCTGGTTTACGTGGGGAGACTGGGGATCCTGGTGACCCAGGGCCAACTAGACCAAAAGGGATCAAAGGTGAACCCAGCCCTCCTGGGCCAGGACTTCCAGGACTACCTGGTGAGAAGGTATCAATTTCTATAATTCATTTCTCATTGCTGAAAAAACTAGCACTTGCCTTCTAAGGCAGCTGTAACCAACTACCCACTCTCATGCTTTCTTTTTCTTATTCTGTCAGGGTGAGCCAGGCTGTCCAGGGATCAGAGGGGAAAAGGGTGACAAGGGTATATGTGGGGAAAATGGGCTCCCAGGTTTTTCAGGGAATCCTGGGGAAATTGGCGAAACTGGAGTACCAGGAGGTCCAGGTATTCATTTATAAAATTTAATCCTTTTAATTCAAAACTCACAGAAATATTTTTTAATATATAATTTCCAAAAAAAAGTATTTTCATCCCATCACATTATCCTGTTATCCAATGTCACATTGTTAGGACCTTCAGGAGCTCCTGGTGATGAGGGTTCAGATGGGCTTCCAGGTCCACCTGGATGTGAAGGGCCCTGTGGTCCACCAGGTACGATCCTATTCTAGCATTAAATTATCCCTTTCTGTTACATGTATTGTATCTTGACTTGTAATGTAAAATGTAACTTACATGTAACCAACACCAAGAATACATATTCTGTAAAACATGAAGAATTCACACCACTGGTTTATTGTCTTTTCCAGTTATGTATCTCTATGTTTATTAAGGTGTTCCTGGTTGTGCTGGAGCTCCCGGTCCACAAGGACATCGGGGAGAAACAGGCAGAGATGGCATTCCAGGATCAGCTGGAGATAAAGGAGATAGAGGGTGTAAGATGTCACACACAAACACACACGTTCACATGAAGGAATCTTCTTATTAATCATTCTTGATTTTTGTTGTTTTAGGCACTACAGATGGGGATTGTGGCCCGCCTGGTGTCAAGGGTGTGAAAGGTAAGTCCATGCTTGGAAAGCCTACCCTTCTAACATGCGGATCTTAATCAGTTATCCATGCTTACACTTTGTGCATGTTTAATTTCAGGTACTAAAGGCTGTTCTGGACCCCCAGGGCCATGTGGGCCACCAGGTCCCTGCGGTCCAGCTGGAGATATTGGTCCCCCCGGCAAACCCGGAGAAATGGGGCCACCCGGGTGCCCAGGTCCACCTGGTGTCTGTATCAGTGGCCCAAAAGGGGAGCAAGGACCTAATGGACTACCTGGCCTACCAGGTGATTAGTCGTCTTTGATTATTAGTGGTGCTTGCTAATTACTATTGATAATACTTAGGGTCAACATTTTTTAAAATCCTTTGTCCCATTATACATGCTGCGGACATGAATGATACCTCACATTGTGAAGCTTGTTGAGGAGAGGTGTGCTATTGCTTTTCTAAGTGGTGAGACTTACCTGGTGGAGACTTACCCTGATTTTTACCTAGTGAATGATAAAGAGAAACAGAGAAAAACAGAGACTTGGGGGTTGGTTCTTTTGTAAACCTAAAGTAATGACATAACCACCCATAAGACCCTAGCAACCACAATAACACACTAAAAGCCACTCAAGAGACCTAAGCAATTGCATTGCAATGGCTTGGCAACCACCGGCAAAGCCTTGGCATTGTGGTAGCGAGTTTTTGTGTGTCCAGATAACACTCTATCCCCCGGTTTCACAGACAAGGCTTAAGCTAGACTAAGGGTGCTTTCACACTGGCAGTTTAGTTCGAAACGGGGCACGGTTCGCATGAAAAATCACTAATGTGAAAGCTGTCATACAAACCCGGGTGCGCACCGGAGTACCGAACCCGAGACTACCTGAAGGAGGTGGTCTGAGTTTGGTTACATTCGAAATGTGCCGCGGTTCGCGTGAATATGAAAGCATCACGGACTCGGGTGCGCACTTGTTCAGGAAGTAAAGTAACCTGTGCATGCGTTTTAGATGATTATAATGTATTTACTTAAATAAAACACATGTAAGAGATGACAGTGTTGATGATTTACCTTGGATTCGAGCAGGAGTGAGCCTGCTGTATATTCGCGCTTTGCGAGTGCAATCAGAGAGGCAAATAAATGGCAATCAGCTGTCTCCTCAAAATAGGCTGCTTACAAGCAGCGGAAAACCGTCTACATGCAACGCACACACAGGAAACCCAAGTATCGTTTACTCTGCTGCACGTAATAGCACCAAAATAATTAAAAACACAATTTACTGACCCGCGTTCTGTTTTCTGTCATGCGCGGTGCACATTTGTGATGACGTTAGATGAACGCAAACGCACCAGGGTTCGATAGAATCAAGTTGAGTGTGAGACCAACGCTGCGGGGGGCACCGGGAACAATCGCGCCCAGGCTCGAACCGCGGCAAACGAGCCCAGTGTGAAAGCACCTTAAAATGCATGTTTGAGCTGTTTTAAAGGGGTGGTATAATGCCATTTTTACAAGATAATAAGTCTCTGATGTCCCCAGAGTGTGTATGTGAAGTTTTAGCTCAAAATACCCCACAGATAATTTTTTATAGCATGTTAAATTTGTCACTTTTTGAGGGTGAGCAAAAACGCCCCGTTTTTGTGTGTGTCCCTTTAAATGCAAATGAGCTGCTGCTCCTAAGCAGAGGGCGAGGTTTCAAGAGCTTGTGTTAGCACATAGTGTTAGTAGGGTGACCACCTGGCTATTGAGCTGTTGCAGGACAATAGATGTGATTTTGCGGGACAATGCGGGACATGTGTGAGACAGATAAATTTACTACTATTATGCTATGTGAATATTGATTTACATTTGTTGGCAAACTTGGCCGAATTTTTTTTTTTTTTTTCTGCCGGTGGGTGCCCAGTGCCCACACTATTAATGTTGCGTTTCTGGCAACATTACATCCTGGAGAGAAGACAATTCTAGATCCATGAGTGCACATGCAGGAGGACAACGTTTGAGCATGCACATGTGATATCTGAGCGAGAGAGAGCGCGCGTCCAGTTTTGCGCAAGGAGGGAATCTGCCTGTGAGCGGAGAGATTCTTGCTCGCGCATTTAATGCGCTCTCGTGTTACAATAATGCGCTCTCGACATTTATCAGTATAGTAATGCAACAGAAACCCCCTTAAATTAACTATTAACGTGAGAAGAAAGTTATGTCTGAAAGTTGCAATCAATTTTTTTATTGGTTAAAATGAATGGAGAATATCTAATGTTTTTCCGTAGGTGCTCAGCTCGACCATTTCCGTGCGGAGCTTGAGCATCCAGGGGATCGGCGCATATTCGTTGGAAATATTTGCCATCAGGGTTGATGATTACATGCTTTAATTTGGGCAGCTTTGAGCAGCTCTTGTGGTTCTGTGAGATGTGAGATGAAATCCTTCCTGGTGTAGTGTGTTTACCGACTTTGCCGAGGCCCGCACTTAGCCTATTCCTTTGCGCTGTCCACTCAGTTGTCATAAGCGGGAAAACCTCTCTATACGATTGCGTTGTTTGGCTTTTTCCACAGCTAGAACATGACGGCTGCACATATAGATTTTTAAATGCCAGTCACAGTTTTTATATTTCTTACTGTGGTATTGTAATTTCAGGGATGAAAAATAATAATACAGACATAACTGAAATGCGGGACACTACTTACGTCTTGCGGGACGCGGGACAAACCTCCCAATTTCGGGACTGTCCCGCAAAATGCGGGACGGGTGGTCACCCTAAGTGTTAGCAGTGTCGATTACCTCACGAAGACTCATTGAAAATGTCAGAAACAGTTCAGCCTTTTATGTTCAAACCGAAGTCGGACAATGATGGAGAGACTCAAGAAGAAGTGTAGAATGCAACAGGATGTTTCTGAATGGTTAGTTGCTTAATTTATGTAGCTGATGTGGGATATCTTAAAGTCATTGGTTAGCATATTCTGTCATGATAATCTATAAATCGCTCAAGGGGGAACTGTTGTAGGAACAGGGGAACTGTTGTAAGATGCCTACAGGGCCAGAGAATATATGCTGCATGAAGATAGAACAGGTATAGTTTAGTTAAATGAAAGTAACTTATCTTAAAATATATCAGAGCCATTGTTTTGTCTCAAGATGCACACCAGTAATGTGTTTTTCTAGGGTAAGTTTATAAAGGCTACTTAAATACCCTAATTGATCTAAAGGTCTAATCCTGGATTAGGCTAAGCCCTGTCTGTGAAACCAGGCCTTTAGGTTTAATATTAATCTAATTGGGAATGTGACCTGACTATGCATGTAAATAGTCACCTTTATTTATTTATTACAATGCAGATAGTTTCAAAGCAGCTTTACAATGATAGCAGGAAACATAATTTTGGCTGTATAGCAGCCCTAGAAAAAAATAGTGTCATTGTCCAGCTTAAGTAAATTCAGTATTGATTCATTTCAATTGTAAAAATCATTAGTTATTAATTTACTTCATTTATCTCAGCTCTGGAGAAAACAGTGATGTCATCGTCCAGCTCAGTTCAAATCGCATACAATGGAGTCGATGCAGGCAGATAAGTAATATTGTTGAATATTAATGTAACCGGGTGGAAGAAAAGACACACACACACCGGAAGCAAAATTATGCTTTTCAAAATTGGGGTTTGTTTAATCTGACTGCTGTTCAAAAAATGACAGCGGTCGATGGGAGCAAAACTTGAATAAACAAGCTTACAGAAGTAGATTTTGGATAGTTGAAGATTTCACTAATTATACCATACAAAAACAGAGAGAAAAAAATACTCTAATCCACAGTTTAAGCAATCAAAATCTGAGAAATGACAATTGTTGCAAAGATGAGTTAAGACAATAATTAGTGTCACTTCCAATCGACTGGATGTAATTTAGACGAGGACATGCAACCCCTGAAGTACAGTAAAATGCAAAGTAATAGACTAACAAAAAAACGCACCGGAGTACACCGGAAATAACCGAATTACTTGGGAAAAAAAAATCTTAAATGTTAATACAGACTGGAATACGGCAGTGGCTGAGGTACAGAAGAAGAATAAAAGCACATTAGCAAAGCCACATTTCCTTTGTTTCACATATTAACCATGAACCATAAGAAAAAAATCAGAATCAATCACAAAATAGCTTTTAACACATCTATAACAGATATTTAAATTATCAAATAAACATTGTATTTAAACACTTTGTATTGAAACACTTTATATCAAATCGTGAAATTTACATACCCAATCCTTTACTATTTGCCACGAGGTTCACTCGTCACACACACGATCCAAAAGCATCGACTGAAATGTAAACATCAAATACTCTTTCAGACTCCGTTTCAATGCACAATTGTACATATTAAACACATTGGAGTAATATTTACCCGAAAAGATGATGAAACTACAGTAGATTGGACCGATGCAAGCACTACAACACGGAGCTCTCGTGTACAGTGAGAATGGCTTCTCTGGTTGCGCACACGCATCCAAAACGCGCGAATAGTATCGCGAGAAGAGAGAGGAGATTTCTTAAAGGGGCCACAACATTTTTAATACAAAATAGAAACATTGTATATTTATACCACTTGGCCACACTAAGGTGGTTATACTTAATGTTATAAAGAAATACACTAAATGTAGATTCTTCATGAAAGATATCATATTTATGGTTCTGGCAACATCTATAGTGCTTAGCAATCTGCTCTTGTTTACTCTCAACCTGCTATTAATTACTGATCACATGTCTTCTGTTGTTTCTGTGTGAATTTTTAAATACAGGTCTCAGAGGACCATGTGGGCCTCCTGGTGACCCAGGTTCAGGCCTAAAGGGAGATAAAGGCTGCATCGGGCCCCAGGGGCTTGTGGGGCCACCTGGTTGTACTGGTGATCGGGGTGTTCCTGGTAAACCAGTAAGTGGACACAAAAGGAGATAAATGCACACTCCGGTCAACTAGATCTCTATCAATTTATTGATGTACTGTAGGCTTTTATGAAGTTGTTTATTTTTAGATTTAAGTCTGCAGAACCAGGAAGAAATATTCCATAATAATGACTGTTTGCTGAAGAACCACTATTTCCAAAAGTATTTATAGTTATTATTAAAGGATTAGTTCACTTTAAAATGAAAATTACCCCAAGTTTTACTCACCCTCAAGCCATCCTAGTTGCATATGACTTTGTTCTTTCTGATGAACACAATCGGAGTTATATTAATAAATATCTAAGCTTTATAATGGCAGTGAACAGGACCAACAAGTTTGAAGCTCAAGAAAGTGCTTCCATCCATTGTAAACGTACTCCACTCGGCTCCGGGGGGTTAATAAAGGGGGTTAATAAAGTCCTTCTGAAGCGAAGTGATGCCGTTTGTGTAAGAAAAATATCCATATTTAACAAGTTATAAAGTAAAATATCTAGCTTCCACTAGACCGCCTTCTGTAGCCTATTCAACTTGCAAACAAAAAGTGTAAAGTGAACTAATCCTTTAAGATTTGAAAATGTGAATCAGTGTTATTTTAGTATTACTTATTTATATACTATTATAGTGTTTTTGTTATTAATACTTTGAATTGGCTTTTATTTTTATATTTTCATTATTTGTTTCAATTAGTTGCCAATGCAATCTTAAGTTTTTCATCTAATATTTATATTTTATTTTATTTCAGATTTATTTCAATTACCAAAAATAATTTTTAATAGTTTGACTTTTAGTTTGAGTTTTATTTAAGAATAACAGCACTGATGTGAATCTGATTCACATACAGTTTGTGGTTGAATAAATTATGGAGTTTGTTAGATCCAGACATGGGATAAATTGTAATGTTTTTAGGGGAGAGATGGATATCCTGGTTTCAAGGGTCTGAAAGGAAATATGGGGCCAGTGGGTTGTGTTGGACCAGTTGGTAAGAAATCCTACTTAAATTGGAATTTAATGAAATGTAAAGAAATCTTCAATTAACTACATAGATTGACTGGTTGATAAATATTTATTTTATTTAAAGTTTTTCTATACTTGTATTATAGGCCAAAAAGGACATTGTGGTCCAATTGGGCCTCCTGGATTAAAAGGTTGTAAAGGATTTCCCGGACCTAAAGGTGATCTTTCATATACTGGCATACTAACATCTTAAAAATTAAACCATTTCAGTTTGTTGTGTCATATATATTATTTTACGAGCAAACCTGAAAATTTTTCCCCTCTTTGTGATTATTTAGGGCCAAAAGGTGATGATGCTGTGCATGAGGCCATCTCTGTCCCCAGTGACCCTGGTTTGCCTGGAATAGTTGGGGACAGAGGAGAACCAGGAGAACTTGGACCTATAGGATTACGAGGTCCAAAAGGTACAATGCCACAAACACAATGCTCTAATTTTCTCTGATGTTTAATGAATTCATCTTGTATTTGCATAATTCCCTACCTTTTAGGAGCACAAGGTCAGAAGGGAGGTACAGGTGCAGATGGAGGTGTTGGACCATATGGGAGCCCTGGACCGAGGGGCAACACTGGCCCACAAGGACAACAAGGTAAGTCTTAAAAATGGTACACCTAGAGAACAGTGGTTTTCAACCTGTGGGCCGTGGCCCACTAGAGGTCCTCAGTGATCCTCCAGGTGGGCCGCGAGATAACTTAAAATTAATTTAAATATATTAATATAATTCATTCATTTAATTATTAATACGTTACATTAAAAAAGCTAAATTAAATTAATTAAAAAAGGCACCACCTCTCTCGTACGTATTCTGTGATTGTTTTGGATCAGCCCGGTCTGTTTCTCATCGTGCTGCTGTGAAATACAGACTGAACAGTGGCTCAAAACTCTCTGAGTTGGAAAAAGAAAACCAGTGTCACTAAAAAGGTTTTGATGAATGACGATTGTAATTAAGTTAAAGACAATTACAGTGACATACAGGAGTCGTTCAAAAGGTATGAGCGAGTCCGTTATTATGCGCAAACACCCGCACATGCGCTCTCGACTCACTGATCGCTATAACATCATATTTCTGCATGAACACAGTTCAATATATTTGCGTAGTTGTCAAAATTAATGTACTGTGAGTGTTTTATAACGGATGCTCGCCGAACAAGCGTGTTTTGGAGAAGTTTGAAAGGATCAGTGGTGTTATATGTGTTTAATAATTTTGAATGGATCCGCATAGTATTTAAATTCAGTCCTTTGGGATCTCCCTGTGGTCTTGTTTGGTATGGCAGGTAGACTTGTGCTTATTTGTTTAAGTTACTGTATTACTGAGCAGAGTAAGTACTTTTAAGTTGTAAAGAATGTCTGCAAAGTATGTTTGCAAAAAAGAACTCTGAAGGTTTAAATCTATCTTGAGTTTCTTCTTTAAAGAAATAATAACATGTGGTTGAAAAGTAATAACACTACAATACAAATGATTTTGTGAAGTAAAAAAAAACGTGCAGTATGGATTCCGAGAGGAGGGGGGCCTTGGCGTAAAAAAGGTTGGGAACCACTGACCTTGAAGTTTGGACTTTTCTATTTAAACTATAGCTAATTGTACACTACCATACAAAATAATTTGGTTGGTAAGATTTTGTATGTTTTTGAAAGAAGTGTCTTATGTTCATCAAGGCTGGGTTTACAGTATTTATTTAGTAGAGTTTTTTTGTTACATTATAAATGTCTTTACTGTTAATTGCGATCAGTTTAACGCATTCTTGCTAAATGAAAGTATCCATTAATACTTGAAGTTCAATTTAGGTGACATCCGTCCAAAATTCCCAGTGAAAAAGTAAAATGCCGTCATGTAAAAACAAATCTTCTTTGCCTCCGAAGGTCCTCATGGTTTGTCAGGCGAAGTGGGTGCCAAGGGCTCACGGGGTCCACCTGGGCAAAAACTGAAAAATGGGCCAAGAGATGGATTCTTTTTTACCAAGCATAGCCAGAAAATGGCTCTACCAGTCTGTCCTAGTGGGACAAAACATCTGTACTTTGGATATTCGCTTCTTTTCATCAAAGGCAATAACCGCGGACATGGACAAGACTTAGGCATGAAACAGAACATTTATATGATAACACATAATGCACATAATGCAAATGGTCACATTTACACACACAACAACAGATTTTCACAATCTGTGTGCTTGTGTGTTTGTAGGAACTCTGGGAAGCTGTTTGCCAATGTTCTCCACTATGCCTTTCCTAGTCTGTAATCATAACGACACTTGTCGCTACGCCTCTCGAAATGATTACTCCTATTGGCTCTCTACAGATACTCCGATGCCCGCCGATGAGGCATTAATTTCTGGTGATTCACTGGCACAGTATATCAGCAGGTAAACACAAAGCCTGTGTTCCCTCAGTAGTACTTGTTCTTAAAGGCTGAGGTAATGCAAGTCAGTTTGTATTAAACTGAAAGACATCCGTGGATAGATAATATGATAATAATATGAATAAAAACAGAGGAGATCAACTCTCTCTCTCTCTCTCTCTCTCTCTCTCTCTCTCTCTCTCTCTCTCTCTTCCTCAAAGGTGTGCTGTGTGTGAGGCACCAGCTAATGTAATAGCAATTCACAGCCAGACCATTAATATCCCAAAATGTCCTACAGGATGGCTTCCACTATGGCAAGGTTACTCCTTTGTAATGGTAAGTGACAGCTATTATTTACAAAGTATGTCAATAAAGACTTCATAAGATCAGAATCAAAGATTTAGTCCATGTTTGTTAGCTTAGAGGTCATTTATATTAGTATACTGCTAAAGGTTGACAAAATAAACATTTAAAAGGGGGGTATCACGCACAGTTTCTGTCAATCTCATGTTAATCTTGAGCACCTATAGAGTAGTAGTGCATCCTTCATATCTCCAAAAAGTCTTTAGTTTAATCATATTTATAAAAGATACATACGCTGTACCAAGTATTTCCGAAAACAGCCAAGTGCCTGGAGGCGTCGTGTGAGCGGAGATAGAGTGACGAGCTGTCACGAGCACGCGCAGCTTTTGTGTAGAGATCGTCTACAAGCTATCAATGGTCAGCTAAACAACTGTATTTAAACACACAATACACCATAGCATTATCCCTGGATAACTTTTGAATCACTATAGTGAATATAGCATACAGTGAATGATGAATAATGAATTTATGAATTCACTACATTTGTATTGTTTACATTATATAGACATTTGAAGCAGTTTTACTCACCACCTGCGGTTCCGACTCATGACCGGGATCATTATCGCTGAGACCGCTCCATCTTTCAATTTCAAACGGTTTATCAGTTTCTGTGGTTATTTTAATAACAAATATCGAGAGCGCATCAATGTAATGCGTGAGAACAAATCTCTCAGCTCCACTGAACACTGGGTTCTTTGGGAAGCAAGGTTATCTTTCCCTCACAACCAAAAACACACTTCTTTGGTGACATTGTTGATTTCGTGAAGTCTTGTGACCTGTGCAGCGCTGCCCACAACTTCTGTAAACCCGAACGTGCGTTGATGGGTGTGCTCTTGTTCTCTCGCTCTGGTTGACCTGTGTGCACACGCCCTTCCGGGAGAAGTGCCTGTACAAGGAATTCCGACCTTGTTGACATCACTCAGGCCGATACTCGAAAAAACAGTCCGAATCCTGTGAGGATTTGGAAGAGAATTTTTGGCACAGAAATACTCCGTCATACGTCCAACTCATGTTTTGAAACTTTGGGCATGTTTAGCATGAGAATCCAACTCTTTAACAGTGTAAATAAGTCAGAAGACATGACCCCCCCTCCCCCCTCCTAGGTCAGTTTAATAGATACTGAAATATAATAGAAAACATTTAAATTTCACAACATTACTGTTTTTACATTATATAAATATATAATAAACATACTAAACATACAGTATATAAATATATAATAAACAGTATATAAATAAACATAAATATGACCTTTTAAAAACATTAAAAACTATTTTAAAAAATCAAAAACATGAAAAAATCTGCTACTTCTCTCTCTGTGCTTGTTCTGGTTTATTTTTCCTAGTAAACGGGAGCAGGTGCAGAAGGTTCCGGACAGCCGCTGGTCTCACCTGGATCCTGTCTGGAAGAATTCCGGAAGATTCCATTCATAGAGTGTCATGGTCGTGGCACCTGTAACTTCTATCCTGATTCCTTCAGCTACTGGCTTGCATCACTTGACCCTAGCAGAATGTTCAGGTACAAGAATTTAGAAACTTAATTTTTTTATTGAATCTGCTTTAGATTATATGGGTGATTCTTAAATGGGGGGTTATACATCTCGAGCTGTTGTGATCTTTCTTGGCGCTCTGTGGCGTGACTGACACATCGCTGTAGCACTTCAGTTCACACAGAGCGCACGTGAACTGATCATCTCTTCCGCTTTACAACACGAAATAAACGTGAATAAATATCCGAAGGTATGTTGAAAGATACAGTACAACTTACCGAAATCCATATCATGTCACATTAATCGATCAGTGTTTCAACCGCGGAAAGGCGTCAATAAAACAGCTTGTAAAAATGTCACATTTACCGTCACATTTACCTCAGAAAAGCCGTTCAATGTCCAAAAACTCGTTAGTCAGCTACAAAAATGAACTTAGAGAGGAGCATTTTGATATATATCCACTGTGACTACGCTATTGCATATTGTAGGCTACTTAACATGTGGTTCAATATTGAATGTATAAATCCGTTTTATGACAGCCACCATTTAAATGTTTAGGCCTATTTAAAAACGAGTAGAAACTTAATTATGTCATTAAAAATGTATTATAACGTTATTATAAAAACTTCTTTGTGTAATTTATATTTAAGTAGCTTACAAATCAGTTAATTTTAACCTTTTATAATATAATGATGTACCGACTGTGGTTCCCTGTATAGTTTACAGCATTATTTGAGAGATATTTTTTCTTTGAGGAAATTTGCAATGTACTGCACCTGACAGGTCCGTGTATAAACGCCGGAATGAAACGCCTCTTTCTGCTGATTGGTCAACCAGACATCAAACCATGTCGTCATCAGTTGTTCATCGGTTCCGCTCAACAGAATAAAAGTCCCTCGTTCTACAGCTGTACGGATTCTTAACACATTTATTGCAACTACATTTCATCTCTTTCTCATAAATATTAGTTTACTTTGCAGCTGCACATAAACTACCCCCTAGCCTACAACGTTGGCACACTGCCTGTTTTATTTAACTGACCAACTATAAAAATATGTGTGGCAAAGCTGCTAGACGCACTGGGCAGCCAGAGCGAATGTAGGCTACAATACATTGAAATAAAGAGCAAATCAGTAGCTTATCGATTTACGTGTAAATATGCAGCAGTCAAAACTTTTGTTTTAGACAACACCCTGAGTTTTGGACATGGGATGAATTTGAAACATGACAGATATGAAAAGATATTACATGTTATTAGTTCCTCAAAGCGGTGCTATTAGTTCAGAGATGGACTTTATTGTAATGGGAAATGGACGTCATGATTTGATGACGGAGGTGAACTCGTTAGAGATGCCAATTTGAAATAGGCTATCACACATTTAAAAAAAGTAAAAAATAAAAACTCAGCCGAATTAAATTTTAGGGGTAATGTTAAATAAATATTGTGTTAAATATAGCCATTATAGTGCTCTCTCAGTTATAAGATATCAAAACCCTGAAATAACACTAACCATAAAGAGATGAAGAGTATTTTTATAGCCTATTTATTGCCGTCTGTTGGTGTCAGAAATTAACTTTACTATAAGGGCAATTGATTTTCAGGGGATTTTTTTTACGTTTATATAGGATTTTTTTCCTAATCTTATTAAATTTGTAGGTATGCCATCTTTAATGTGAAGTTCTTAGAATAATATGACGCTAAAGGTTGTTACCAATTAAATCAGTATCAACCAAAGGCTTGCAGAGGTGGCAAAGAAGCAGCACCTGAAGTTGCTTTTAGATCTATTTAATGAGATGTTAGATAGTGTTGCTCAGAGAGGGCAGTAAATGCATAGCAGTTACAATTGCATAATGTAATTAATGCAATTGTACTTAAATTAATGTCGCCATTAATTTAAGTACATTATTAATGTCGCCAGTAGGTGACAGCAAATCACTGTGTTAATGAATGAGTCGTTTATTCAACCGATTCGTTCAAAACACTGATTCATTCAGAAATAAATATCAAGTGGATCTCTATAGTCTATTGGGCCATTGAATCACTCGGTCAACTGATTTGTTCAAAGACTCAGGAATTAAACACTGCTCTGTGCGCTAGGAGTCAGTCGCAAAACAGTTCTGATTTGCATTGGAAGTTTAGTTGGCAGAAAAATTAAAACAGTTTTGTGTGACATTCATTAACACTCAATATTAATGAAACTCAGAATATTGCCTAAAACAAAAGTTATGACTTTAAGGAAAAAA
This sequence comes from Mylopharyngodon piceus, assembly GCA_039654765.1. Classification (NCBI taxonomy): domain Eukaryota; kingdom Metazoa; phylum Chordata; class Actinopteri; order Cypriniformes; family Xenocyprididae; genus Mylopharyngodon; species Mylopharyngodon piceus. The sequence continues at coordinate 20,576,899 of CM077447.1, forward strand.
TAGCATGTAGGCCTAGTCTATTATATACATTCTGTATATTTGACATATCATATGCCAATGATAACCTACATTTCCTACACTTCTCTATGAAAAAAAAAAAAACTCAAAATAGAATAGGCCTAATAGATATGCTGTGGCTGTAAAATACACAAATAAATATCTTTTCATAGCCTATCTGTCATATCATTTCAAATTCATCCCATGTTGTCTAAAACAAAAGACTGCTGCATATTTACACTTAAATCGATGCTAGTACTTTGCGCTTTACTTCAGTGTATTGTACATTCGCTCTGCGCTGCCCAGTGTGTCAAGCAGCTTCGCTAGATTTTTATAGTTGGTCAGTTAAATAAAACAGACAGTGTGCCAAAGTTGTAGGCTGGGGGTAGTTGTATGCAGCTGCAAAGTAAATTAATATTTATGAGATAAACTAATATTTCACGTGCAGATGAATTTATGTCTACACAGAATTAAGCCCTGACTCTGCACCAGTACGATTTGTGTCAAGCCATTCACTAGTCTGGTTATTTGATGAGAAAGAGATGAAATGTAGAATAAAAGCGTTAAGAATCCATACAGCTGTAGAGCGAGGGACTTTTATTCTGTTGAGCGGAACTGATGAACAACTGATGAGGACATGGTTTGATGTCTGGTTGACCAATCAGTGGAAAGAGGCGTTTTATTCCCGCCCACATGTAGAGATCGAATATTCAAGCTGATTATTCGTTTCCAATCCCGGAACGAAGAAATGATAAATCAAACCAATTTTTTGCTTTTATGTTTTCTTTTTAAAAATGAAAAACAAAAAAAGTGCGGTTTTCTCGTTTTTCTGATTTCAATATTAAATCAAAAAACAAATGAACGGAAGATACCCTGATTGGACCCCGATAGCCCCAGATTAATCAATATTGAATTGAAGGTAATTAAATTGAAATCAAATTGCAAGCTTCTGAATCAAAATCAAATCCAATTGTGAAATTTGTGTCAATGCCCAGCCCTAGTGTCAATAAATGTTTTAATTTTTTTTTTTTTTACTTGAAGCAAATGTTGTTTTTTTCCACTTATTTTCTTGTCAGAGTGCACCAGAATGTTTAGTTTACATGTTAAAATCATAAAAAATGTCTTAAGGGGGAGGATGCCCCCAGACCCCCCTACTACTATTTACTTTCTAAACATTTCACCTTTTTCACCACTTTGGAGTTTGCAGGTATGATCTTTACAATTCACTGCTTGAATCATGACTGGCATAGTTTTTAAAATACTGTTATATTAAAAGATTAGTTCACCTTGAAATGAAAATTACCCCATGATTTACTAACCCACAAGCCATCCTAGGTGTATATGACTTTCTTCTTTCAGACGAATACAATCGAAGTTATATTAATAATCACCCTGATGCTCCCAAGCTTTATGGCAGTGCAAGGAAACCACTTGTAATAAAGGCCTTCTGAAGCAAAGCGATGCGTTTGTGTAAGAAAAATATCCATATTTAACATGTTATAAAGTAAAATAACTAGCTTCCATCAGACTGCCTTAAGTATTCAACTTAGGGAAAAGTTTACTTACTTTGATTCATAAGTTGAATACAGAAGGCGTAGGATGTAGCGTAAGCATTTTGAACTATGAGAGGCGTTACACTTTCTTCCTAAGTTGAATATGGAAGGCAGTCTGGCGGAAGCTAGTTATTTTACTTTATAATGTGTTAAATATGGATATTTTTTTTACACAAATGCATCGCTTTGCTTCAGAAGGCCTTTATTAACCCCCTGGAGCCGTGTGGAGTACATTTATGATGGATCGATGGATGCACTTTTTTGAGTTTCAAACAGGTGGTTTCCGTGCACTGCCATCATAAAGCTTAGGATGGGTGATTATTATTGTATTCATCTGAAAGAAGAAAGTCGTATATACCTAGGATTGCTTGAGGGTGAGTAAATAATGGGGTAATTTTCATTTTAAAGTGAACAAATCCTTTAAGTAAACAATATCACGAATGAACCATTAACCTTTTTTATTCTCGTTCCTCAGCATGCCAGTCCCCCAGACAGCAAGACAGAAAGACATTATCAGCCGCTGTCAGGTCTGTATGAAGCAGTAGTCTTAAGGTCAGAGGTGACCTTGGTATGAGACATCCGTGAAGTCAGCACTCAAGTGTTTCACCCGGAAACAACTGGATATGAGATGTCATTGTGTTTGCTGTTACCTTGTGATCCAGTTAATGAGTGGAATGATACAGTTATGGGTGGAGCAACTGTTCATTTTTTAAACGTTCATTTTTTAAACACTTTTCAGCCAATCAGAACTGTTGGACAAGTTTAAGGCTGAAATACTTTACACAACTTTTTCTTAGATTTGCAGCTTAGATGAGTCGACAATAGTTGCTGAAAATTCTCCAGTCTGCAGATTTTGGGCAGTCTGAGTTGACCGAAATTTCACAGAAAATTGCATAGTATATGATGGGCACAGACTCTGATTTTTTTAGCTTCAGACTATGATTCCATCCAGTTGGAGGAATCGTATTTTGAGCCGATTTTAGAACACATTTCATAGTGTATGACACGTAGGTACTGAAACCGAAGCTATCCTCTATCTACCAGTGTTGCAGTGTTATTGTATAAAATCCAATAACAGAACATGCGTAACAAATTAGCCTCAATATTTGAAATATCACCACCGATAAAACAACTGACTGCAGCACTCACCTCTAACTCTTGTAATCTGTAGAGTCCATACTGGCCGCGTCTACCCACCCAAGACCACATCCAAATGCGCTAGGTTCATTTTTTTTTTTGCTACAACAACTGCTGTGGTCACCTCCTACATGTCAATGTTTGTTTTAACTGTCATGCATCTTCTAGCAACAAGGCACGTGTTTCTGTCTGAGTTTGTTGTTCAGATGCATTGAAAGTCTGGTAGTGAATGATCTTCAGCCATTTAGTGTATGACATCCAGGTTTGCTCAGAAGTCGTGTAGTGTATTCAAGCCTTTAGTTTTTTAGGAACAAAAACCAAACAAAACAATGGATTCCCTTTTAATGGAAGTTCTTTGTTTTGGATTTGCTTTATCGTAAATCCAAGGTACAAGCCCAGTGTTTGTCATTGATTTCTGCTTTCTCTGTGTCCTGTCCAGCACTTCTAAATGCATTTTCTCTCAAATTTACTCTAACTTATAATTGAGAGGTCCAATTTAGGATTTGGAGGGAGTTCAGCTACTTCTCATTACTAAACAGCTTTCATGCTCTAAAGTGTAACTATTTTTCATTTGTAGCTAAGTATGAATGACTTTTGTGTGTGGGAATAGCAGTTGTGAGCCATTAGAAAATCCTAAGAAAATGGAAACCCTAAGATAATGAGAACGAGCATTGCGTCAGTTTTGCTGACACTTGTGGGGAAAACTCCTGTTTCTCTGAACCCTGAAACCTGTTTGGTTCAAGTCTGTGCATCTGCACAGACAAATGGCGTTTCAGCCCACCACAAAGGGTGGGGTTGACAGCCTATACAGTATAAGTCATACAGAAACGGCGTCAGTCATAACCTTCTCTAATCCAATCCAGCTCAATCAGCTGTATAAAGAGGGGCTTGGACTCAAGGCATGCTTATAAATTGACTATGATTTTCTGTCTGCTTTAGTATACAGTACAAATATGTTGCTATACATTTTCTTTGCTTTTGGAACTTTATTCAAGAAAGAATCAAAGTCTGTTTCTTAGTGTACAAAATTGTTTGTGCAAAGCTTATTTGAAATTGCTTTTGGTGCTGAGGTTTTGCAAAACATATTTATGCTTGATCATATTTAACTCTGAGTGACTCGGAGTTAATGGTGCTATTAGTTAGATGAATGAAAAAAAGGAAAAGAAACTTGAGAAATGTTGAGAGAGACATTTATTATGTATTATGTGTAGTCATTATGTGAATTCAATTTTCTGTACTGAACAATAGAAAGCAGAATTGGCTGAAAGTGTGATTTGTCTGTCCATATGAATCACAAATACTGTGTTTTGCGGTTTCATAAGTGCAACTAAAAACATGATTGCACACATTTAGTTTTGAAGTTATTGGTCTCTTTTTTGACTGCAGTGTTTAGTAGCTCGAGAACTGTATAACTGAACATGCTATAATGTTTTTTGGTCCAAATCAATGTGTGTAGGATATGTATGTGTATAGGACCACAATCTCAGTTCTAAGTTTTAATTGGCCTAATGATACTTTTTTTTGTCCCCTTAATTCAAAACAATGATTATTGTGTTTGGACATGTAGTAACATTGCACTAATTGAATAAATAATCTTTTGGATGAAGATGTATCTCTGTCTGTCTGTCTGTTTGTCTATCTATCTATCTATCTTTTTTTGAGATTTGTTTGCCTTTTCTAAGTCATTACTACTTAAGGCTGACCACAAGATGTCAGGGCAGAATCTCTTTTTGAATGCCTCATGCAAATGTTTTTGTGTTACTTTTCACTATATGACTTTGAGTTTGGCTTTGAAAAGTCTCTAAACATTTATTATCAAAATTCACTAATTTTTGTAGTTGGTGGTGATCTCTTAATGAAATCATTTAAAGCTCAAATTGAATGTGACATTACAGGAAACGTGACCTCACACTCAAAAGCACCAGTGCCACCTTTTCTAACTAAATGCTACAATGTGGAACTTAAAATGGCCAAAAAACAAATAAATTCACATTTTTGAAGGCAATCTGTAGGAGAAAAGAACAGAAAAGGAACAACTCTTCACCATGTTGTTCTGGTGGCTTTTAAATGGCTGAACTTGCACATATTAAAAGAGTCCAATCCCAAATTCAAAAATGATATTCTGGTCTCAAGAAATGGCTTGAGGGGTTTAAGATTCATATAAACAAAAGTGATGCTTGTCTTTGTGTAATACAGTAATATGTCTTCTATTGTAAATATTACATTTGGGCTTTGATATTTATATATCACACCTGTCACTACATCTTTTAACAGTGCTTTGAATCTTAATTCAGAATTCACAAATCATTAAATTCATTCTTTGATCTTTTCAATGGGAATGGAAGATGTCCCCAACAGCACAAACGCACGTACTTCTTGTGTTAACACTTCAAGAAAAGACACATTAAACTCTTCACTCAGAGTCAATTAAGTTTATAAAACCTTTTATCCTTCACTTCTGCCATGGCGTGTGCTTCAGAGCGAGGGAGACGCAAACCCAGGCATTTCTCTGTTGTATTTGTTTTAGATTAGCTGAACAAACCCGAATCCATTCAGTCTAATGCTTTTATTGTAGCTCTCATTGTCAAGTCGCAATTCGTTCATTTGCCTTATCTTAATGAGAGTGTCTCCCATTAGTGTGGGACCAGAAGAATCTTAATGCTTTATGACATCACAATCCACCATTGCCCAGCAACCTGGGCAGCTGTCAGTCAATAATACGAGTGAAGGGAGAGTTTAAAAAGAGCGCTTGGGATTTCCGAGGGTCCAGAACCAGAACCACAGCTCCGAAGAGACACTCCGTGAGCGGAAAACAGAGGTTTGAGATGAGACTGTGTGAGTTGCAGTGTTATTTGGCCCTGTTGGGTCTGTCTCTTGTGCTGTGTGGTCGCAGTGCAAACTCCCAGCTAGAACCGGACCTGGACTTCCGCCATCGCAGACTTCTGCAGAGAGCACGAGCGATTGGACAGGCTACACAGGTGAGTCTCGAATGCACATTGACACATCTGCTAACAGGACACGTTCTCAGAACCCTCTGGCAAAATTATGAACAAGCATTCTGACCAGTTATCTGGTCTTTAATAACATTATCAAAACATTAGCACAAAAATGTTATTTATACATCATTCACTGAATGTTTTTCTGAAACAGTTAAGTTGGACATTAGTCTGTTTTTTTTTTTTTTGATACTACTTGCTACTTTTTTCAGATGGTGCAGAGAACATTCAAAAGTAACGTTCCCGCAAAACTTGCAAAATGATCAAATAGAGAAAACATTTCCTTAATGTTTTCTTGTTCACATAACCAAGACATAAACAGTTTTAAAAAAAACTGGATGTTTGAACATTCTGAGAACCTTCAGAAATAATGTTTTCATAACTCAATGTCTAGTTTACCATTATCTACATGTTCAATGCTGCCATCCCACACTCAAATTTAACTAACCAACATTCAGCTTGTTACTTGAAACTACTATTCCAATATCAATTTAGACTTTTGTTGTTTTTGTTGTGAGTACACATAAATGGAGAGTATATTGTTGTTGTTGTGAGTACACATAAATGGAGAGTTTACCCCCCCCCCCCCAAAAAAAAAAAAAAAAAAAAGTCATTAACTCACCCTCATGTCGTTCTAAACCTGTACTGACTAGCTTTCTTCTGTGGAACACTAAATACATTTACATACAATGCAAGTCAGTGGGGTTCAAAACAACATTGGACCTCATCGACTTTGTATGGACACTAAGGTATTTTTTAAAGAATAATCTTCTTTTGTGTTCTGCAGAAGAAATAAATTATATATTTAACAGTAAATAATGACAATTTCATAGTTCAATTTTTGAACTATCCCTTTGCATCAAAACAGATCTATTTAAGTTTCAGTTTGTTGAAATGTTCAGTTTGTTTAGTGCTCTAGTTCATTCTACTTTTAATAGATATTTAAATGGGAAATTACAACAAACCCCTTCGAATTCTATAGGAAGACATCATTACTTCCAGTCCCTCTCTCTCCTTTTCCTTTTAACTCACACAGGTTTCTAAATGACCCTCTGTTTTTCTCATTTACATCTTGGCAAGTAAATGCATTATCTTTTACTATACAGGAACTCTGAGTTAATGGGATACATTTAGCTCTAATCAAACACACATTCCACTATAAATACAAAATGGCTTTTCTCTTAGCCTTAGTCACCTCATGTATACCTTAATCTAAATTAATGCACCCCATTAGCTTTACCAGACAGTGTTTATTATCAAAATAAATGGGACAGTGAGGGGGAAAATGAATTGAAATGTTAATCCCATAATATGTTTTCTCAGGACTGGACCAAGAAAGACGTTGAAGAACTCCTCTCCCTGCTCTCCATGCCTGAAATGGAGATGCGCGAGAATGATATTTCAACGGTGGATGAAAATGAGGACCTACGTGTGGAGCTAGAGCGTTCCGCAGAGAGCTCGAACCACATTCCCGCTCGGGAACGTAAAGCGGGATGCAAAAACTTCTACTGGAAGGGCTTCACTTCCTGCTGAGGCCCTCACTTGAAGCTGCCAATTAACACCCTCTCAAATCTCTTGCTAACCTAACCGCTGTGGTCAAACCACCAGTTAATTGGTTCTGTCCGCCAATCAACTGATGTGAAGTTAATAAACTACAAAATAAAGAATAAAAATAAATGGGCTTTTTTGTGGTGGATGATGTGAATATGGTGATAAGGTATACATTTAGTATGCTGTCTTTTCTTTCAACTATTTGTGCAGGGAACATTAGCTTTAATGTTATTTGTGTGTGTGTGTGTGTGTGTGTGTGTGTGATGTCACGGTGGTGAGGTGATTAGTGGTAATTAACAGGCATTAGGGATTATTTCGATCATTTCTGTTTATCATGGTGAGAGGCACAACACACCAATATGATTAAGAATGACAAAGGAGGGAACAAAACATTCTCGGAACATCCTTATGGTGTTATTTGTACTTGATGAATGCTAATGTTTAACTTCTTGGACTATTACAAATAAACGTTCAAAGAATGGTATATTGTGATTGAAATATAATGTTAGGAAAATACTAACATTATCTTTTCTAGCCACGACAAGAAAAGACATTTTAACGTTAAACGTTTCAAATTACTGTTCCCACGACGTTTTATAACATAAATTTGTGAGCTGGGGTCCACCTTTCCGTCAGTAAAAGCCACGTGTCCTCATCTTGCACGCATGACTGATGGAACATATTTGAAGAGAACAAATAACTCACACGCATCATTTGCAGGCGGGTTTCTCTCGCGCACACACTCCAGTTTGATGTGTTCTTCATTAGAGTGTTATTGTCTGTGAAAACAGACACTGCTCCATGACTCGAACTCCGTCCCTTGAGGCTCGCGCACGAACGCGCAGACAGGGTGGAAAAAGCTGTTAGGCAGTTGTAATTGTTATTTAATTATGGTCCTGAAAGCACCGCAAATATTTCGACACATCTGGACTGTGCGATTAGCAAGCCTGAGAAGAGACTTCGTCAGGCATTATGAACGGCTCTCTGCTGCCGTGTTTACCGAGTACACAAATTTTCTCAAGTGTGTGTCTGTGTGTTTACGCGTCTTGCTCATTTTACTTACAGATATTGACGAGCTTGCATTAGAATAACCATACGGTATGTGTGTATATACGTGCGTTTATGTTACATTTTCTAGTTAGCCTACTTGCTTGAGCCAATGTAGAAAATAAGCAGGCCTACAAAAACATAAGATTTTGTAGAAAATATCTACAATGTCTCTTAGTGAGAAATGAGATTAAAGGGATAGTTCACCCAAAAATAAAAATTATCCCATGATTTACTCACTCTCAAACCATACTAGGTGTATATGACCTTCTTTCAGACGAACACAATCCGGGATATATTAAAAAATATCCTTAGTCCTCCAAGGTTTATAATGGTTGTGAATGGTAGCCCAAATTCTAAAGACAGAAAAAATGCATCCATCCATAAAAAATGAATCCATACTACTCCAGAGGGTTAATAAAGGCCATCTGAAGCGAAGGGATGTGTTTTTGTAAGAAAAATATCCATATTTAAAACTTTATGAATTCAAATAACTAACTTTTCAGCGGACGACTGCACACAGAATGTGCACATCAATTTGGGCGGAAGAGCAACCTTTGACCCCACGCAATGACGCAATGACGAACATGGAGGCACAGAGGAGAGAGAAAAACAAAACACCGGTCACGAAGTAGAAGTCGAAAACATGAAATTTTAAAGAGAAATGTCGGAGGATTTCAATATAAGAGAAGAGGAGCTTGAGTTTGTTGCACAGCCCTATTTGTTTGAACGGTGAGAGGCGTCTAAGCTTACAATACTCCTTCTGTGTGCGGTCATTTGCCGGAAGCTAGTTAATTGAATTTATAAAGTTTTAAATATGGATATTTTTCTTACAAAAACGCATCCCTTCGCTTCAAAAGGCCTTTATTAACCCTCTGGAGTCGTATGGATTACTTTTTTTTTTTTATGGATGGATGCATTTTTTCTTTATGGTGCATTTTTTCTGTCTTCAGAATTTGGGCTACCATTCACAACCATTATAAACCTTGGAGGACTAAGGATACCTTAAATATATCTCGGATTGTGAGAAAATAAATGGAAAATGGAAAGCAAATGAGACTTTTAAGTCTCCTGCTTCTCAGATGTTTCTCCTGAGTAGGCTAAATGACCCCTGCTGAAATCCCAATAATGTCTCAAACTGTACTCAGATACCATGATCTGCAATCAAATTTCTGAAATTCAATATGAACTTAAATCAAATTCTACCAATGTAAACTTATATATTATATCCATAATTACGTATTCATTTTTATAATTATCTATTTTATATATATATAATTTTATAATTGTAATAGTTATAGTATATAATTTTTTAATGGAAAAAAGTCTCCAGAGCTATAAAAGAGCAATAATATTTTCCTCTGGATATTAAGGTAGATTAGCAATAATATCTCTCTTATGCACACATGCACCCACACAAAGATTTTCCATGTTATTCCCTCATAATGCCCCTCGTCCAGCTAAAACAAAACACAAATATCAGAAAATCCTTCTGTTGTGAGGAAAACAATAGGCCCAAAGCATGAATTGAGTGTATCTTTGCTGTCCACACAGCTCTAGCAAAGCCAGTGACGTGTCACGCTCTCCTAACAAAAGACTCATTACTGTCATTCACGACCTTCGGCATGTAAAAATAAGTGATGAGAAGTAGGCACACAGCCAAAGTCATTCCAATTCATTGCAGTGCAGCTTATATATGGTATTTTGTTACTTAACTATTCTTTAATTTAAGTCTGGTCAGATGGAGATACACTAGCCACTGTATCTACAGCTGTCAATCAAAACAATTAGTTGTGCTACACTGAACGTGATGAGTCATGTCAGCTGGTTAATTCCTCTTTACTCACTGCCTGCCTGCCCACAACCAACTGTTATTTCTCATGGAGACATATTTCATTTGGTTTAGGTTTAGCACAAATATTTGCAAATGTTGAGCAATGTGATGCTGCCAAACTGCTGTTGAGCTGACGCAGAATTAAAAAGCAATTTTAAATCTGCTTTGGCAAGACAGTTAAAGAAAATCTAAAATCGGACAAAACCTCCTTTGGGAATTAAATTAATTTTTATTGTTTTATTATGCTAAAATAAAATGTAAGTAATATATAATATAATAATAAAAGTAATATATCTCATTAACCTAAATAAACTGTTTACTGCTGCCAAACAACATAACAAATGCAGTTATATTTATTGCCTTTTTAGAATTTAGAGTTAGTCTGTAGTAACTGTAATTATCTTTATTTAAATATTTTTTATTATTATTTTTATAATAATTAGTGAATTATTATTATTATTAATAAAATAATTTTATTTTATAATTAACAACAGCAACAATAATAATAACTGTTAAAAACATTACAGAAGTTTATTGTATGTACTTATTTAGATAAATGTGTGTGTATAAGTGGGTGTGAATATGTAGGCCTACATGAGGGCATTAGTCTGTGAACAACGCAGGCAATCAGCAAAGAATTATTCAAACTACACAAATCACAATCACTCATCCATTTCAGAGAGAAACAGCACGGCTTCTTAAACACAGTGGTGTGTGCGTTTAAGTGTTTATGTGTGCTTTGAGAAAACCAGCATGTCGTCTGCGCACACTGAGCTGGTCCATTAGCCTTTGAGGCCTTAAACACTCCCTACCATTCATCCCATAAACTCCATTTAACTTTCTCCCCACTGCTAGGCCACCTATAAAGATCTCTCTAGCATATGTGTGTGTTGTGTATGGTTTCATATGCTCTGATGCTGATGGAAGCTGACTGAACTGATGACAGACAGTGGCTTTGTCAAAGGGCTATTACATGATCATACCATGTAATACATACACACACTCTCTCACAGAGAGAGAGAGAGAGAGAGAGAATCTCTCAGGTCAAAATATTTAAAGGGTTAGTTCAAAAGTTCAAAAATTCTGGCATCATTTACTGGCAACTGATTTTAAAAAAATCAATTCGATAAATAAAGTATGAATTAAATTGTATGTATAATATATTTCATAGATAGATAGATGATAAACAAACACACACACAGACACTGGTCGCTATTTATGTTTTTCATTTAATTAAAGGTGAGGTAAGCCATATTTCAAAAACGCTGTTGGACATTGTTGATATTTGAAATCAACCCAAACAAACCCACCCCTCTCTTCATTGCTCCGCCTCCAAAACTCACCCTCCAATTCTAACCACCCTGCTCCGAGTCGGTCTCGAACCCTAATCGCTGCTGGCATGCAGTTGAGTGGACTAACAATGACGCTAAACACCGTATTCTCCATCGGTCGTCAGTGCGCAGTGGTTTACCTGCACAACTCTCACTAGCTTGCCTCTGTTACATATGCAATGCGAGAGTGGATGTCTGTTTATCACAGCTGACGCACAACAAAATAATGGTTCACGAAAAATAAAGTACATTTGATGAACGAACGACAAGCAAGCACAAAAAATGAACATACAGTACACAAGAGTAAATACAAACAAGAGTTCGTTGTTAGTTGCCAACAGCACAGCAGCTCCAGACAATCAATGACACTCAAACCCAGTGTTACTCACATGTGAAGCGGTATCAAAGCAGCCTCCGCGTCTGTTTTCAGGCCTTCCTGCTTAGCTCTCTCCAGCGCTGGAAAGCTTTTCTAATATTAACGCGGGTCCTAGAGGCGCTTGCCCAGTCATAAACATTAATTCCAGTGATATTCTTTTGAGCTCTTTTGTATTGTGTCTCATCTTCCTTCCAGCAGTTTTTCTTCAAATCTCCCTCTTGCTCGTTCTGTCTCCTCAACTGTCATACGCCCCCTAATGCTGATTGGCTACAAGTTTGTTGTTGGAGTCGGCCCGACTAACTTCCAAACAGTGTTTTTGAAATATGGCTTACCCCACCTTTAAAAATAATAGTCATAAGTCATTTGTTTGAGTTGTCTACACTGGTTGCGCTGTAGGCCTACGTATGTTTATCGTTCACTAAAAAGAACAAACTCATAAGAGTCATTTGTTCGCAAATTTGTTTACACTAGTCACGCTGTAGGCCTATGTTTTTCATTCACTAAAGAATGAGAATTTAGAAGAATAAGAGTCATTTGTTTGAGAATCGGACTACATTGATCGCGTTGTGTATTGATTTGTACGTGCAGCGCTGCAGCCCGTGGGACAACTCAATAGAAAGTCATTTCTTTATTCTCATTATTCCACAGTGTTTTTATGACATCACATCCAATAGAGACTGCAAACTCATATTCTCAACTCAGATAAAATATAATTTCTTTTGATGTGAAGATTCATCACAGGTGCAGCACCACAGCAGACAGCGGAGCAGGAACAGTGGTACGTGGTTTCTATCATAATAGTTGTGTGTGTTTTATCTGCATTACACAAGAGACCTTCAATTCTGCATCTTATTTGAAAGTTTTCTACCGCAGCAAAGTTCTAATGAGGTCCTGTATCTACTAAGAAAGTGTTCAGCGCAAGGCAGTGAAAAGCGTCGCCTCCCAGTCATTTTACACTGACATTAAATTAACTTCATTATCAGCACACTGCACCATCAGCAGGGAAACAACATTAGAGAAATGAGCCAGCACAAATATGTCCACTTCTGCCTCCAAATCCCCATTTAAACTCGCTTAGAGTGATCACACGGCTAGTTCTACCTCTTCTGTGACTCATATAGAAAATTACTGTAGGACAAATCGAAGCCAGACTGTACAGTCAACTGCTTCAGCTGTAAAACTGCAATATATTTACCTAAAACACTTTGGAGGGACTCCTCTATTGTGTTGCAATGTTTCTGTTTGGAAAAATTGGGTCGTTGAGGGTCAGTAAGATTATTTGGCCCAGTGCTTCTGTCATGACATGATAATTAAACCCATAATCCAAAGCATATTTTAACATAGCCTATAGAGTAGCCTAAAATATTTAGATATAATATATTCAAATATAAAAAAGGAAAGAAAAGAAATTAACCAGATATAATAATATCCAATAGTACAAAATTAAATATTTCATATTATTTAATATTTCAGATGTCTTTCTCAGATACTTTGCTGCTGTCGTGTTGCCAAGTGATGAGCTCACGTTTAAATGATGACAACTGTTGTTTTCTCACACGTTGATCTTGATACTTCTCTGACACATTTTTCATAAACATTAGCATGCTGGTGCAAGTATACATGAAGTTTAACATTATCATTGAATGATTTGTTTTTGATTCACCAGTCCTTCTTAATGATGAATCACATTTTTAATGATTGAAACATATTTGATACATTAAATTGGACTATTTTAAATATAATTTTCCATATTTAATGCTGCATTGTTGTGCATCATTTCAATTTTGAATTACTTAATGAAGGCTATTATATTTTACATATTTTTATGTTTTTTATTTTGGTGCTCTGAGGCTGTGGAATAAAGTGGGTTATTTTCATCTTCACAACAACAGATTAAACTCATTAAATCACAGATGCTTGAAGCAGACTTGATGACTGCATCCATGTTAAAATATTCTGTTGTGAAACCTATCATTCTGTCCTATGGGAAAGCTAGTTTGACTATTTTGGAAAAGGAGATATAGAAAGAGTGAGGGAGGGAGACCACCTGACCTTCATTGAGAAGATACTGTATTTTCTGTGATACGCCTTCAAACCATTGTAAATACAGTTTGAAGTGTGTCACATTTCTCATTTCCATTAAGGTCAGACATGTATACTACAGGCAGACAGACGCATTAACACACAGCGTGTTCGGTCAGTGGGTGGCTCAATGAGAGCCAGAGAAAGGCTAAGATGTGAGGGTATCAAGACATAAAATCGAATCCCTGTCCCTTTGGCGGTCATGCTGTTCCATTTTGAAGTGGAACACTGCGTCTTAGATTGACGCTATGGGGAACGTCATCAGTGTGACCAGTGTCTGAAGCATGTGTGTAAACACAACAATTTTATTGGCATCATGGACTGTCATGGACGCTCGTGGCGCCTGCGTTGTACGTCATAAGCTTTTTTGTCTTCAGGAGCCACTTGTTTGTATGTGCATGTAAGATAAACGCTGGATGCACTCATTGCGTTGCATTCATGGTAAGCTCTGTTCTTGCTTTATTCTCTCCTGAGGGATGAGAATATAGCATCTGCAAGGAGTACATTCAGCTCGAAGGAATATATATGAGGCACTCATCATTGCATTCATGGTAGGAAACTCTGTTATTGCTTAATTCTTTTTAATCGATATGCGCGTGCTTGCGGCTGCATTTGCGTGCGTCTGATGGTGACGCTGGATTTTACACATTCATACCAAATATTTGGTACACTGTAAAAATTATATTCATGATTTTTTATGACAACATTTTTTTTCTTTTGTCAAATCAACTTCAATAATTAATGTGGTTCAGATAACATAATATGTTGAGTTTCTGTTGATTAAACCAATCGCCTTCATTGTATTAACTCAAATTTTTAATTTCAACAAACTCAAAATTTTAAGGCAACCAGGTAACTTACTTTTTTAAGTTAAACTAACAATTATTTTTTACAGTGTATGAGTCTACAATATGTACGGAGTGCGTTCAGCTCTCGAGGGAGTTGAATCTATTCATTGTGATGCATTCGCTGTGAGAAGCTCCACTCTCGAGGGATAAGAGTCTAGCGTTTGAAAATGCTGAATGTGTCTAATTCTGAGGGATTAGAGGCAGAAAGAGTTGACGCAGGTGTTATAATTATAATAATAATAATAATCTGCTTCCTCTGCTGCTCCACATATAAGTGTATGAGCCTTATTCCTCCTATATTTCCACATTGAGATATCGAGTAATGGAGTTTAGCAAAATGCAAGGATGCACCAGTTGAAGAGCTGCTTAGGAGCTATCTCTCTCCTAGTGTGGCATCCTCTGTGAAGGCTCCCACCTTGGCAATAGAATGAGCGTGTTCAGCTCTCGAGGGGGCTGAATGTTCTCGCTGTTACGAGCCGCTGTGAGGGAACTCCCCTCATGGTTCAGGCCCTGTGTCTGCTGAAGTAACATAAGAGCAGCCTCCATATACTGAAAGTATCGCTTTCCAGGGTTGAGCTATATTCTCCCCTGTCTAAAGTAGAATTATGCTCCCCTGTGAATAGGTTGCTTAGTAGATGCTCTAGTATGACCCCTGTTCAATACTATAGTTAGCACTGTAGTAAAAAAAAAAAAAAAAAAAAAAAAAAAACCCTGAGGGTCCTGGCTCATCACATTCTGATGACTGGAGGGAGAACATGGCCACTTGTGCTCCCCCTCCTTGAGGAGTAGAGCGCAGAGGAGGAGAAACGACAGAAAGAAAAAGCAAGAAGTATTCCTCCTTCTCTCTCAACCCCCCCCCCCCATTCTTGTTATTGGGCACCTTTGGGAGTGCTAGGAGTCTTTGGATCCAGGACAAGTGCAGGCAGGGTGTGAGCGCTTTCCCCTGATTGCTCTAGGGTAGTAGAGCTGAAGCTCCCCTGCAGCTCCCTATGGGTTGAGCTTTAGGTTAGGATAGTGGACAATTATTCTTGAAGTCCCCCTTTTTTGCTCCCCCTAGAGGTAGTGGTGGGCCAGGGTCATAGTCTAAAATTATCTCCCTGGGCCAGTGTTCCCTATGTGCTGTGTCAAACCAAAGAGATTGACATAGCTAAACCTTAGAGCTCTGCTCTTGGGCCACATATGGCTAATTCTTGGCCCACAAGGAAGGGAAGAAGTTTGTAAAGGCTGGGACTTTCATTGTCATGGATCATAGAAGCTTGGGTAATGGTCGAGGGAATATTACCACTTGACAGCCTCTATGAGTCCTAGGATGCGCCATGTATGATTGACACATCTCACTTCGGCTAAGTAAGTCAATATTTGTTATGCCCATTATGGTTGTGTATAGGAACAGCTAATGAGGCTGAAATTCCCTCTGCACGAAGTGGGTATTTGTTCCCCACAGCGTCAATCCAAGATGCAGTGTTGAGTTCCACTTCAAAAGGGAACGTTTTAGGTTACGACTGTAACCATGGTTCCCTGAGAAGGGTAATGAGACACTGCGACTCATGGCCATGCCTCGGGCCTGCCTTCACGTCTCCTTCAGATAAAGGAGATGACATACATTGCAGGCATCCTCTTATACTCACGGAGCTCTGGTAGTGACGTCATGGACTGTCATCTGGCAATAAAATTTTTGTGTTTACACACGTGTTTCAGACACCGGTCAGGCTGATGACATTCCCCATAGCGTCAATCCAAGATGCAGTGTCTCGTTCCCCTTCTCAGGGAATCCTGGGACCTGAGATGTTTTGCAAAGTGTTTTGGATAGAGACCCCTGGATTTGTCTGCATTTAAGTGTACACTAGTTTAACGTGTCTGTTAAAAACTCAAAATGGAATCTGGAATGATGTCACAATGAGATTTCATAGTGCATTTGCAACGCATTGTTCTAAAACCTTGAGAACTGAATATGTAAACAAGTATGAATCACATTCAATGAATATGTAAATCAAAAAGGTGACAGTAGGAAGTGACATCAAGGCAAACTGTGTCTGATTGTGGTGACAACTTCAAAAGGAACAAAATAAATTAAGCAATTAAGAAATGCATGTGACGACAAACTGATAACTGCATAATTTTTAAACAAGCAAACTAGTTTTGGAGCTGTCGGCTGATTAGCATGAATTCTGCATATGCATGAATAGAAAATGGTTACATTTTCATATTCATGACACAGGAAAAAGAGATTTGATTTTATTTAAGCTACATAAAAGAATCACAGCAGTTAAATTGCAGACGATTCTTTGTTGCAAAAACGGAGATGAAAAGTTTTGAAAGCAATTCATTTCGAGATGCTCAGGAGATCATTTTGACCTGCTCAAAGACATTCATAAGCACACACACTTGAGAGAAAGTATGTTCTCTCTGTCTGAGTTGAAGAGCTGATTAGCAGTGTGATGGTGGGTAGACAGGGTTCGGCGGGGCTATGTTTAAATATCAATGCTGAATGATTCCGCTGCCAGGTGCTCTTTTCTTTCGTCTCTGCCTGACTGATCCACCACTAAATACCATTGAATCTGCTATTACACATATGGGGTGTAACGCTTCACAGAAATACCATTTGTTTAAGACTGTGTGAGAAATACAGTGAGTAATGTTATATCATAGGGCAGATGCCTGAAGCACATGGTTTCAATGCAAAGAACTGATAAAATGCTCTTCACATACTGGATGCTGAGGTGGTACAGTATATTTTAAAGGAAGCATTAACTTTATGAATGAGAATGTGCATATATGCATGAGTATGCAATGTGATCTCAATGGTGAAAAATGAAATCTTGATGTTAAAAAATTATCATGACAAGTGGGTTTTGATATCGTGTGCCGGTGTAGATTTTTGATATACTGTGATAGTAATGACTTGTGACTTTGTTATAGTGTCTTATGGTAATGACAGTTTTTGAAAAAAAAAAAAAAAAGTTATACGCTTTCATTGACCCAACAATTTTGGTAGCATTTAACAAATTAAATTAGCATATTTTATATATTTACTATTTAGGGAAAGTTTTAAAATCTGGCTGGGGAACAAATGTAACCTTTCAACACTCAACAGCAATTTAAAAACTAAAGAAGTTACTATAAACTGCTCTGTATTTTTAAAGCAATTTTTTTCTTTTTTAAAATCATTCAATGAGACAGAAATGTTTCCCTAACTGAAGACTCATGCACATGAATTGTGGTTCTAGCACACACATTTTATGCTTAAGACACTGAAACATATAATATCAGTGTATGGAGCTTCTAAAATGAAAACCTTTTTACATAGATAATGTAGAGGCTATGTGTTTACAAATGGAATTCATAGGTTGATTTTTTTAAAAAGTGATGTGATGTGAAGGCCAAGTATGGCAACCCATACTCAGAATTTGTCCTCTGCATTTAACCCATCCAAGTTAGTGCACACACATTAGGAGCAGTGAATAGTGAACACACACACACACACACACACACTGCAAACCGCAGACACAAACCTGGAGAAGTGGGCAGCCATTTCTGTGGCACCCGGGGAGCGATTGGGGGTTAGTTGCCTTGCTCAAGAGCACCTTATTATAAATTACATTAAAGTGTTATTTCACCCAAAAATGAAAATTCTATCATTAATTACTCACCCTCATCTCACCCTCTCACCCGTAAGACTTCCGTTTCATCTTTGGAAGACAAATGAAGATCTTTTAAATGAAATCTGAGAGCCTTCTGTCCCTCCATTGACAGTCCATGCAACTACAACGTTCAAGGTCCAGGAAAAGTAGACATAAACCATGTGACTCCAGTGGATTAACCTCAATTTTATGAAGTGACGCGAATGCTTTGTGTGAACTCTTTTATTAAATGTTTAATGCCATTAGATTTGTCTAACACAGTTAAAGCATTTAACTAATTCCATATATCATTTTGTTCTGTTCTGTGTGATTTCTAAAGACTGGTCAGAAGCTTTGTGACCACACACACACACGTTGCATTTTCATGTTTTATGGGGGCATTCCATAAACATAATGGTTTTTATAATGTACAAACTGTATATTCTATCGTTGAAGTTAAGACTGTAACCATGGTTCCCTGAGAGGGAATGAGATGCTGTGTCAAAGACGCTGTGGGAACGCCTCTGTGTGATTGCGTCATGAAGCACATGTGAAATCAGTCCAATGGCATGATGGAACATCATAGACGGGTGAAGTCATGACCAGGAAACTATAAAGCACACCCAAACCAAACAGCGCTAGCTTCTGATAGGCTGAAGCAAGTCGGTCACAGGCATGCAATGAGTATGGCAAAGCGACGCAGCATCTCATTCCCTCTCAGGGAACCATGGTTACAGTCGTAACTGCGACGTTCCCTTTCAAGGGAACTCACGCTGCGTCGAAGATGCTGTGGGAACATCTATACCCACGCCGCCATAGTACCAAGTGCCTGTCTGTATGGAATTGAAAGCACACACTAAGACGAGAGCACCCTGGACCCCGGAGTGGAGGCCAGATCTAGGTTATAAAACCTCACAAACGTGTGCAGTGAGGACCAACCTGCCATATCACAAATGTTTTGGAGAGAAACTCCTAACAACAAAGATTTAGAAGCAGCCATACTCCTAGTTGAGTGGGCCCAGACTATCCACTTGCTCATCGTCTACTTAGATGCAGGGTACCCTTTCTTGGGAGACCAGAAACACACAAACTGAGCAGTCTTACACCACAGGGCTCTGTGGATGTATGCATCTAATGCCCTGACTGGGCAAAGCAGACTCAATTTCTCCTGGTCTGCAGTATGAAAAGGAGGAGGGAAAAATACCTGCAACACAATAGGACTCGCCACATTAGTGGGGACCTTAGGAACGTAACCCTGCTTAGGGTGTAGGAAAGCTTTTACAATGTCTGGTATGAAATCAAGGCAGGAAGGGAACACCGACAAGGCTTGTAAGTCTCCAATTCTCTTGAGATAAAATAGCGAGGAGGAAAGCAATGGACTCAAAGGGAGCCATGGAAAGGCCTTTCAGTACTACAGCCAAATCCCAATTCAGCACCCTAGAATGTGCCGCAGGCCTCAGCCTCAAAGTGCCACGGAAGAAACGAGTCACCCAAGGATGGATCTCCCAACAGACGTACCATCCACAGGAGTGTGATAAGCAGAAATGGCAGCCACATACAACTATAGAGTGGATGGGGATAAACCTGCAGTTAATTGCTCTTGCAGGAATTCTAGAACTGTGCCAACTGGGCAGTTTACTGGGTCCAGCAGGTGACCCCCGCACCATGAAGTGAACACTATATAAACCTCTCTTAGTGACAGAAGCTTCCCCTGGGCCCACAAGAAGATCTGGTGTGCCAACTTGCATACCCCCTTGATGATTTATATAAGAGACCACCGATATGTTGTCCGTGCGGACAAGCACATGTTGGCCCCTCAGGTCTGGGAGGAAGTGTTTGAGTGCCAAGAACACAGCCATCATCTCCAGGCAGTTTATGTGCCAGCAGAGATGATGGCCCCACCCCAGACCCTGAGCTGAGCGACCACTCATGATCAGTGAGGGACGCATCCATCGTAAGCGTTATGTAACAACATGGAGCCCCCAACACCAGTCCTTGGGAAAGGAACCAAAGTTTTTTCCACACGACACAAGCATGAAGGCATCGCCATGTGACCTTGATCATGTGAAATGGCTTTCCCCTCGGGGAGAACCCCTTGGTTTTGAGCCACCACTGCAAGGGTCTCATGTGCAGCAGGCCAAAAGGTATCACGTTCGACGCATCTGCCATCAGACCCAACAGTCTCTGAAACTGTCTGACAGTGACTGGCCTAGCTTTAACTTGTTTACGGCTTTGAGTATTGCTTCTATTCGAGCAGGAGACAATCATGCCTGCATCGTAGAAGAATCCCACACCATGCCTAGAAAGGTGGTTCTCTGGGATGGAGAAAGAGCACTCTTCTTGGCGTTCATGTGAGCGAGAACAACATCTTGATGTTTAACTGCTGTCTTGATTGAGCCAAAATCAGCCAATCGTCTATGTAATTTAATACGCGAAAGGCAGGGTTGGCAGAACCGCCCCCTGAGGGCACCGAAGGGAGACGGGCAGCGTATAATGAGGTGTAATCCATCTCGACCTGGAGGGGACTGCCCTCAGAAGCCCTTTTTCTCCAAAGCCTTCTTAGAGATAATAATGGTCCTCAGATCTATTTTATCCTTCGAAGGCTTCGGCTGTGAGCGCTACCCCGATCCCTAATCTTTCTGTGGGGGAGCTCGGGTAGCGACAATCAACTTCTGCTGCGCTTTGTATGAGGAGCTCGTATTCGGCAGGGACTGCTCCCACCTAGCAGTCCCAGGGATTTGAGAGCGGCGAAGAAGAAACTTCTGAAACGCCGCCACTTGCTTTTTCTCCTCCTGAAACCTCTCGACGCACAACGTGACAGCGTCGCCGAAGAGGCCAGGAGGAGAGAGTGGGGTGTCCAGAAGATAGCTTTTGTCTCAATATTTAATGTTGGAAAGATTGAGCCATAAATGCCTCTCTGTGGCCACCAGGGCTGCCATAGAACGTTCTCCTTGGTGGCCCGGAGAGATAAATCTGTAGCCCGACGCAGTTTCTTAATGGCGTCATGGCTAACTTCCTCATCCTCGTCTAAATCCCTAAGCAGGTCGGCTTGATATGCTTGTAGGATCAACATAGTGTGTAAACATGCTGCTGACCTGTCGCCGAGTACGCTTTACTCACCAGAGCAGATGTGATCCTAACAGGCTTGGTGGGTAACTTCAGGGCTTTAAGGGATAATGCTGACTCGGGGGAAAGATAGCTAGCGTCTCCTCTTCCCTGGGCATTGCCCATAACCATACTGTTTCAGTCCCACAATGTTAGAGTAATTAGATGTGATGGGACTGAACACACAATAGGAAACCAGTTTCTTCCACAACCTTGACACCTCAGTGTGGAGGTAGGAAAAAACGGTAAGCCCTGATGAGGAGGCTGTGATCTAGACAGCAGGAAGCGTTCGTCTAATAGGCTTTCTTGGCTGGCCAGATGTTTGGCTACGGCATGAGTCACAACCTCCAAAAGCTCCACATAAGTGTGTGTGTTGGGTGGCGAGTCCTCAACATCTCCCGCTTCGATACTAACAACATCCAACTCCTCAGACCAGGGCGTAAGAAACCGCAGAGCGTGCTTCCAACCCCTGTGATGAAGCACTGGACCCAGCAGTTGAGGGCGGCGCCTGTCTCAAACCCCTCTGCAAGATCCATCTGCGAACCCCACGCCAAGAGCCTTTGAGCTGCGGAGAGCACGAACCTAGGCGCCCTCCTGAAGAGCATCGGGTGGGAGCGGAGTGTTCTCAATGGTAATTGCTCTCAATGCTCACAACCAGCCCCCTCGAGGGCTACCTGAGCATGCTCCGCTCCCAGACAAACAACACAAAGCTCGTATGTATCCCCACCCGTGATGTAGAGAGAGGAGGGATGAATACACTGCTTAAACTGTTTGGGTGTGCTTTGGACTGATTTCACAGCGCAATCACGCAGAAGCGTCTTCGGCGCAGCGTGAATTCCCTTAAAAGGGAACTTTCTGCATTTTTACATTTTCAAAAAACATCAGTATGAATTATAAGCTATTCCTCATGGGGACCAAAACAAATGCCCCCACAAGGACAAGGATTTCAGATATTGCCATCTGAGGACATTTTGTCCCCATAACGTAGGGTATACCTGAACCACACACACACACACACACACACAAATTAGTCTACCATAACATCAACGTTTGTTTACTCATATTTCATACTTAATGAGCTTTGATGATTTTTAAATCAATCTAAACAAAGAGTGCAAATGATTTTACTTATGTTAGTCTGGATTTCATTTATTAATAAAACTGCCATTAAAAAGGTCATTCTTAGATAAAGATTTTCCATCATTTACTTATAAATGAGTGTCCCGCTATTGGGTGTCTAATTATTGAACCCGCACACCCGTGACATTACCTTCGCAAAGGTTCAAGTTATCAAAGGATTTAAAAAGATTTTGTATGTATTTACATAAAATGGTTGAAGAGGCTGTCATTATGTATGAATTTTACATTTCATTGTTTGTTTTAACATACAAAAATATACGTGTTAGAACCTCAGTTACTACAGTGTTAATACAGTATATGCACAAATAACTATGAGAGAAAAGAGGGAATAAGATGAAGGCCTAAAACAGCAATTTGACCTTTAACGTAATTAAAAGACTTATGTGGTTGTTTCCAGTTTAAAAATGTATGAACCACTCACATTTCTCATGCCTAATTCATTTAAACTTTGCTCATCTTTGTGTAATTTCTTGAAATTAGCTGGCAGCTTATTAAAAATATTTGAAGGTGACAGAGATAATAAGAATGGATGATAGAAGTATCATAAGAAGTCTAACTGATCATTTCATCAACCAAGAACAAGTGCAAAAAGAACACACCAGTGCAGTGGAACAGACTGGCCCTAATTTCCCTCCAAGACCAGAAGCTTATATGTTTGGTGTTACGTATAAAGGACTTTTATTTCAGCTCTTGGATGTGATTCTATCATGCAAATACTTGGATAAACACTCAATTTTTGCCTCTTGGGTGATTAAACAGTGAAAACATCCCACAGGTATTGAAAAAAGGGAACCGAGTCACAAAGACCAAGATATTATAGATATTTTAGCATAGATTCTTTAGCAACTGCATAGCAATGCCCTGGCAACAACCCACAACACTCTAGCATCACGGCAGTGAGTTTTGCAGAGGAAAACATCATTCACAATTTATTCAGAATAGAAAAATATCTTTTGTGTTGTTGGTCCAATTGCAGGGGTGAATGAAATGCATTTATGTGTGTTTGTGGTGAATCTCCATGTGTTTGCTGGGAGAATAACAGGTTCTCTGTTCACGTGCTTCTGTGTGCTTGCTTGTGTGTGTGTGTGTGTGTGTGTGGCTGCAAGTCATTTCACACTTTCATACACAAATTTCCACACTTTATATGTGTGTGTGAAAGTGAGGAAGGACAAAATGCCAGCGGAGGAGGATAAGCCTGCGAGGTGGACGAAGGGCAGGGTGAGTAATTCCTCCGAGTCTCTGACGAGCCCGAAACCTGACAGATGAATTTAAGAGCATGCAATTCAAATCAAAGCGTTTATTTATCTGATCTGCATCTGTGTCGGCATCTCTCTCTTTATCACCATCTTTCTCTGTATCTCTCTCTCTCTCTCTCTCTCTTTCTTTATCTATTTTAATATATAAATTGTAAATTATAAAATATTTTTAAAAACAAATAAAAAATATATATTTTAAATAAAATTATAACTTTTCTATCTATCTATTTATCTATCTATTAAAATAAAGAATATAATAAATGAGATGTATCATTTATTGTTTTATATTTCTCTCTCGCTCTCTCTTTCATTTACTTCAATTCCTGGTTCATGAATAAATTAAAAAGATGAATGATACACTGGAGTAAATCTATTTATGGAAGGAAGGGAGAAGGTGGAGAAGCAGTTAGGGGAAGTGACAGGATGGAAGTGAAGAAAATAAAGGTTAAGGGAGGGAGGTAAAGACAGAAGAAAGGAGATGTGATTAAACTTAAAATTAATGGAGCGTACAATCCGCCGCTCCCCCAAACCCCACGCATCCACCTTGACACATCCTATTTTCTTAGCCAGATGGCCATCAAAGACTTCATCATCACCTCTAACATGTGTGAATGTGTGTGGTACAGTGCATGTGCTATATATATATATATATATATAGTATACACTGTATACACTGATCAGGCATAACATTACGACAGGTGAAGTGAATAACACTGATTATCTCTTCATTACGGCTGTTAGTGGGTGGGATATATTAGGCAGCAAGTGCACATTTTGTCCTCAAAGTTGATGTGTTAGAAGCAGGAAAAATGGGAAAGCATAAGGATTTGAGCGAGTTTGACAAGAGACAAATTATGATGGCTAGACGACTGGGTCAGAGCATCTCCAAAACTGCAGCTCTTGTGGGGTGTTCCCGGTCTGCAGTGGTCAGTATCTATCAAAAGTGGTCCAAGGAAGGAACAGTGGTGAACCGGCGACAGGGTCAAGGGCGGCCAAGGCTCATTGATGCACGTAGGGAGCGAAGACTGGCCCGTGTGGTCCGATCCAACAGACGAGCTACTGTAGCTCAAATTGCTCAAGATGTTAATGCTGGTTCTGATAGAAAGGTGTCAGAATACACAGTGCATCGCAGTTTGTTGCGTATGGGGCTGCATAGCCGCAGACCAGTCAGGGTGCCCATGCTGACCCCTGTCCACTGCCGAAAGCACCAACAGTGGGCACGTGAGCATCAGAACTGGACCACGGAGCAATGGAAGAAGGTGGCCTGGTCTGATGAATCACATTTTCTTTCACATCACATGGATGGCCGGGTGCGTGTGCGTCGCTTACCTGGGGAACACATGGTACCAGGATGCACTATGGGAAGAAAGCAAGCCGGAGGAGGCAGTGTGATGCTTTGGGCAATGTTCTGCTTGGAAACCTTGGGTCCTGCCATCCATGTGGATGTTACTTTGACACTTACCACGTACCTAAGCATTGTTGCAGACCATGTACACCCTTTGTACACCATGGTATTCCCTGGTGGCGGTGGCCTCTTTCAGCAGGATAATGCGCCCTGCCACAAAGCAAAAATGGTTCAGGAATGGTTTGAGGAGCACAACAATGAGTTTGAGGTGTTGACTTGGCCTCCAAATTCCCCAGATCTCAATCCAATTGAGCATCTGTGGGATGTGCTGAACAAACAAGTCTGATCCATGGAGGCCCCACCTCTCAAGTTACAGGGCTTAAAGGATCTGCTGCTAACATCTTGGTGCCAGATACCACAGCACACCTTCAGGGGTCTAGTGGAGCCCATGCCTCGACGGGTTCAGGGCTGTTTTGGGAGCAAAAGGGGGACCAACACAATATTAGAAAGGTGGTCATAATGTTATGCCTGATCAGTGTATATAAGTGTGTGTGTGTGTGTGCATAGTGACATGACACTTTGTTTTAAAATATAATTTAAACACTGCTGGACAAATGAATGGGAAGGTGTTCATCGTGGACAGACCTGTCTTCCTCTTCGAGATGATGGACAGATGTGTCCAGATTGCTATGGCCACCTGGAGTCACACTGAGCACCTGACCTCATTTTGTATTAGAGAGTGTGTGTGTGTTTGACAGGTTAATGACCTTTCCAGTAAAACAGATGAGCCTTTGTAGCACCTCATCAGTCAAACATCTCCATGTTTCAAAAATTCCCAGTTTCCTCGAAAGTCTCTCTCTGTAAATTCCAATTTAATTGACCAATGTAGAATGGTGTTTTGAATGGTTGCCAGGGTGTTGCTATGCAGTTGCTAAGATGAATTGTTTCTGAGTAGTTTTTTTTAGCATGTTGCTTTTCTGTGGTTCCATTGTGATCAGTAAAATGGCATTTACGTGAGATTTTTTTTTTTTTTTTGAGGACCTGAGTGGCCATTAGCAAAGATGCTTGGCTAGATGTGCTTGTCAAGCAGCTGCAATTGAAATGATTGGGAATGTCAACATATATTTATATAAAAACTCATTGGTCATGTACTAGCTCAAGACAGTCCCTAAGTCTTTGTATTTTGGTCAGTAGATATGGTTCAGACCCTCCTTTCGACTGTTCTGGACTCTATATTTAGGCACCTTAGTGGGTTTTATGTTTCCACAACAGCCCATTTTCTTTGAGTTTTTTTTGTTGCACATTTTTTTCTCCAGCTTATTTTCTCCCTTGTTTAACCTGCCAGAGTGCATGTTGCAAGACATAGAGAAAGTACTTTTAATTTGTGTTATCATTCATGTCTCAGGACAAGATACATCCTAAGTTTCATACTTAATGTATGGGGTTAAAAACAAGCATTACGTATGCCAACTGTTGCCTAAGTATGAGTAATCACCCTTAGCAAGTGTTAATAATTAAAATTGCCAAACCTGAAGGCTAATTCACAATAGAACAAAAATGACTGAGAGACCAGTTGACTGCTGTTTGAAGGCCAATTCTGATTAAAGATTGGTTTTATTAAGCTTAAAATGAAAAATTCTTTGGTTTTGCGTAGTTCATCAGAAAGGCGTTTTCTTGCTGCAGTGTAGGATTTCAGCCACTCAATTTTACCTTCAATCAGCACATTAATTATAATGAGAAAAGGCCAACATTCATTTAACAGAGAGAAAGAGAAAACGAGATTGTAAACTTCAATAAACTGAAGCTTTAATTAAAAACATTGCAGGTTTGTTAACCCAGCGGAGAGTGTTCTGCATCTGCAAGACAAGTACTTAAACTTATTTGAACACTTAATTAATATTAACATTAACATTATAGCAAAATTCTATTCTTTTGAACTGTATAGGCCTATATGCATTGTTTTATCATTGAAAACCTAACTTGTTTTGGTGAAATGATTTCTTTATTGAACATAAATGCCACTTTTTGCTTGTATACTGACATGGATTTATTTGTGTATCTGCAATTATGTTTATGAAGTTGTGAATCTAGTTATTACCATGAAAGTTTATAAGATCTCGGTGCAGTTCGGTGGCCTCTGCCAAACTCTGCAGCGCTAATAGAAATCATCGCCACCAGCCATGTGTCTAAATATGTTTGTAGTCTCAAACCGCCAAAGGCTACTGCGTGCGCTCCAAGCACACATGACTGCAATTAGCATTGAAAAATACAGGCTGTGAAAAATACTGTCGGTAAGTGTTAGTCTGAGATTCATTTGCACTTAACAGAGTGCACAGCGTGCTGGTGTGCGAAAAATAGTAACTACGTGAATAATGTTGCTTCGGATACGTCCCAAGTCACCAGGTTCGCAGCCCATGTGCGGGTGCGACCGTCACACCATCCCCATGGGTTCAAAGGAATCATTGCGAGTTCTTCTTTAACACATCACGAATCAGAAGGCGCGCGCGGCGTGGATCATGACTGGCCATTACCGTCACTTAATCGGAGCTTGTGTCTTGATTAGAAGAACGCAGGCGACCGAGAACCCCCATGGAGGGAAGAGGCAAACATATCCCCTCTCCGACCGGCCGGGAGAAAGCACGAGGCTCTTCTCGGAAACCTTGACGTCAATGCGTACACGCATGAGACAGTGTAAACCAAACCACCATCAATTAATTTTTGGGCAACCTGGGCGAATAGGTTACGAGAACCCACTTGAAACGGGCAATGGAATCTGACCTAGGACTGTTTTCATTGCAGTTCTTAATTCTTACTTTTTTATTTCCTATGCATCTTTTATGATACTTTTTATATTTATTTTTTAAATCCCTTTTATGCAAAGCTCATTGAATTACCATTGTTTATGAAATGTGCTATATAAATAAACTTGCCAATGCATAGACTTTATGAAACATAACTACAAAAAGCTACTTATTTATGGCAGCACAATTATTGGTATAACAAGGCAGCACAATTGTTTGATATTGCTTTTAATGTTCAGTAGATAAAAATTCAAAATTTAGTAGCTAGTTTGGTTATAGAGACAGTTTTGACACAATACATTTTTTTGTTTTTGCTTCTTCAAAATAGTTCTAAACAAACCCACCGCAGAATCGTTCAACAATACTGACATTTCATTCCTGCATGATTCAATGTTTTTGAAAGAATCAGTTGAATAAATGATTCAATGAAACACTCATATGGCTGCATCTAAAATCTTATACTCTCGAGTAGGTAGACTATGCAAGCGCTAAAAAGTATGTTCTGTATAGTGTAAATGTGTAGTGTAATCGGGACGTACTACATTCGCCATGTTGTCATTATCATGTGACCTACCAGCATCAGTTGCTTCACTTCGCTGCCATTCATAAATCCTCTCCCTTGGCCTGATGGGAAAGTAAAGTGTCCATCGTATGCACATTTCACAATTTTGCCGGAAGGAAAAGGTCATCCGTGTACTTTTTGCCTTACTCTTTTATAAGTAGGCTATGCATTCAGACACTTCTTTTGTCACATACTGTTTTTCGCCTACTATATAGTAGGGACAGGGCTTGACATTAACTTTTTTGCTCACCAGCCACTGTGGCTAGTGGTTTTCCAAAGTTACTAGCCACTCAGCATTTTCACTGGCCACAATTTTGCTGTTGAGAAATTACATTTTATATGATTAAAGTTGACTTTGGAATGCTTAAATTACTTGACTTTGAGTCATTTTACTTGATTTACAAGATTTAAAACCCTTTCAAACTTTCAAATGCAGATTGACCACCCAAATCAAGACTACATTGTATATCAGCTGGTATGTACAGGTGGGCAAGGGGTGGGCAATATAAGCATAATATGAGAAATTTTATAAGTTATTTTTGTTAGGCTATATAAAAAGAACAAAGAAGCAAATTACAAATACTAAATTTAAAAAATATATATTTTTTCAGATACATAGGTTTATTTAACATGTATACATTTATTTAACATCTTTTGTTGTTTGATTAACATTAATGACAGACAGGTAACCGACTGGTAACCGACTGGATTTACGCGAGATACTCCACACGATGGACATTTTGACATCTGTGTGTGCGTATATTTGACTATTCAGGCGCAAAGAGAACTGATCGCGAGCAAGAGAGAGAGCGCACGCGAGAGAGCGCTTCTGTTGTGTGTCATTCAGCGCGATTCCGCCTATCCCGCCTTTACTAACAGCAAGTTAATCGATAAAGAATTGTGATTGAATTGTAATTTTGTGATACGACGAGCTTGGCTACCTTTGATTAGGCTGTAGTCTGAAATTATATTCAACCCGCCAAAGTGGCTAGTGGGAGTGGCTGTCTTACCCGCCACAGCTGAAATCTACCCGCATCTGGCGGGTTGGCGGGTGTTAATGTCAAGCCCTGAGTAGGGAAGTATGTGATTTTGGACACAGTCAATTTTTTTCATGAATGGATCAGCATTTTTGAACGAATCGGTTGAATAATGATTATAGAATCGCTCATTGAGTCAATTGTTGCCACCTACTGGCGTAACTGCAAGGTGCAAGAAAGGTCACAGAAAAATCCCTAGCAGCAATGCGAAGACTCACTGTCAAATTCGAGATGCGGTGTTTTGCCGAATTTCGACCCCCTGCCAAATTATTACCCCCCTCCTTGAAGTCGCTACCTGATTGCCTAATCTTAACCCCACCCCTAATCCTAACCCCTCCCCCAAACCTACTCCTAAACCTACCAATACTAGGGGGGTAATAATCTGGCAGGGGGTCGAAATTCGCCACAACACCTGAACTAACTGTTGTATAATTATATTTATTCTAATGGCCTTTTTTTTCTTTCAAAACGCACAGAATATATTATGATATTATAATCTCTCTCATTCACTTTCTGAATATGAGCAATAAAACTGTGCTATTTTTTTCTCTTACTACTGAACTTTTTAAACATACCTTTACATTTTCATTAGGCAGGCTATGATTATAGTGTTTTGTAAGTGATTTCAGGTTTTACTATACTTGTGGGTAGACTAGGTCTCTACAGGTAAACTACAGAGACGAAATACAGTATGCCATAGTTTGTGTTCTGGGTTGAGTACGATCGCAGGTTAAATCGATCATTAATCTCTTTCACCTTCAGTAGGTTTCACGCCCCTAATCGATGTCATCTTTGTCATTCAGCATCACTCAAACGCACGCGGAGGAAACCCCCCTTGCCTCCTGACGTCAGTCGGATCGTTTAAAAGGCAACCTTGGAGGAATGATCTGCAACAGAAGGAGCAAAGTGAAGAGGTAACTTACAGTTAGCGCAGTGCTACCCGACGCATCTCTCTCCTTTTACTTTCCCACCAAATCAATACTTTGAAAGATGCTCTCCACGCGTATCCAGTGCGCACTGGCGCTCTTGTCCCTCGCGCTCGCCGTCAGCAGCGTCTCAGCAGCACCGTCAGACGCCAAACTCCGCCAACTTCTGCAGAGATCTCTCCTCAACCCGGCTGGAAAACAGGTAAATTACTTGAATTGTTTGGGTAATTTTATAGACGTTATAAATGACTTTAGATTGACTCTAAATGTTCATCTATGATACGGCAGCAAAAAAACAAAAGAACTGTCCATGGTGCTGAAATTGACGGAAGCATCTGCACCTGGAAAGTAGCAAAGTTCTACAATTTATAGAGAATGTATAGATATATATCGTTTGAACTTACATAACGCTGATTATGATTAATATAATCTCATGCTAACTTAAACTGATGTTCATGTTTTTCATGGTCCAGAACATTAGGAATCAGAAAAAGCTACAAATGTCAATATCCCATGGCAGAAACAAGAGATAAATAAATATATGCAAGATATGTATAAAATAACCATTAGTTAAAGATTATAGCCTACATATAAAACACGGAAATATAGTCAGTGAATGGCAGATGTCAGACAGTACGACTGAAGTTAAAAGAGCAAAAGTTTCAAACCATTGTTTTATGTAACACAACGCTGTTGCAGAATATAAAACTAAATGAATGTCTAAAACTATTTGACAATTATTCGCTTAGTGGAAACGTTCATTTCGACATTTCTCTCTTCGCTTTATCAGACGGACCGTAGCAACAAGTGATGTGAGTAAATATTCTAAAGTTTGTTTTTTCCTCACTCTTTTAATTTCATTATCAGGAACTCGCAAGATACACACTTGCAGATTTGCTCTCAGACCTCGTGCAAGCAGAAAACGAGGTGATGGAGCCCGAGGATCTGTCTCGCGCTGTGGAGAAAGATGACGTTCGTTTGGAGCTCGAGCGCGCCGCCGGTCCCATGCTGGCACCTCGCGAGCGCAAAGCCGGATGCAAGAACTTCTTCTGGAAAACTTTCACGTCGTGTTAATTTCTCACCGCAAAGCGTTTCCTTTTGACTTATTCTTTTTCTTTTCTTTTTTTACTTCTTCATATTTCTTTTTCCCCGTCTTTCAAATATGCTTCATCATATCCAAACTGTATATAAGAAAATAAAAGCGGTTATATTTGTCGTTTAAAAACGATGATAGCTCTCATTGACTATGTTTTTCGAGGCTATTGATGTGTCATCGGAAAGAATGTTTTACGAATGTGTGCAAATCTGCTTTTAATTGTACTTTAGCAGATATCACTATTTTTAATTGTTTGTTTGAATAAAATCTATGTTTCAGAGCCAATGCATAATGCAACTTTTTCCCATAAACTTTAACACACAGACCATACAACACCACATTGCACTTCATTATCTAGGATAGACGTTTAAAAGCCAAAGCATGGAAACCTGTCCAAAGATATAACCATTAATAAAAGAAGACCTCTTTCCAGGAAGAAGAAGATGTTTTATATAGATGTATTCAATAATTCTCCACAATTATTTCACTGAACAGATATGCAATGGTAAATATAAATAAAGTAGTGGCAGGTGTGATCTTGGCAGCTTATCAATTTATTGACCTGCACTGTGTGGAATGTTTCAGAGCCATTTAAGAGCCAGAGAGAGCCAAAGTGACTGTGGAAGAAGGAGAGATAGGAGAGAGAGACTCTTGGCTGGTGAATATAGAGGCTCTTAATAACCTTTGGTTTTCAGCATTAAGAGATTCAGTTAAGAAAGCTCTCAAACAATTATGGTTGTGTGTGTGTGTGTGTGTGTGTGTGTGTGTGTGTGTGTGTGTTTGTGTGTGTGCGTGCGTTTTTGTGACATATCAGGACACAAATTTGTATAATGACATGGGTATGACATAGGTATTACAAGGAGAGGGTGACTTATGAGGACATTACCCCATGTCCCCATTTTTCAAAAGGCTTATAAATCATACAGAATGAGTTTTTTTTTTTTTTTTTTGAGAAAGTAAAAATGCACAGTTTCCTGTGATGGGTAGGTTTAGGGGTAGGGGTAGTGTAGGGCGATAGAAAATACGGTTTGTACAGTATAAAAACCATTACGCCTATGGAATGTCCCCACAATTCACAAAAACAAACCTGTGTGTGTGTGTGTGTGTTCTTGTATGGT
Source organism: Mylopharyngodon piceus (assembly GCA_039654765.1). Classification (NCBI taxonomy): domain Eukaryota; kingdom Metazoa; phylum Chordata; class Actinopteri; order Cypriniformes; family Xenocyprididae; genus Mylopharyngodon; species Mylopharyngodon piceus. The sequence continues at coordinate 20,609,657 of CM077447.1, forward strand.
TTATGAGGACACAAATGTGTATAATGACATGGGTATTACAATGTAAACATGGTTTATGAGGACACTTCCTGTGTCCTCATAAACCAAATGGCTTAAAATACGTACTAAACAGTGTTTTTTTTGAAATTCAAAAAATGCAGACAGTTTTCTGTGATGGGTAGGTTTAGGGGTAGGGGTAGTGTAGGGGGATTAGAATGTACAGTTTGTACAGTATAAAAACCATTACACCTATGGAATGTCCTCACAAAGATCGCAAAATAAAACCTGGGTGTGTATGTGTGTGTGTATTTCTGCCAGTTGACAGGTCTGTGTGTGCGTGTGTGTGTGTTATCTCCCTGTGCAGCCTGGTCTATAGTGGAATACAAAATGTGAGATTGACAGCCAGGAAGAGCAGCCATCAGAAACGGGGACCACCGTTCTATATTATGAATGTGTTATGTTCAGTGTTTTTTCATTTGACACATATATGGCCTCTGCTCTTACTGCCCTCATTCTGGGTATGTGCAGTTACATTTAAAACACACCATTATCTCTGACATTTACAGAAAAAGGACATAGGAAGACAGCAGGTGCAGTTCACTCTCTGGTTGTTTTACTGTCTCTTCTTCTCATGGTCCCCCTGATTTCACACATCCCTTAAATGAATATACAAAGACGACCAGGAAACTATAAGCTCATATTTAGAGTTTTGTGTGCATTCTTTTGTTTTTGTAAATTAGTTTCCCCTTGTATATTAGTGTAAATCATATATGCCAACTTGGTAATGTTATTTTGCAGCACAGTGTTAATTATTTTGCAAGGAAACCTAGTGAATTGAGTTCTCATTCAAGTCCACTATATATATCTATATATCGATATCTATCTATATATCTATCTATAGATAGATAGATTGTGGACTTGAATATATATAAGAAATAAAATAAGATTATAAATATGGATAAACCTATTTATGGCTGTATTTTTAAAGCGCAGCTGAGCGGAAATATGGAAATGTTCCCATAAATGTTTGCATAAACTTGTCAGAAAGATTGTTCAGGCATGTTTTTTATAAAAGAAATGAACACAAAAAACAATTTTATTACCTTTTTTCTTATTATTTTTATATATTATTTTCAATATATTGTGTGGCAACACCCTCTCTATTCTTTTATGGGGGTTCATATCCACCCACCCACGTACGATGTCTCTTGTTCAGAAGACGTCAGTACCTACACCGCTCATACAAATACACACACAGACAAAAAAAAAAAAAAAAAGAACCCTTTTAAACGGTTCACATTTTTATGTCACACGTCACACAATCTTGCCTCTGAGCTTTTAAAGTGATTAGAAAGCCTTCAATGCACTTCAATACGACACTCTGCAGCATCTCCATTTATTAGAGCTAATTAAAGACTTTAAAAGAAGTCTTAAGAGTCTGTCGCATTTAATTCAATCTACAAATGCCAATATTGCGTCCTAAAGTGGCTAATTCATTTTTAGGGGCTTGTGTGAAAAGGTAGGCAGATTTCCGGGGGCAACGGGTGGTGTCAGGTTGTTCTTTCTGCGTGTTTGATATTTCCTGCGGTGGCATTAATAGACAAAGAGTTTAAAAAGCCCAGCCTCATCTCTCTGCTTAATGACACCACACTTTGACTTTCCGGAAGGAGCGAGGGGGGTGGATGTTGGTGTAAGTGAATGTGTGCTGTCATTTAAGAGTGTGTTTGTATGTGTGTTTCAGGGTATCATCTTAGAAATAAGGTGGAAGAGAGATAGAAATGAAAGATACCATAAACCATGAAGAAGATAAAGACAATAAAGAAGAGAAGTAAAACACACAACAGTTTTGTTAGCACATCCTTTAGTACCTTGTAAAAGACTGTGCAATTGCAGTAATCGCAAGACTGCAAAAAGACGTGGAACTGATTCACATCTGAAATTCTTCACACTGCTGGAGCTTCATATAATTAAACAAGAGCAAAGTCAATATTCGTTTAATGACGTAATATGGCCCCAGGTCCATTAGCCCCCAGTGGTTGAAGCAATTCTCAGAGAGCTTTAAATTTTCTGGTGTGTAAACAATGTGTCTTCATTATGCAGTTTGTTTTTGCTATAATTGTCTATATTTTAAATCGCACTGTGTAATGTCTGTAATATGTGTGTGTTATGATTTCATACTTGAGCGATGATGACGATGATTATTTTGAGTAAACAAAAACATTAGCATGTTCATTCATCCAATTTACTGTTTTCCCTAACTCTCTCTCACACTAAACCAATTCCTTGTTTTGCTTACTTAACTTTGATTAAGTTGCCATAAAAACAAGATTCCTGCAAAGTCCCAATAACTGCAAAAATGAATGCGATAAAACATTGATATTTGTAAACACTTAAGATTTGAGAAAAAAAGATTTTTTTGAGAGCCCTGTAGCTAAACAGTACATGTTAGCAAGCAGGCTAGTGGAGCTAAACAGTTTGACCTTTGTTTACCTCGTAGCAACAACATAAAACTTATAATCGGTTTACAGAAAACACAACAACAACAAATAATAATACATACTTAACAGGTTGTGATCCATAAACAACTGATTGTCCCAACAAAGTGGGAACTGCTCTGTCTTTCAGGAGAAGCATTTGTGCTCCGTAAAATGTGCAGTACACAGATAAACGCTGGGGTTATAATGTTCAGGAACAGTGTTAAAAATAAATTTTAACCAGATTTCTAAGTTTGAAAACTTTGCGAATCTTTTGTTTCGAATCAGTGGTTCGGATCGTGTATCAAACTGCCAAAGTCACGTGATTTTAGTAAACAAGGCTTCATTATGTCATAACTGTTTCAAAACCTTTCGAAATTTCAATGGTTCTCCGCTGAGGGGCAATGATCTCTGTGAACCCATGAATCCTGCGAAATCACTGAGCGGCAAGCCATTGAGCAAGTGCCTATGGGTTTTAATTAGATATTAGTGTAATTAAAAGGAATAATAGTAGTTAATAGGCTGCATCCAAAAATTTAAAAAATGCTGCCTTTGGAGGCTGCATTCCAAGGTAGAAAGGCATCAAGGCATGTCCGAATTCAATGTTAGCTTCACTTCCTGTCTCCTGAGATACCTTCATCTGATCGATTTTTGAAGGCAGCATAGATGTGACAGTTGAGCTAGAAAGAGAAGGATGGTGTCTGAAAGTTTTGGTTGCTGGTCAGTTTGTGTGTAAATGTACATTTTTGACAAACGTTTTCCACTTCTGATGTCATTTCTAGTGAGGAATTACTATCATAGCAAATAAATATTCGCTTAGTTATCAGCAAAGCTCACTGTAGATCATTAAACCGTTACACTGCCTGTCTGTCTTTTGTGAGGTACCTTCGTGCTCAAATGCTGCCTGCAAAGTCATTGCCTATAAGGCAGAGAGGCAACAAGTCAGCTGCAAGTTTTCAGACACAGCCATAGCCTGTTTACCTGAGCCATCTATGGAACAAACAAAAGAAGCCCTGAAAATGTATAAAAGAACACATATTATACAGATACTTGATATTTAATCTTATTAGATGATTAGATAATTTATAGATTTTACTTTCAATAAAACATTTGCAATGGGTTTGTAAAAGGTGTTTTTATACATGTTTGGCCTGAGTTTTTGTTGCATTTACACTGTTCTGACCAGCAGGGGTCACCAGCGTGTGACGTTTCGAACGCTGTGAAACAGTGAATCATTTTGCGAAGCAATCGGTTTAATTGATTCAAAGCTTTGAAAAACTTAGTTTCTCCCAACACTAGCAACAACATGCTACCAAAACAGGTCGTCTTCTTCTTCTTCTTCTCTAGCGCAGCTCAACCAGGCCTCGTCCCCTTTTTTGCATATTCCGTGGGTGGGAATTATTTAAATGAGTGACATTATGACTTCACAAGATGCGGAAGAAACAGGTGCGGTGCTATGAGGGGGCAAAAGAGGGCATTGCCCCTTCAGATCTGATTTGTCCCCCCTCCACCCCGAAACGCGATCGATTTTAACCCTTTGAAGCATACAATCACACCAGTTTGATTAGAACGTTCAGTGCATCACCGCTAAATTCAAATGTTTTCGCTGGCACTGAGCCAGAGACGGACACGCTCAGTGCTTTTCATATATCACAGCTATTCAGTGTTTTCAACCACATAATGTTTATTTGAGGTTTCAGACATTTAAATAGACATTAAAATGAAGTACTACACTGTTCAAAAAAATTAAAGGAACACTTTTTAATCAGAGAATAGCATCAGTTAAAGTCAGTTAAACTCCTGGGATATTGATCTGGTCAGTTCAGTAGCAGAGGGGGTTGTTAGTCAGTTTCAGCTGCTTTGGTTTTAATGAATTTAACAACAGGTGCACTAGATGGGCAACAATGAGACGACCCCCAAAACAGGAATGGTTTTACAGGTGGAGGCCACTGACATTTTTTTTCCCTACTCATCTTTTCTGACTGTTTTTCACTAGTTTTGCATTTGGCTGGGGTCAGTGTCACTACTGGTAGCATGAGGCGATACCTGGACCCTACAGAGGTTCCACAGGCAGTCCAACTCCTCCAGGATGGCACATCAATACGTGCCATTGCCAGAAGGTTTGCTGTGTCTCCCAGCACAGTCTCAGGAGCATGGAGGAGATTCCAGGAGACAGGCAGTTCCTCTAGGAGAGCTGGACAGGGCCGTAGAAGGTCCTTAACCCATCAGCAGGACCGGTATCTGCTCCTTTGTGCAAGGAGGAACAGGATGAGCACTGCCCTACAAAATGACCTCCAGCAGGCCACTGGTGTAAATGTCTCTGACCAAACAATCAGTAACAGACTTCATGAGGGTAGCCGGAGGGCCCGACGTCATCTAGTGGGCCCTGTGCTCACTGCCCGGCACCGTGGAGCTCGATTGGCATTTGCCATTGAACACCAGAATTGGCAGGTCCGCCACTGGCGCCCTGTGCTTTTCACAGATGAGAGCAGGTTCACCCTGAGCATGTGACAGACGTGAAAGGGTCTGGAGAAGTCGTGGAGAACGTTATGCTGCCTGTAACATCCTTCAGCATGACTGGTTTGGTGGTGGGTCAGTGATGGTCTGGGGAGGCATATCCATGGAGGGATGCACAGACCTCTACAGGCTAGACAATGGCACCCTGACTGCCATTAGGTATCGGGATGAAATCCTTGGACCCATTGTCCGACCCTATGCTGGTGCAGTGGGTCCTGGGTTCCTTTTGGTGCACAACAATGCCCGGCCTCATGTGGTGAGAGTATGCAGGCAGTTCTTGGAGGATGAAGGAATTGATACCATTGAATGGCCCCCACGCTCGCCTGACCTAAATCCAATAGAACACCTTTGGGACATTATATTTCGGTCCATCCAACACCGCCAGGTTGCACCTCAGACTGTCTAGGAACTCAGTGATGCCCTGGTCCAGATCTGGAAGGAAATACCCCAGGACACCATCCGTCGTCTCATTAGAAGCATGCCCCAACATTGTCAGGCATGCATACAAGCACGTGGGGGCCATACAAACTACTGAGTACCATTTTGAGTTGCTGCAATGAAATTTCAGCAAAATGGACTAGCCTGCTGCATAATTTTTTCACTTTGATTTTTGTCTTTGAATTCAGTCCTCTGTAGGTTGATAATTTTTATTTCCATCAAATGATGTGGCATCCTTTTGTTCCTAACCCATTACCCAGTCCATATCAGTATCGATATCCAGCATTATATTTTTCCCCATTGAGATCTGATGTGTTTTTAAAGTGTTCCTTTAATTTTTTTGAGCAGTGTAGATTCAACGTATCCAAACTCACATAGGCCTACATGACTTTTGTTATTCTGTGGAACACAAAAGATATTCTAAAAAAAAAAAAAAAAAAGTTTTGTTGTTTGTACCCTCATAGGCTTACAAAATATCTTATTTTGTCTCATTTTTGGTGTCTGAATACCTTTTAACAGCAAACTTTTTCAAAGCCATTCTTTCATCCTCTAAAACACTCACCTTATAAACAACTTTTTTCTCGTATGCATGCCAACACATATAGACTCTTATTTTGAATCTATTAAATGCTGTTTTTTCCCCATAGGTGGTTTGTTCCCTGAAACATGGGAGGTTAATTTAGTTCCACCTCCAACTCAAAAGCATTCTCCAGATCTGCTCACATGCACACATCCCAGAGCAGTTCAGTGTCTCTTTTGGGGATTCAAATCCGTTGGATCCCTCTCCTGAGAGCCAAAACTGGCAGTATCAGAGTAATTGGATGCAGGTGTGAAAATATAATGTAGGTATCTGCGCAAGTTTGAGTCTTTTTTGGGGAGCAACCAGTGGATGAAAGACCCCAAGAGGAAAACCTCCGAACTCAGAACTAGTCAGAAACAAACTAGAAAATGAGAATCAGGAGGCCTTGGGTGTGCATGTCCTTGTGGAGAAATACGTACTTGACATGGAGTGTTTTACTAGTTTTTCTCCTTGCTTTAATAATGCAAACAGATAGGCATTGTTTCTCTCTGAAACTCCACACACAAATACACAAAGTGCAATCAGGAGAATCTAAATCTATGATGGGTTAGTAATGATGTCTACAGAGAGCTAAAAACTCAATCAGAGCCTCAGCATGTGCGTGTGTGTGCATATTTGCATGCATAGTCTTTGCAAATGCGACCAGGTCTGTCTGTCTGCCTGCGTTTTTCTCCATCATTAGCAGCTCTCAGGGGGGCAGCGGCCTGCGGGGTGTATGTGCTGATGACATAGCACCCCTTGCGCTTACTCCTAATGGCATACTTTCTCTCTTTAAATCTCTCTTTCTCTCATTAAATCTCTCTTCTTCTCTATGAAGGGAGTGTGAATACAGTTCTGTAAACTAGCCCTTGAAATCTCTATAAACGTTCATTAAAGTCAGCATGAAACGGAAGTTGCGATAGTCTTTTCTTCCCGATCGTGACGAACAGTATATCTGAGTGAAACAGCTTCTAGAACAAGAAAAAATATAGAGTGACTCTCATGTGAGTGACAGGTTGTCCTGTCCTTGTGCTGAAAAACTATGATGTGCATTTAAATAAATCATTTAGAATAAATAATGCAGTATTACATAAAAATAGAGTGTCTATTACACTAAGTGCAAATAGCGTCCCTTGTTGGCAAAGGCTATTTACACTAGCTCTGCCCACCAATCTCTGGTTGGGCCACTCAAGTATTAAAAAAGACGCATGGAAGTGGAATGGAAATGTCTTCAGCGGCACAGCAGTAGTGAGTAAGGCTTGCAGTCCTAGCTTTTAACACAATGGACACGGGTTCGAATACGCCTATTGTCGAGCTCGCATTTATTTTCAATAAAAATGAAAATAATGTTCTAAAAGTGGAAATAAACGGCGAACGAGTGTTTAATAATATTAAAAGTGTTTATTGGGTATAGGGTTAGGGGAACATGTAGGGAGGGTTTTTATTCTCCCAATAAGGCAGCATCCATTTAATAATTTTAATAAATATAATCATTTACAGTCTATGATATTATTGCATCCTGTTAATGTACAAAAATCCTGAGGTGCAAATAGTATCTGCCAATATAAAGTATAGATAGCATCTAATTACTATTTACTCTTATTGCAAAGAACTGATACTTTTACATCTACAGCTATTTGCACTTAATGTAAATAGCATCTGTCGCTAAGAAAATATGCTTTTTTCACTTAGTGTAAATAGCCGCTGCCAAATAAAAATAGTCAACTTTAATTTTCATACAAACATAATCTCCACAGAAATCAGTACTTCTAAATGATCTTTATGACACTTCACTTACTAATCTTTAACGAAACCACTGTTCATGTTATGGATACGGCAATGTTAATATGTTTGGTCTTGGCGGAATATGCTACGCTGCTGCTGCTGCAGAGCAAATACGGGACTTATCAGTACATACACAACACGCTGCTGTGAGCAAGTGAGACATGCTGCTGCTGTACAATATAGCATGCATGGATTACCTGTAGCAGATCTATACAGGTGGAGCTGGGGAAGGTGGAAGGTTTATGAAAGCACACTGCAACTGCTACAGCAAATGCTGACCAAATATTTAAAGGTTGAGCAGCGAGCTCATTGGCTACTGATACAGCAGGAACCAATCAGCTCTGACCTATAGAGAATGATGTGACAGAACTTTGTATTTGTTCCTGAACTGGGCCGAGTTGCTGCCTATATTTGTTTCAGTGTGCAGCCTGCGAGGACAGCTTTAGAAAGATGCCTCTTGCCATTATTTTTGCATTATAGCCTATTCAAAACATCCTGCAAACTCACATTGGATTTGTTTGGCTGTGGCACTGAAGATTCCCTGCTACTGAAAAGTATTGCAGGGAAGCTGGTTTAAATAGGCTTCTGTGACATTGAATATCATCATAACTCAGTAATATCTGCTATATACTGTAAGCATTGTGATTGATGCTATTATAATGACACATAAATTGTTTTTTTTTCATATCTGCTCTCTCCAGCATCTCTGGCCTGTCCATCTATGGTATTTCCTTAGCACATCAAGACTCGGTTCAAATGAAACATGTCCATTAGCTGTATTTACATATCATTTGCATATCCATTATCACAGCTGACTTGAAAAGCATTGTGGGTAATAGACAGCAGCAGCGCCAGGCTGGAGGTCCTCATTTCCACACAGTATGTGTTTAACTGAAAAGAGAGAAGAGGAATGGCTTTTGGTGTGCTTAACCGATAAAAATTGAGATGATTTTTGTGGGTTTCACTGAAATAATGACTTCTCTATTTGCAGTAATATCCTCTCTTGAAAATAATTATTGATGTAGCCAGTGGAACCCTTTTCTGACACAATACAGTATACATTAACATACACACAATTTAACATGCTAAATCTTGAACACACAATTGATATGATCTCAAAATATATATGTTTCAGCATTTTATATCACTGTTGTGGAATACCTGAACTGAATATGACATCTAATGCACATTGTTCAACACACACACTTATTTGATCTCAGTATATAAAGCCAATCAAAGACCAACAAGAGGCTTATCCTGGATCTGTCTGAAGATGATTGTGTCTGATCGCAACAGTGATGAGAGGGTCGGGGTTGATGGTGAAAAGCATTATGGGAGCAGATAGAGATCAGGCAGAACGTACCTCATGACTTTATCTAACGGGGCACAAGAATGAGATCATCAGATATTCTTTCTCCTCATACTTATCATCATTATCTTCCTCTTTGCTCAAAAAGTGATGTGAGGTGCTGCTGTGCTTGACCTCGACAGGATTATGGGATCCAGCAAAAAGGCTGAGGAGGGTAATAGAGGTGAACATCTTCACTGGGACACACTGAGACTTTATAAACCAACCACACACAGATGAAAAAGAGAGAAAACAGAATATGTTGACATCCAACTTTTGAAAGATAGGAAATCTAAAATGAGCCAATGGAGGAGTTAATGAACAAATGAACAAACAAACAAAAGTCAATAAATGAAATGGACAGATGAATTAATGAACTGAGAGACAACTTGGTGTAAAAAAAAAAAGAAAAAGAAAAGAGGAAATCATTTAAAATTCTGCTTTAGAAAAAGAAAATATGAAAACTGAATGAATTAATTATGAACAACTGACTGAATGAACAAACAAATACTTAAATAAACAAATGACTGACTAAATGAATGAATGAATTAATCAACATCAATTAATGATATTACAAAAAGAAAGGACATCCTGCCAAGCAAACAAACTGTTGAAATGCAGCTGTGGAAATAGAGAACATGGAACATGAATAAATAAAACAACAAATACATGACATTAATGAAAGAACCAATGACTGAAGGAACAAACAAACCTATGATTGAAAGAAACAAATCAATGACAACAAACTGAATAAAGAAATTAATAAAATAATGAATGAACAAACAAATAAGCAAAATGAATGAATGAACGAACAATGAATTCATAAAAATATACAATTTTATGGTAGAAATACTGGTAGAATGAGAAAAAGTCACTATATATATATATATATATATATATATATGCAAAGTTGTGGAATGTTTGATGTTTGCAGGTCAATTCTCCTAGTTAAAGAATAGCTGCATAGAACCAAAAATATTTTTTTAACTTTATGTATTTTGTTATGTCAGTTTTTATTTACATTTATGCATTTGGCAGATGCTTTTATTAGAAGAAATTTAAACAGCATTGATGGTGTACATATTTCGTCCCCTTGGAATTATAAGGTTCTATCTGACATTTTTGTCAAAATTGAGTTATTCACATATTCTTATTCTGTGACAAATTATTTACATTATGTGATGTTTTTGGTAATGTTGAGTACATTTGGGGACATTTAGGGACTAGGTTATATCTAAGTCCAATGGAAAGCAAAAACTTTGAAGCTCAATATGTCAGAACTGCTCAGAATGCAGATAGAACCTTAAAATTCCAAGGGGACAATTTATTAGTTCAAGCATGTTAATTGTGCTGGGAATCGAACCCATGATCTTGGTGTTGCGTATAGAGCGCCATGCTTCTACTGCATGAGCTGCAGGAAGGCACACAGAATAAGTGCTTTCCCATACTTCTTCTGTTTACAATGTTAAAATCTTTTTTTAAAAAATTGTTAAAATAGTTACAATAGCCAATAGTTTAAAAATGTACAATTTGTAAAAAATAGATATAGATAAAAACAGATCTTACATTCTTTTCTTTTTTTTTTTTAAATCATGTTCTCATGTTTGTTTATTTATGATACCTATTAATGTTAAAGGTTTACTGTTTTTACTTGATTTTGTTGTTGTTCATGGGTGTGATTTTTGGTGAACAGAATCCAATTAGAGTCAGTTTGACCTGCACCATAATAACCATTCCCAGAATTTGAACATAACACAAGGCTTACGCAAATAAAGACAGAGGAGGACAGACAGAAAGAGAGAGACATAAACAAGTGTTGGATGATGTCATGTTCTCCTGAAGGGTGAAAAAGAGGCAGATGTGGAGAGGTGTGGAAGATAAATGATGGAAGAGGAAAAAGATGGGAGGGAATGAAGGGTGAGGGATGGGGTTCCTCTGTTCGCTCCCCATTGTTGTGCTGTCTGTGTGAAGGAGGCCATTACCCTCACAATGGAGACAAAGTCCTTTAATTCAGGCATTCAACCAGACAATGCAGCCACTGCTGCAGGAGCCTGCTGATAGAATGCCTCTTTAACCCTGAAGCCTCCCACACACACGCACACACGTAATCAAAACATACACAAACATAGAGCATACATATGCACACATACCAACTCTAACAAGCATAAATGCACTTACAAACAAATCACATTTCATATAATCATGTCTCATACATTATCAATATTGCTTCCAGAACTATATTTATATAAAACAGGATTTATATATGTGAGTACTGTATGCCAATCATCGCCTTTAGTCGCTGAAGCTGCAGTAATGAATGCCTGAAAGCAGATATTGAAAAATCTAGCGTTCACATCATGGCCATGGACAAAAAACCATCATCTTTCACAACAAAAAGTTTCTTGCGGCTGTTGATGAGAAAACACTTTACCTGTACTTTCACAGCCGCTGACGCAGAGACACACACGCACACATACACAGATTGTGCTGAAAGATCATCTGGCTGATAGTATCTGACAGACCTAAATATGTGACTAACGTGTGATTAATTTCATAAAGTCAGCCATGACTCAAAATGAGAAGAATATTGAGCAGAACTGTTTACCGTGTGTGTGTTTGTCTGCTGTGGAATCATTTATCTTGGATATTTATTGATTAAAGTATTAAGCTTCGGAGGCAAACAGGGTCAGTTTAATGTGTGGTAAGATAGATTAAAGACCTCCAGACCTGCACACACACAGCTCATTAAATGTAAATAAACTTTAACAATGTAATAAGAATAATTAGCTTTCAATGGAGTTTGGAAATAAAGTTTTCTAAAAGTGCCCCAGGTGGTACATGAAAGAGATAAAGAACACAAAATTAAAGAGAGCTGCATAATTTTGCACAGCATTGGGAAAAAAAAAAAAAAAAAAAAAATGCTCATTAGGAGTGTATATTTAAAATATTGGAGGCTGAATATGCATGCTTCCCAACTACATAGTAAACAGCACGTCAAATGAGTAAGATTATTCATTAAACAGTAGGTGAACAAAACCCTGAATACCTACTGAATCTGCTCAGGTTACTGAGTGTGCAACCAACAATTAATATTAAAATACAGAAATTCAGGCACAGCATTCAGGTACTAGCTAACTTGAACCTGTTACTAATCCGCTACTCTGCCCTTAAAAAATTAACATGGTAAGTATAAGCAAAGACTATAGAATAACACAAGACGTGTCACTCGTATTGTTTTGAATGGGAGAAAGTGCAACGCGCAATATGGCGGAATAAGTCCCGCCTTCTAAATAAGAGCCAATCGCCGATTGGTAAAGTCATCGCGTCACTGCAGCGGCCGTTAGAAGCTACGGTTCCTATAGAAACAGTCAGACACGCGCCTCCGAAATGAGACACGAGACGCGCATTTAGGACTGCGCATGCGCATTAGCTTGATCCAGCCTGAAAAATACCGTTTTTTGTCATGATTCGAGCATTTAGAAACAAAATTTATGAGACTGAGTTGTTGTCAGATTTCATTGGTGATTTCAAATATGAAATTTAATTGAAAGCTTGGCAAACAACTTTGGAGAATTTTATGTTTCCCCATTCAAAGAGATAGGAGCTGCACTTGAATGCCCTAGAGGCGTTTCAAAGATGGCCGCCGAGTGAAATGACTTGTCTTTAAGGGACTTTGCTATAAGTAGTTGCTACTACTGGAAAATCAAAATAGTTTAAAGCAGATGTAAATAATATCATGCATAATATCAAATATCCCTCCTGATTTATAACTAAAAAAAAGTGTCCTAAGAAATCACACTTGCCTCTGTCATAGGCTCTTACATTGGCCAGCACGTGTTAGCCAATCAGAGGGCTTGATGTTGACTTTCTGAGCGTCACGAGTTTGAGGCGGGCTACAAATTTACCTGTACAATGGCAGTGTTTAGGGAATAGTGGTGCAGAAATTGATTTAAAATGTGAGTAAGAATGTGTTTAATTTTTGACAAATTACATTTAATTAAAACTTTAAGTACTGGATGATAGGCTATGCTATGCTTTGTTAGTTTTGTAAGGATAAGCCTACCTTATTGACCAACTTTTATTTTTAACTCTTCTTACCTTGACATTTTTTTTTCCCCTTTTTTAACCATCGTACACTTTTCTTATAAACATTTATGAGAAAGTTATCTGACTGGTGGTTAGCTCATGAATATTAATTTCGCAGTGCTGACGATACTTGATAACTTTCCTGGAGCGCCCAGTCACATAAACTTATTAAAATTCATGAGGCAAGCAGTCAGCATAGTAGGCACGGAAAGGAGTTCGTCACCATCTGGGAAAAAGCGACCACGAGCTTGCAGAAGCACTGCAGAGGTGGTCAACACCCCCCTCTAGAGGTCAAATTGCTAATAACACTCCACTCAATTCTATTGACTCTGTCACCCATCCACTGCAATTACCAAAGGCAGCTTCTCTTACAGTGGCAGCTGCCATTTGTAGAGGACATTCTTTAACCGGAGTGAAAGTACAGTAATTCTGTCCTCCTAAAGCACCTGGGGTTAAGTACCTTACTTAACGGGCACAATGCTGTATTTTGAGTTTAGTTACTCAGTTACCATGACCTGGGACTGGACCTTCACCCATTAATGATTAGGCAACAGACAACCCAGTGATCTAATTTTACAAAGTTCACATCTACAAAGGTGGTTGCTATACAGTGTCTTCTTTCATAATGGACATTGCTCTTATTAATTTTTTTTCTGTGTCTCTCACAAACTCTTATTGGCTTTCTAACACACAGCTCATTACCCACCTGTCGACTATAACACTGTTGTTCTAACAGTCCAATTATCTCTCTCTTGCTATCTCATACTGAGAGAGAAAACAGTGGGATATGGATCTTTCTGGAATTAAAGAACTTCTGGTTTCAAATACATTAATCAGCTCCCATCACCCACAGTGATAACCCATCAAAAATCTGCAGTAGACACACACATACACAGAGGTGACCTCAAACAAGGACAGGCTGGCGTTAGCTAGTGGCCATCAAACACACACACACACACACACACACACACACAAACAAAGAGAAATCACTTAAAGAGAATTTTAATTAATGTGATTTGAGAGCTAATAAATCATTAACATGTATAGTTTATACATGTTCTTGTTGCTGTTATTCCTATTGTAATTTTGGCTGACAAGCATAAATGATGTTTTATTAACAAAGTTTGGGAGGAGCACGTTCAGATAATTAACCTAATTAACACGAGAGGAGTGCATTCAGTTAATCAACTCTATTAATGATAAGAGGTATATATACAGCAGACTTACCTCTGTTCGTTGACAGTTTATCAGCATTGGACCCACCCTAAGTTCCCAACATGTCTGAAATCGAGCTTTTCCCATCCAATGAAGAATCTTTCGTCCTCGAGGAATCTTTGCCACAATCCTCTAGCCTAATGAGTGATTCTCCTCCGCTTAACACCGCCGTCGATTCCCCGGTGTTATCTCGTGGTTGCCAGCCCAATCAAACGGGTCAAGTTGGGGGGAATTCTCCAGTCACTTATTCTGCATTGGGGCAGCAACCTCAGCAGCCCAAACAGGCCTCTCCCAGCAGCAGATCCAAGCTCTCGGAAGATGGTCTTTAAACCAAAGCTACATCAAGACCAACCGGTTCCACATCAAAAAGGCCCACCAAACCCTCATCGGTTTTATATAAAAAAAAATCCATGTTTTCTAATTCTCCATCCGGCTAGGCTTACCCATCTGATGCTGTGAGTACTGAACTCTCGTTGGATGCTGCGAGTGCCCTCCTGGTCAAGCGCCCATGTCTTCTCTTTCTCCAACGGCGAGGCTTACCCGTCCGATGCCGTGAGTCTTGATCTCCCGTCAGACACCGTGAGAGCCCTCATGGTCGAGCGTCTATGTTTTCTCTTTCTCTTTCTCTTTCCTGGTCAAACGACCAGGCTTCTTCTCGAAATGCCAGCCCGCCAAATCTCGGCGCACACTTTAGTCTGGCGGCTGTCCTTTGGTGATTTACTTTTTGGGGAGTACTCTGGGTTCGGGCCAAATTCCAAGCTCGGAGCACGCCAAATATACATAACACCGTGTCAGTACCGGACACAAGCGGCGCAGTGCGACGCGACAAAAGACAATAGAACCCATTATAATCAGTGATGCTGTCTACGCTGGATGCTGCGCGACACAAGCGACAAATCTCCGACAGTAAACTGATGCCTCGTTCTATTTATAACATACTGACATGAAAGACAAATGTTTTGCAACGGGCGCTCGTTCGCGTCCAGTGTAAACAGCTTTTAGCTGTTGCGACGCGCGCGACAACAGTCGCATCCAGTGTAGACACGGTGTAACCTTTACTCTATCTAATTATATGTAAGTGTGAACTTGTGAAATAATGTTTTATTAACATTAATAATATTTTATAATAAAAATATAATATTTAATATAATATAATAAAATAAAAATATAATATTTTATAATAAAATAATGATTTATTATTAAGGAGGAGCACGTTCAGATAATTTACCTAACACAAGAGGAGCGCATTCAGTTAATCAACTCAATTAAAGATAAGAGGTATATATACAGCAGACTTACCTCTGTTCGTTGACAGTTTATCAGCATCCCTCCACCACCCCATCTCCTCGCTTCTAGTTCTAACTATTCCTATCACAACCAGGGGGAATACTCTGGGTTTGGGCCAAATTCCGAGCTCTGAGCCCTCCCCCCGGACAGCACGCCAAATACGCATAACCTTTACTCTATCTAATTATATGTAAGTGTGAACTCGTGAAATATCTTGAAATTATATGAAATATAATTATAATGTCATCTAAGTACATCAAACTGGGTTCACCTCTATGATTTAAAAGTTTAGTGAAGACCCAAATAAACACTGTAGACAAATCACATCATGGTCTGTTGAGTAGACAGAAAAGGAGCTCAGAACCTGGGTTTTAGGCAGAGCCAGATTATGGTCCCACAAGGACCATCGTCGTCACGGGTCTTTGGTTTGAGGTTCTAAAGGCCCCTGGCAATCTAAAGTACTGGCCCCGCCACCACAGTCTGTATTCCAGCTTTGGTCTTAGAAAGTTATTGGAAGATGCAAAGCATGACAAGGATGAGGATTGATGCAGCAACATTGTCATAGATAGGCAGGCATACAGACTGTTATTTTGTAGACCTAAAATCTTTCCGTTCACATTCATATTATTTTGTCAACAACACAAAATCAGCTATTAAGAAAGATTTGATGAAATTCATAAATATCATATATCCTGCCCTAATGTCTTTCTCTTAATGCAAATTGTTACTTGCATTGTTACAACACTATCCACGTTGTTTTTGTTTATATTGAAATGTAACGTCTCTTTTGTGTAAGTTACTAGCTGCGTGAGAAAATACAAACTTCCACCCCGCCCCGAGTCTCGACACACACACACACACACACACACAGTCCGTGGGGGAGAGCACTCATTGTAAACAGTTGCAATGGGACGTGTGTAGGAAAACTAGAGTTCAGACAGGAATGCAGCACCTTTCCAACTGACAGAGAAATAAATTAAGTCATGGAGCTTGAACGGTGAGAACTTTCTTTCACTTCTTCAATTTTTCTTCTTCAGTAAAATATAGCGTATAGATTTCAGTGGTCTGAACAAAAGATAGACTTAGGCTATCAAAACAAAATCGATCTGTTCTGATCATCTTCAACAATAGCTGATTATAACCTGTTTGAAATGAATTATTATCCATTATTTATTTAGTCCGCGTGGGAATGATTCCTTTCAGGGGGGGTCGACACTTCATAATTTTTGTCCGCAACTTTCGCGGCGCAGTCTCGCGGAACTGAATTGTTTTTGCTGTCAACACTTATAAACAAAACGTTTTGTATTAGGCTATAATGCGACATAAAAATGTGATAAATAATGAAGTGATAAATAATGAAATTAGCCTACTTATCTATGTACTGTCCGTCCGATATGGAATCTAACTGAACGCTGCACTGTTGCTATGGTTACCACTTCAAGCGAAGGCGTCTTCTGTTCGCGAGCGACTATTTAGCGCGCTCTGAAAATAGCATTTCGTTGCTGAACCATAATTATTCCACCCCTCCCGAAACCCCCATAATTTGCAGACTTAATGAGATGTGATTTGTTATTGTTTCTCTGTTTTATGTTTGCTTATAGTGATTAATTCCAAGCAATTAAACTCATAATAAAATAATCTGACATACTTTATTTATAGACCTTATTCAGAGCAGCGCCATGACAGTTATTAAAGCGAGGCTGTGAGGGATAGACTTACCGTGTTTTCAATGGCATTCGCTGTAAAAAATTTTACACAGCTCATATTATCGGGTGTTTTATGTATACTGAAATTAAAAAAAAAAAAAAAAAAGATATTTTGCAGTGTTTTGTCAGCAGAAGAATCCAAAAACACATTATTAAATAATAGTAGGCCTCACAACCCACTTAAGAGATGTACTGTAGCCTATCACTCACAGCCACGCTTTCATTCCTGTTAAAAATCAAATACGGCGCTGCTGTGAATAAGGTCTGATCTGGATGTTTAATATTTAAAATTATGATTTTGATGTTATGGTTTAAATAAAATGCATCTATACACAGTGTCATTGTGATCTTGGCCCAGTGCGTATGGCCTTTGTGGACTCAAGTAATTCACCTTACGGACATGTATGGGACCATCAAGTCTCCAAACTTTCCTGAATCCTATCCAAAAGAGACAGAACTACAGTGGAATATAAGTGTACCAGACGGATATCAAATCCGACTCTATTTTATGCACTTCGACATAGAGCCATCATACTTATGTGAGTACGACTACTTGAAGGTAAGTGAATATTTACAAATGTTTCAACCGCCTCTCACCTCTACTACCTCTTGTTTAATTAAATTAACACAAGACTATTAAAGGTAGGGTAGGTAATTTCAGAGAGGCTAGCAATAGCAAGCTAGCTTTGAAAGCATGAGATCCCACCCTCCCTTCAGAGCGCTGTTCAAAGCCACACCTCCTTCAAAACACAACGCACACAGCAGAATTTGCAAAGCGTCACGAGACGGTGTTTAATTACCTCATGTCTCAAAGCATAACATTACAATAATAATGTTCATGAACAACTTACAGAGCTCTTACTTGTACCACCTGATTGTTGCAGATTAATTTCGGCATTGATAGTACTGACATAGAAACGCATAAATCCGAGTCTGATGACTGCTGTTTGTTTACGGTGCCCAGTGACTGTCTCTAAATTACGCCAATGACGTGTGATGTCTGTGCGAATGCAGTGATTGGACAAACATTTTTTGGTCCTGAGACTTCCACAGAAGATATATGTACATGTTTTCATTTAGACCACTTCTATTATTGGTCTCATTGGTCTGGTCTCATTGTTAATACGTAGGTATTAATAAGTAACTTTCATAGACACAAAACTTACATTTTTGTACGTTTGGATAGGTGCTGAATCGTTCAATATGAACGTATTGGCAGCATTTAAATGTAGCATTATTACATTTTTACAGCAAAAAAACGTAAATATTTACGAATCT
The DNA here is from genome assembly GCA_039654765.1 of Mylopharyngodon piceus. Classification (NCBI taxonomy): domain Eukaryota; kingdom Metazoa; phylum Chordata; class Actinopteri; order Cypriniformes; family Xenocyprididae; genus Mylopharyngodon; species Mylopharyngodon piceus. Next base: position 20,628,329 of record CM077447.1, read on the forward strand.
TTCATGTCATAAAGATATGTGTAATTTCCCTTTTATCATTTTATAGATAAATGTAAGATCCCTAAATCCCACCCTGAACCTAAACATACCCATTTTATACAGAATATTAAAAGAATAAAACATAATGGACAGAAATGTGTAGGAAAATGACAATTTTAATAACAATATAGCATTAAAATGATATTTTGAGCACTAATCCTACATCCACCCCTAAACCTACCCATAACCATTTCTTAAAACTACATACTGTTATAAATAAAAGAATAACAGACAAACAAGCAAAATCACAATCATTTATTTATTGCGAAAATGTCAAAAGTTGTACCACAAGTAGTTCAAATGATTATGAGTCGCAGTCCTCTCTAGCGGTAATAGTTTATGGGTTACATAGCAGAATTTAAGTTATTAATCAATGAAAATATGAACAGCTTCAGTCCGTGAAGGCGCGCACTCATTTCAGATGTCAAATTCAATCCACTGAAAATGGACATGCCAATGCCATACAATCTGTGACGAAGCAGGTGAGAACCAATGAGTATTCGATATCAGTGTCGTAAACCATGTCGTAATGCTTCTCGAGGGCACAACTTTCAAATTTGAATCATAACGAGCGCGGGCTTTGACCGTGATGGTTGCTGCTGAAAATGAATATGAAGTTTATCGCCAGATAAAGGGCTTAATTTGGATCTGTTCCTTTTTTGGATTCTAAAGATTTGGAGTACAGCGAACAAATAAAATTTATGTGATTTGTAAATTTATGTTGTGTTTTGGTGTACCTTATGGTTGTATTGTCAGTCGCTGCATTGGAGAAAATGCCTTCTGTGTCGCACAGCAAACAAACTAAATATTACAAAATGGTTAAACAATTACAGAAATGTTATTCCTTTTAAGGTTTTAAAGTGTAGTCTTGTTTAACATTATGTAATCCTCCAAAACGAGTTTGCAGCACAAGTCACAAACAGAAATTTCATATTGAGTGGATAAAAAAAAACTGCATTTTAATAAATGCGACTAAGTATTGATGTGACAGTTGAATACAACAGAATCAAAACAATGCCACGATTTTAATATTAATACATGGGAATTCATACACATTCACACTTGGATACGTAAATAATTTACATTTTATTGCTGTCAATATGTAAGTATTTTACATTTTAGTGCATCAATATTGTACGTTTTTGTGTGTATGAAAACTTAAGTAAATGTACGTGTGGTAGAACCGCACTTTATGTAAAAATACACACATATTCTCATGAGATCATGTTGTGCTATCAGGATGTGAAGAGAGTTTCAACCTGAATAACAAAAAGTGTTTATAAATAAAAAATTGCTTACCCTACCTTTACCCTTATCAGGTTTGCAGGTGAAAGTAGAATAATGCTGTGTCAGTGGTATCAGATGGTAAAACCATGGTACTAGATGATTATTATGGTATTTATATGCCACTAAAAGGGAAATGCAGTATGTCAACCATGAGTTTCAAAAGTTTAAATGACCCCTTTTCTTGGTGTCAAAAGCTCTTCATTTCCGACAGTTAAAGAGCAGCTTGATCTGTCTAGACGCACTCACGGGCCTTTTGTAGCTTTGATTATAAGCATCTCATTTCCAGTCTCAGGATCTTTTTGTTTGAACGCGTAAGAATGGCCTGTAAGAGCGTTTGACGGACAGGTCTGTGGCAGATGCCCTGGTACCCCGGGTGGATGGAGTTAACAGCATTTATTTCACATGAGCCAATGTGCTGCCCACACTGCAGGGGGGCATATTCATATTCAAATACCCCCAGTGGGTCCCACAGCAACCTGCTATGGTAACAAGCCAAGGCAACCGACCTAAAACTGGGTGCCAGACAAAAAAGGGCAGAGAAAACATAGACACACATAATGGCTGCTGCACACATACACATATGGGGATTGAATGTATAGGGTTTTCCGTGCATTCTGAATTTCAGCGAAATGCAGTTTGTCTCACACTTGAACTCTTTTGTCCTTTTTATATGTGTTATTAACCTACCTTTTGTGCAACCATTTTGCTTGAGGTGTGTCTGGTGAAATAGCTGTGCAATTAGGATTCTTGCATTGGCAGAAGCTTGTCTCACACACACCAACACCCACACATATCTTTGTTAACCGTGGGTTACCCTCCGTTCACTGACACTGGTAAAGTAAACACTCAAGCTGGGAGCCAGATAAGAGACATGTTTAGGGCTGTTTGTGTGCATGCATTTGTGTACAAGCACAATGAAGTCTTGGCTGTGGTCTCGGTCTGCAGTGTTTGTATGCATGCCTCTGGTTTGATTGACAGTTTGGTTGTCTGCTGAGTGTAATTGAGCACATGTGGATGCCAGTTTTTGTGTTTGTGCAGATATTTCTTAAATTGAGGGTTTGGCAGCATTCTTTTGTGTAATTTGTGTGGGTATATCAAACGCACGAGAAGCTGGGAGTGTTCGAATTGTGTGGCCATGCAGGTATATTTAGAAATGGGAACGTTTTCAGCCATCTGATTGTGTCTGGTTGTGTCATTTACTCACCCTCATGTTGTTCCAAATCTGTTTGACTTTCTTTCTTATGTGGAAAACAAAAGAGGAAATGTTGTGAAAAAAGCGGCATGAACATTCTGTATAATATCTTTTTGTGTGTGACAGAAATGAGAAAGTCATACCAACATGAAAGTGAGTAAATGATGCAAGAATTTTCATTTGTGGGCGATCTATTCCTTTAAGTGTATACAGAGTTACACAAACTAAACGCACTTGAAACCTTGATACATTTCAGGATTCTTTGATGAATAGAAAGTGCAAAAGAACAGCATTTATTTGAAATATAAATCGTTTGTAACATTATAAATGTATTTACTGTCACTTTTGATCAATTTAATGTGTCCTTGCTGAGTAAAAGTAATTTCTTTTAAAAATGTTACTGACCCAAAACTTGTGAATGGTAGTGTACCTATAAATTGAATTTAATTGTTGTTGTATTTGTTCACACAGGTATATTCAGACACTGAGGAGCTGGCAGTGTTTTGTGGGAGAGAGAATACAGACACAGAACAGGTCCCCGCTGCTGATGTCATCACATCCCCAGGGAGCGTGCTCAGTGTGGCATTCCGTTCAGACTTTTCCAATGAGGAACGCTACTCTGGCTTTGAGGCTCACTTTAGTGCTTTTGGTGAGTGTTTAGAGTAGCAAAAACATGCACATTTTTTTCAATCTCTTTATTCTGTTCTCTCTTCTTCTTTCTGCAGATGTAGATGAATGTAGAGACAGAAATGATGAAGATCTTGTCTGTGATCATTTCTGTCATAACTACATCGGTGGCTTCTACTGTTCCTGTCGTTATGGGTTCTTGCTTCATTCTGACAACAGAACTTGCAAAGGTAGCCTTTTAGTATCGCTGTGATGTCATTTCTAGATCTCAAAAAATAGCTGCATTTTCTGTTTTTGGCCAGAACAACCCCTTTTTGTTTCATTACAGTTGGGTTTTCCTACAATATAACAAACTTGCATGTTCAATGTTGTAATACACATCAACCTGTTGCTCCATAACATAAAGGGCCAATGCCAAAAGACATTGCCATTTTTACCTCTCTTCACAAGAACAGAAGTTTGACCCACTTCTTTTTGGTGCCAAAAGGTGGCAAAGTTTAAACGTTATTTATGTGTGGCTTGATTAGGAAAATCCTTTAAGTCTCCTAATACCCCTGAAAATGTTGATCAGTCAGTTAAGTTCATGTCACAACTACAGAGATCATTCCTTTTGTATGTGTGTGTTTGCACGACTGTGTCTCAGTGTTAAATTTTGAGTGCACTCTTGCTGTATATACCATAGTCTATAAAAAAAATATGGATGACACACCTCCACTCTCTTCCACTGCAAAAAAGTGAAGCCGCCAATGTCCCACTATGGCGCTGACATCTTGTGTTGATTCAGGACCCGATTCTGTGCAGCAGCATGAAGTGGAGCCGTGCGCTATCAAAGCCCCACCCACACTCCCACAGAAACTTTTAGTACAATTTACTGCAGAACTTATTATGTCAGTGTGAAATAAGCAGTTATGGAAATGTAGAAATTAAAGTTAAAGCTCCAATGTCCTCCCGAAAAAAGTCAGTTGGTTCCTTAGTGACTGCTTCGCTCAGAGAAGCTGTCAATCACAGCTGTCAATCATGACGTCACACCCCCTTTTTTATAGCATCTAATAACTAACTAAAACCAAACTTATTTAAAAAAAAAAAAAAAAAGGAACACTTGAAATTACATCAGCGTGATAAAAACTACATGGAGAGTGCGGGGTTTATGACCTATACTGGGACCAACCATCTGGGGGCGATCGAGACGCTTTTCAGGACTTGTGCTTCACGCTTGGTATACACTTAAAGGTTCTATATAGAACCTTAAAGTCGTCATGAAATCAAACTTGACCCTATTTACTTTGTTAGTGCATATTCCTAGTCTTGTGTTAAACAATTAATCCGTGTAAGTTAATACACAGAAAAAAAATGTTTGTCGTGGTAATCTTTAATCAAAATCTGAAAAGATACTTCTGGTCTGGAATGGGGTTCCTTCTCTGATGACGTCAGTTTGACAGCTTGGGTTGAAAACGCTTAAACCACTCCTCTCCAACCGTTAGTCTGCTATGAGCGAGAGATGGAGAGGAGGAGCGCTAAGGTAAAACCCTGCCCTCTATTCAATATTCCGTTTCACTTGGAAATACGTCACAACACTGGAGAAAAGTCGTTTGCAACTTCCGGTTCACGGAGACTTTAAAGGGTTTTGTCAGGCACTTCATATATAGAACTTTTAGGGGTTCCCATAACGTAAATCACATGGATTTATTTTTAATTAATTAATTTGCTTTCATTACTTTATCACTAGAAGAAAATGAATAACATGGAAGTATTATGCAATGATTAAAGACATTTCTCCTTATATAAAACCTTTTTGGCATAAAACGTTCTTTCAAATTGATTCAAGAACCCCATATAGAACCGCACTGAACCTTTTTTTTCTAATGTAATTAACCTTTTTTTCTAATGTAATTAGTTTTAACATCAGTTCAAACACATACTTTTTATTTATGCATGATTACAAGAATGAAAACCAAGTGCAATTTAGCTGTGTAGGTGGGCTCTTGTCAAACATTTGCTCTAAATTGCATAGATTTTTGTCATAAATCTTGTACCGTTGGATTATCCTGGATTAGTTGCTGGAATTCCTAATTATAAAGCAGTGCTTTAAGAGAAACCTTGCAGCAGGTTCATTTGAGACTACATTGTGTAAGTTAACTAATTACAAATGTACACATATTTATATAATGTTGGCTTGGATACAATTTTGCAATTTTATCATGATTTATTTTGCTGTAATGTGTTGTGTTGGTAGTTAATGTGTGTGTTGGAGTGGGTCTGTTTTATGTCTAACCTTTGCCCCCTCAGCTGATTGTAGCTAAGCACCAACGACTAAATATTTACATTGTGGTGGTCAGTGAAATGTGGATAAACTTGTGAACTTCAAAAACCCAATTAGAAAAGGGTGCAAGCATTGCAGCTTCCATGTGGTTCCATGCAAACAAGTAATATTTATTTCTAAGGGATTTTTAGCAGCAGATTTAGAGTAGAAAAACTATTTAGAGTTAGTTTAGTACATTAGTTGTTTATGATCACTGTTTATGTGTGTGCATTTCTCTTTTGGTGGTTGTATTTTAAACGCTGAATAATATTGAAATATAAATGTGTGTGTGTTTGTAATCATTGCAGTGGAGTGTAATGAAAGCGTGTATACGGAGCGCTCCGGAGAGATTGCCAGTGCTGATTTTCCTAAACCTTACCCCAAAAGTTCTGACTGCACATACCGCATTGAGCTGGAGGAGGGTTTTCAAATCACTCTGGAGTTTGAAGACACCTTTGACATCGAAGACCACCCTGAAGTCACCTGTCCCTACGACTTTATTAAAGTGAGAAATTTTTTTAAAGGGGTCATGACATGAGAAATCAAATTTGCCTTGATCTTTTGACACATAAGAGGTCTTTGTTTCACTAAAACACCCTGCAAGTTTCATAGATTAAAACGTTCTCCTCATTATAAACACAGCATTTATTTAATCAAACTCCAAAAACGGCTCATTTTGATATTGCCGGATCTGTGACGTCACATGCGCAGTTTTGAGCAATCTCTCGCCATGAGTTACAACCTATGTAAACATCTTTGTATTCTTTCATGTTAGAGTTGTACAAATGAGGGTACTTTCTAACCTCTTTGCACAATCTGTCCTCTATATAGGCCTCCATTGTCGCTGTAGCTTGCATGCGTTCCGTTTTTTCTTTGACTACCTTAAAAAGTGAACTATACTTTGGTCTTAACAGCTGACATTTGCCTACACTGAATGTGAGCGTTGTGTCAAAAGCAAATATAACTCATTATAATCACTCTCTACACTGGATACAGTATACAGATGTGTGTTCAGTTTCTGAACAAATTGAAGAGGGAGAAAATGTTTGCTTTGACACGTCCAGTTTAAACAGCTCATTTGCTCATTTCAGAAGGATCCCAGCATCAGGAATGGTTTATTTTTAATGGCGTCATGGAACGCATCAGAGGATTGTATGTTTATTCGGAGCATTTTGTTTTGTAAATGAGGCACAGTGTAATGGAAACATTTGTTGATAGATGAAGCAGTCAGCTGTATTGGATCTGACAACAGCTGCATCACAAAGTACCATAAGTAAACAATTTCATAATGCTTTCTTTGTCTGTAAATGACGGTTTTATATGGATAATGTTTTCAAAAAGTGCAATAGCGAGTGGGTGTTGATACTGTTTCCTATACACTGACGTTAGCAAATCATAAAAGTGGCCATTTACTGACAAGCCTTAAAGGAGTCGGCCCTTAAAAAAAGATAATTTCAGACAGGCTCAGAATGAAACGTTTTTTCTACATATACATTTGTTTTTTTGTGTGCAAAAACTTAACATTATAAGTGAACCTCAAGGAACATATTAAAATAATAAAAAATCCATGTCATGACCTCTTTAATTTACATCCGAGTTTAGCCATCATTATACAAAATTATTTGACCGTTTGACCAGTTTATTACAGATACCTTGTAATTAATTAGTTAAATATTTTTTATAACAGCCACCATGTAAGTGTTTATATTTCAACAACGTTGAAATAAGAACTGCCTTATAATAAATATAATTAAATAATAGATTATTAAATGAACTTTGTTTTCTGTATCGTTTTCAGCTAAATAAAAACTTTAATTTTGGTTTCAATGTTTCGGTAAAAAATTAATTTCCATGTATCACTAATTATAATAATTAAATATTATGATAAATTTGGATAGATTTGGTTTAAAAGAAAAAAAATCATGATGTCAGTGATGCTTTATCTACAGATTCATGCAGGAGATAAGGAGTTTGGCCCATTTTGTGGTGAGCAGTCACCAGGGAAGATCCAGACAGGAAATAACATGGTCAGCATCCTGTTTCACAGTGACAACTCTGGAGAGAATCTTGGCTGGAAACTTACTTACACCTCCACAGGTCAGAGACTGACTGATGCTGCATGTTATTGCTAAAATTAATTTCATATATAATGATCATTTTTTGTGTATGTTGTGGCAGAGTTGAAAATATTGTTATCTTCAGGTTCTGAATGCTCTCCTCCAGTGGCGCCCCTTAATGGACACCTGGAGCCTCTGCAGTCTAAATATATCTTTAAAGATCACATTACGTTGACCTGTGACCCTGGATACTCACTGAGACAGGTCAGGCAAAGAACACATTTCACTGATAAAGGCACTGACTGTTGCAAGCTAATTTAGACAGATCAGTACTGTTTTACATCACACTCACATTCTCTCTTACAGGGTGATCAAGAATTTGAGCATTATCAGATTGAGTGTCAGAGGGATGGGGAATGGAGCAGTGATTTCCCGCTGTGTAAAAGTAAGTCTTTTAACAGAGACTCTAATTCTGTTTTCCTCCTGTCTTTTTTCTTACTTGCCCTTTCTCTCTTTTCTTATTCTACTTCTACTTGCTGCCACCAGAGAAGGAATTCCAAAGGAGTCGTCGTTCCCTACCAAGCATTTTAACCAATCAGATACTGAGTTAAAACTTTATAGGACTGGCTGGTAGCCAACCACTGTCCACTACAAACTACAACCCCCATAGTACATTGTGGATGTAGAGCTTGATATATACACTACCATATATATCAAGGTTTGGGGTCTTAAGATTTTTTTTTTTTGGTCCAGCAAAGATGCATTACATTGATTAAATGTGACAGTAAAGACAGAAGATTTCCATTTCAAATAAATGCTGTTCTTTTGAATAGTTTCTATTCATCAAAGAATTCTGAAAAATCATGATTTCCACAAAAATCAAATGTTTTCAACATTGATACTAATAAGAAATTTCTCTTAAGCAGCAAATCATCATATTAGAATGATTTCTGAAGTGACACTGAAGATGAATGATGCTGAAAATTCAACTTTGCCATCACAGGAATACATTTAAAATATATTAAAATTTGAAAGTTAAAATATGAAAGTATCTCATGACAAAGATGCATTGTTAAATCTCTGTATTTGTTCTAGGTTCCCCAGTTCCCAGTTTAAGCCTAGTCCTAATTTTGTATGGGTTAGTTTAGGCCTTAATTTGTGTCTGTGAAAACCAAGCCTAAAAATACAATAAACTCTCAATAAGAAGAGTATGAAAAAATGCATATAAAAAGATATGAGTTGAATAAATTAAATGTTTTGACTCAGTTCAGTTGACTATGTATGTAAGATTAGTTTTTTAGGTTATGAGCATAAATTCTGACAAATTCACAGCACTTGAAAAGCGATTGGATAATAATGATCTGTCACTTTGTTTTGTTGAAAGATTTTATACTACATTTTGTTACATTTTACAAACTGTCTGTGCTAAACATTATCATTATTACATTTCCAACCTCCACGCTCAAGTCTTGTTTTGTTGTCCTGACAGTGAAAGTGGTGTGGTTGTGAAAGGCCACACAGAGTTTAAGTATCATAAAATGTCTCCATCTACTGGTCATTAATATTGTTTCATAACTAGTGCCTCTGAGCTGAAATAAACCAGTGAGCATGTACATGTACTGTGTACACACATTACTATTAGGTTCATTTTGAGACAGAAGAACATACACATAAATGCACTTAGACTTTCAGACAGGGCTGACTGCAAAACTGCCTCACCTGTTGGGAACGGACAACCCATGTGGAAGAGTGAAGACTTAATGTTTGGTATGAGTGTGATCTTCACTATTTAAATGGTTCATTTTTTTTCTCCACCAAGTTAAAGGGATAGTTCACCAAAAAATGAAAATTCTGTCATTAATTACTCACTCTCATGTTGTTCCAAACCCATAAGACTTTCATTCATCTTTGAAACACGTGAAGATATTTTAAATGAAATGTGAGAGATTTCTTTCCCTCCATTGACAGACTTTGACGCTTTCATATAGAGATATTAAAACTAATCCATATCCACAAGTAATATGGTTGAGCTTCTGTTTATGTTGTTTTATGATCTCTTTATGAACTTATTAAAGTGACAGTAGACTGTCAATGGAGGGACAGAAATCTCTCAGATTTCATTACAAAATATTCATTTGTGTTTCAAAGATGAATGAAAGTCTTACAGGTTTGAAACGACATGAAGGTAAGTAATTAATGACAGAATTTTCATTTTTGGGTAAACCCTTTAAATCCCTTCTATCAAGAGTCCTCTCACAATAAGCATGGCATATCCTTCTACAAAATTCACCAATCATATTTGAGAATTTCTGTCATTATTCTATAATTTTAGATTCATTCTTAACATTCTGTGTGTCATCCAGTTTTCACCTCATCCTGCTCAAATAATTCCTCCCATCTAATCCATCAAACAAATAATGCACTATTTGTATCCTGTCAAACCTTTATATTTGAGTAAAATGTAATAACGATAATTATATAATAAAAATAAATATTCTGATAGTGTACTTTTGAAGATTTTTGAATAATCTCTTTATTCAATTTTAATAATAAAAAAACAGAACTAGAGAAAAGAATATGAATCAAATCAAAATATGAATCAACCCAAAATTTTCATCCAAGGAATCCAAATATGGCAATTATTACTCTCTAACACGTTTTTTTCTCCTATTATCTCTCCTGTAGTGGTTGACTGTGGTCCAGTAGATGTAGTTCTGGGTGAGGTTGTTTTTGAGAGCTCTGAAAACAGTACTGTGTTTGGATCCAGAATCCAATACAGCTGCAGAGACTCTGTCAAGGTCAACAGTGAGTATTTCTCTGTCAGTCACTGATGCTTTAAAGTCAAGTCATATTAAATGTCACTTTGTATTTGACTCTTACTGACCTTACAGATACTTACACTTGTCATCAGAGTGGGGAATGGGTGAGTGAGGACGGGACGCCACTGCCCACCTGTCTACCAGGTAAGGTGTGTTACCAAGAGTCACTCATTAAAATCACTCATATGCCTATATTCTGTTTTGTTTATTTATTTTGTTATAAACAAGGCTTCTTTACAGTTTTGGGATGGTAACTCAGTACTAACCTACGTGACTAGAGTAGGCCTATATGTTACTGTTGTTTGTGTATTTTTGGTAGGAGATTTTGAAAGAACCTCGAGTACCAGTCCTGAATCTCAACTTCCTACTCCACTAGCAAGTACTCCTCTTGGTAAGACTCAAACTTCAAACGTAATGCTTTGGAATTGTTAAAGAGCTTTGCAGGGCACCAGACTGCGACGAAATTGTGACCATAAAATCAAGATTAGCTGTGATAATTTAGAATCTACTCATTGGCCTTAATTTCTTTAGGGAGCCAACATTTTCTGCATGCAACAACAAACAAACAAACACAGCGCAGGGCATAATGTCCAATTCACAAACAAATGACTCTTTTGAACAGATTCTTTTTAAAGGCACAATATGTAAGATTTTTGGATTAAAATATACAAAAACCACTAGAACACTGTTATATATTTTGTTGACTTGTGTGTTTACATTATCCAAAATGTTTCCAAGAATGTTTAAATCCAGAGAAATAAGCAATTTTAACCAGGACGTATCAATGACATCATACCCACATTACCCTCAATTTCCGGTTTTATTTTGTAGAAACCATGGAAACACCAAAGACGCTTTAATATATTATGTGTTTTATTAGACAGATGAGCAACTGTTTGGATACATTCATCGACAGAAAACTAATCATTGTTATATAGCTAGTCTTATTGTTTAAATCTTGTTTTCTTGATTTACAGCGAGTACCATGTTTACCATGCCTAATATTGATCTAGCTTACTGCAGTGTGCAACAAGTGTCTAGTAGCCGCCGAGCGAATGCACAGAATAACATTATAACAACTTTCAACACACAAATGTATCTAATAATATGATAAAACAGCGCTGCTTTACTCCACATACACATGAGCGGAAGAAGCAGAAGCGCTCGTCTGCATTATACAAAAAGCTCTGCTGCTCTCGAGCCGTGTCGTGTGTCGCGCTCGTCTCTCATTAGCAATCGCTCCAGCGGCCTCGTTCCACTCAAACAGTTTTCAGCCAAACCCTGCTTCATACTACAGTAATGTTAATAAATCTTTAATATATTAGCTCATCCATGAATATGATTTCTGCCCGAGTCCTGTCAGATTCATAGACGTGAAGACAACATCTCCTATGATTCCGCGAAATCAAGGTGTCATCAAGCTACGTCTTTGTTTTGAATAAGCGACCTCTAGTGGCGAAAAATTACATATTGTGCCTTTAAGTCAGTCATGAATATTCAAGAAACAGTCTCAAGCATGCATGGGAGTTTGCGGTTTGAATCAGACTCACTCAGATAGGGAATCGTTCAAGCCGTTACGCAGTTCACAATTGACTCCCTCAAGGAACCTCAAGTCATTTTTCGGTCTAGTTCGAAATAAACCGGGAACCAATATTGTGATGTATGGTGAGACATCATTCTTTTTAGTTAATGATTGTTCATATGACAACTAATGATAGATATTCACAACATTTTTTTTTATATAAACTAAATATTATTTTTATTAAAAAACTAAAAAGTTTTGAGATTTTGGATGCATTAAGGATGCATTAAATTGATCAAAAGGGACTCTAAATACATTTACTTTGTTACAAAAATAAATCTATTTAAAATAAACTCTGTTCTTTTGAATTTTCTATTCATCAAAGAATCCAGAAAAAAAATGTATTACAGCTTCCACAAAAATATTAAGCAGCAAGACTGTTTTCAGCATTGATGTTAAAATAATTTCAGAGTGATCATGTGACACTGACTGCTGAAAATTCAGCTCTGCCATTGCAGGAATAAATACAACTATATATTAAAACAGAAAAGTGTTATTTTAAATTGTAATAATATTCCACAATATTAAAGTTTTTTTTTTTTATGCATTTTTAATCAAATGTAGCCTTGGTGAGCATAAGAGACTTCTACCAAAAACATTTAAAAATCGTATCCACCTCAAAATATTAAATAATATTAAATATTTTCTAAAAAATATTATTGGTTTTTATATTATTTATTTACTTTTTTTCAAAAAGGTATCCCAATTTATATTAAATACAACTAGGAAACATGCTGGTTAATAAAACTTAAAGGAACACTCCACTTTTTTTGAAAATAGGCTCATTTTCCAACTCCCCTAGAGTTAAACAGTTGAGTTTTACCGTTTTCGAATCCATTCAGCCGATCTCCGGGTCTGGCGGTACCACTTTCAGCATAGCTTAGCATAGTTCATTGAATCTGATTAGACCGTTAGCATCTCGCTCAAAAATGACCAAAGAGTTTCGATATTTTTCCTATTTAAAACTTGACTCTTCTGTAGTTACATCGTGTACTAAGACCGACGGAAAATGAAAAATTGCGATTTTCTAGGCCGATATGGCTAGGAACTATACTCTCATTCCAGCGTAATAATCAAGGAACTTTGCTGCCGTACCATGGGTGCAGCAGGCGCAATGATATTACGCAGCGCCTGTGACCCCCTGCTTGCACAGGGAGCGTGCCTTGCAACCATGGAGACATTTGTGAGAGGCGCTGTGTAATATCATTGTGGAGTGGAGTGTTCCTTTAAATTTATATAACATTTAATTAATATCCCTTCATTAAAGCACAGCAGAACAACTATTTTTATTAAGTGCCATCTAAAAAAGTAATTTGTGTACTAAATGTTTAATTTTAGAAGCCAATGGTCTAGAGCCCTGTTTTAGGTGTCTCTGTGCTTAGTTGCTTGTGTTTGTGTCTAAGAAATGCATCTACGTCTTGTGTTGCTATGTGCATATCTATGTTAACTTGCACATGTTTTCGTTTAAGCATGCGGTGAGCAGTCACAGCTCTTCCCAGCCCAGCAGAAGCGAATCGTTGGTGGGAGAACAGCATCTCCCGGTCTGTTCCCCTGGCAGGTTTTGCTCTCAGTAGAGGATGTGTCCCGTGTCCCTGAAGATCGCTGGTTTGGCAGCGGCGCTCTCCTCTCCCCAACTTGGGTTGTCACGGCCGCTCACGTGCTCAGATCTCATCGCCGTGATCTTTCCGTCGTCCCTGTTGCTTCTGAACACATCCAAGTGCACTTGGGCCTCACGGACGTACGGGATAAGCACTTGGCCATCAATCGGTCTGTTGAGAGAGTCATCCTCCATCCTCAGTTTGATCCTCAAAACTATAACAATGACATTGCTCTGGTTAAACTCAGCCAGGAGGTGGTGCTGTCTGCGTTAGTACAACCCGTCTGTCTACCAAAGCCTGGTGTAGAAGGTCATGCCCTGATGCCTCTGCCCAACACATTGGGTATCGTGGCCGGTTGGGGCATCAATGCAGCCAACGCTTCTGCCTCCACCAGCGGCTTGAGCTCTGATTCCGCCGCCGTGTCCGAGCTGCTCCAGTATGTGAAGCTTCCGGTTGTGCCGCAGGACGAATGCAAAGCTAGCTATGCGTCACGCTCTGTCAACTACAATATCACCAGCAATATGTTCTGCGCTGGTTTTTATGAGGGTGGTCGGGACACCTGTTTGGGGGACAGTGGGGGAGCCTTTGTCATCCAGGACGCCCGCAGTGGCAGATGGGTGGCACAAGGACTGGTGTCCTGGGGCGGGCCAGAGGAGTGTGGCAGTCAGAGGGTGTATGGGGTGTACACCAGGGTGGCAAACTACGTTCGCTGGCTACACAGGCACATGGATGTGGACCGCTGGTGGTGAGGGTGTAGGAAAACAGCAGTGGAGCTTGATGACTCTCCTTTCTGTCATCTTATTTTGCCATTCTTACCATTTGTAACGAAATAACTTTTCTCTGCTTGTTAATGTGAGCAAGAATTACACCCGATATTGCTAATTCTTTCATTTGGTCACATTCACTCCTAAGTTATGGACTTTTTATATTTCATTTGGCTGTTTTTTTTTTTTTTTTTTAAGTTCACAGTCTGATAATTCATTAATAATTCATTAATAATAGCCAGAACCACATTCATTATTACAAGTAGCATTGTACTCACCTCATATTTGGCCCTGTGCTTGGATCTTTCATCTTTTTTTTTTTTTTGTCTGCTGTTTAAAACACTTTACACTGTCTTAAAAGCATATTGTCCTTCAGTATTGGTTAGGGACAGCATTTTATATTACACTACTTTTAAAAATTTTGGGGTCAGTACTTGAGCAGCAAATTGGCATATTAGAATGATTTCTGAAGGATCATGTGACACTGAAGACTAGAGTAATGATGCTGAAAATTCAGCTTTGCATTACAGGAATAAATTACATTGGAAAATCTATTAAAATAGGTTTGACTGTATTTTTATCAAATAAATGCAAAGACTTCATTCAAAAAATGATTTAAAAAAAATCTTACCAACCCCATACTTTTGAATGACATTGTATAGTACGTAAGCAACAATCAAATATACACCTTTATATCTATATTGACATAAATCATTTACACCTGATGAAATGCATAGTTTCATAAACCATATGTAATATCTAACAACACCTTTAAATTGGTATACTTTTATAAGCACTCCTATTAAAAGCCAATAGACATTTATGTAAGAAATGCACTATTTTATTGTTGTATTTGCACATGTTGGTGAAATAAATGTTTCAAGAAACGTGATGCTTTACTTGCTATATTTATCTAATGTTCAGTGTGTAAGCTTTATTATCTGTCTTTGTCAACTTGTTACCCATAAATGCGTTTATGGACTACATTGTCCCCTTCTATTAAGTAAATCTTTACATTTACAATAAGCAGTGTTGGGGGTAACACATTACAAGTAACTTGAGTTATGTAATTAGACTACTTTTTCAAGTAACTAGTAAAGTAACTCATTACTTTTTCAATTTACAACAAAATATCTTACTTTTTCAATCACTTTTTCAAATATCAAAATAAGTTACTTTTTCAAATAAGTAACACAAGCTACTTTTTCATATTTGTTGACTGACAACTCTCCTGTCTCCATGCTGAGAGAAATAAAGTGCAGAGGTGTTGTGTACGCTGTGTGTGAACATGATGGTTATTGTAGTTCTAGACTAAATGTAGACATGCGTTTACTCATCTCACTTGCATGAAAACATTCAGTATGCCTCAAAATGAATAAAAACAGTGAAATGCAATATTAGAATTTTACGCAAACCTGTAATAATTAACTATATCATTACACAAATATACTTTATGTATTTAATCTCACTTTATTAACCAATGCCTTTGCTGCTGGCCTTCAATGATCTAATTCAACCATACTAATAAGCAAAAATTAAATCTTTAGATGAGATTTAGAAATAAGATTGTTGAACTTCCTTCTCCTGTATCCTATTCTTCTTTAATCCAGAATGGCAGCACAGCTGAAAGGTTTGTTTGAGCTGCGCCCTCTACTGTACAGGCGTAAATATGCATTTCCTTCAGCCTGTGACTTATTCATTTCACTTTTGGTGTGAAAGGGCCTTTACATTTGCCAAAAATAGAACTTTTGTTGTTATTGAAAAACAAGCAAGCCCAGCCCAGGTGAGAAAAAGTAACGCAAAAGTATAACATTACTTGTCACAAAAAGTAACTAAGTAACGCAATATTGTAATGCATTACTTTTATAAGTAACTTTCCCCAACACTGACAATAAGTGTCTACACTTACAAAACTTACCAAGGTAACCAAAGGGATCAACACCAACCAGGTATCAACAGTTATAATATTTAACATTCATACGTAGTCTACATGTTCATTAATCAGCGTCACAGTGGACTTTATGCTGTAACTGTGCAATTATTTTAGCAGCTTGCATTAATCAGTTGAAATAAGAGAGACGATTGTAGAATTTCATCTGTTTTATTGTCAAGGCTGAACAGCCTTCAGTCAAATTGAGAAAATGACAATAGTTGTGTACAGTACATTACAGCAAGCAAGAAGTCATGAGGCACTGGAGTAAATATTGAGATGTGCAATGGAAGCTATGAGCAGATTCCTCTCTGATTGGCTATTGCTTCTGACATCATAAACGGATGGATCCGAACTGGAAATAAACAGTTTGATCAGACATTGAAAGTTTAAGTCAGTAATCAATGAGAAAGAACAGCTCTGGAGAAGCGATGATTAAAAGTGTTCTGAGAACGCGGAGATCTTTCAGTGGTTAGTGAGTTGTGTCGGCTGGTGTGCTTATCATGCATTTCATCTACCTGCGAAATTCCCCTCTGTGGAACAAAGAACAAACAAAATATATATTGTTATGATTACAATCAAAATATTTGCAGTATAATCATGATATTTCATTTTACAAACAGTATGTGACAAAAGAAATATGTCCAAATTCACAGTACTCATAAAAGAGTAGGCAAAAAGTATTCGGTGGACACTTAAAGGGTTCACAAAAAAATGGAAATTCTGTCATTAATTACTCACCCTCATATCATTCATCTTCTGAACAGAAATTAAGATATTTTTGATGAAATTCGAAAGGTATATGACTTGTCCATAGACAGCAATTTAACCACTACTTTCAAGGTCCAGAAAGGTACTAAAGATCGTTAAAACTCGATGAGACTGCAGTGGTTCAACCTTAATGTTATGATGCGACGAGAATACTTTTTGTGCGCAAAAACAAAACAAAAATAACAACTTTATTCAACAATATCGTCTCTTCTATGTCATTCTCGTACGCTATTTACATTCAGTGCTTCCAGGTTTTATATCAGAATGCGGAATAAAGTCGTTATTTTTGTTTTGTTTTTGCACACAAAAAGTATCCTCATTGCTTCATAACATTAAAGCTACAGTCCGTAAGTTTTGCCTCTTTGTCGCTATCTCTGTTTGAAACCTGCAATTGCAGTTATTTGCGGAATTATCATCTTTACGTGGGTTGTGCTTCGGCACGACTCGTTCTTAGCGCGGATGAATCTAATGTTTGCTGTCAGTCACCACATTGGTGTGGATACTGTACTTAAGAATCACAGATTCTGCGTCTTGGAAGTATGACCAAAATAAGAATTTTCACCTTAAGGAGTAAGTAACAAATCTGCCACTTTTGTTCTGACCAACTGAGAAAAAAGCATAAATCGTGCTGCCAATGGTGATTAAATCTAACGATCGCTTAGCTCGGATCACGCCAAACCATGCAAATTATTATTGTTATATTTTGTTCTCAAATTGTTAATGTTAACAACATCAGCATTGCGTGACTATGTGTATTTAGTGTGTATTAGCATTACCTGTAGATTTCAATTTGTGTAGCCACTCCACAGTCTGAAGTCTTTTGCTTTTGACTACGGGTGAATCTCCAGTTGTCACTGATGATTGTCATTTGGACCTTTCTACCTTTCCGCCATTAAAATGATAAGTTTAATTATTCCAGCTGCTGTGAGAAAAGGCTATAAATGATCCGCTACCAGTAGCATCCTCACATATAGGCAGCCTACTAGCTGGGACTCCTTCTTTCTGTTTACAGACATGACGTAATGATGCAAGACGAACAGCTCGAATTTCCCACGGAAACCCACCAGTACCGATTTTATTATAAAACATTATTACAAGCTATACCGTTGTGAATCGGGCTAAGGTAAGGAGATGTGCAATTGCGCAAAAATTGATTTTGGATAATTTTTAATCAAAAAAAGTTACGGACAGCAGCTTTAAGGTTGAACCACTGCAGTCTCGTCGACTGTTTTAACAATGTCTTTATAGTACCTTTCTGGACCTTGAAAGTGGTGGTTAAACTTATGTCTATGGACGAGTCATATACCTCTCGGAGTGCATCAAAAATAAATCTTAATTTGTGTTCCGAAGATGAATGAGTCTTACGGTTGTGAAACGACATGAGGGTGAGGAATTAATGACAGAATTTTCATTTTTGGATGAACTAACCCTTTAACTGACGCTGTAGGTCACATGGTAATGTGGCGACAACATGGCGAATGTAGTACGTCCGAATTACATTCATAGTATTTAAATAAAAAAAATAAAAAAATAAAAAAAATTCTTATTTTTTTTGGCAAGAGAGTATTGTATTTCTGACGCAGCCAATGGTTAATCTTACGTACCTGTTTGTCGGGGTGTGGTCAAAAGCGGAGTCTATCCTCGGCTGTTGGGAAGACGACCCACGCCAATTCGGTCAATCGGAACGCTGACTCGTCGCCGTGGCAACTCAACCACCTTCCTGCAGACATAACGAAAAGAAACCAGTCATTTTCTTCAGATTACTGCCTTTTCGGTCACTCACAGTCGTGGATTGCCGTTTTCTTCCCGTTTTCTTCACATACTGCCGAGTGGACACGTCAGCCTTTAGAAATTAAGCTAATAAGGCGAGTATCATAGTGAATGGATATGTTCAAAATTACGGAATCCCATTTCCGCAAAGTAAGAAAAAAAATATGCTTTGGTAAATAGATAAAAAGTCGAAATATGACATACCAAGTGATATAACATAGGCCACCAAGTCAGTCACTGTGATTTAGCCAAGTAATATGTTTTTGGATCAACATGTTGATCCTGCAACATTCCTGTCCGAAAACATAGTCCTAACCCTATCACTACCCCTAAACCTAACCCCACCCATAACTTATCTCTAAAATCAGAAGGGAATGATAAAGCACCTATCCTGGTTGTAAGCCTAACTTGACATAAATTGTAAACTTGTCCTCAGATCTGATTAGTTGATTGGAATGTTGTTCCAGGATCAACAAAAAAGACATTGATCCAGGAACTTGTTGTACTTTCACCCTATTAAGTCATAGTGACTTAGTATGTCATAATTATGATTTACCAAAGCTTTATTTTTTTTCTTATGTGGCAGAAACAGGCTTCCATACAAAATAGAAATTTTACAAGTCGTATGTTGATATGCTGTGTTATATATAGAAAGTACACCTGATGTATACCGGACCTAGCCTACTACACTACATTTGCTAAAATGAGAATTAGGCCTGTATGACAGCGCACACTGCATGAAATACTGTATCACACAAAGCAATGGACAACTTGAAATGCAGTCAGTGCACTCAACTTGACCTTCCATTTCCAATGTGATGATGATTTTAACCTCTTTTTTTTTTTTACCATTATTTAATCAGACTGATGATTAAGATAAAAATAAAAAGTTAGAAATGTCTACACAACAATGAAATTATAAGGTTTAGCATTCTTCTGTTTCACTGCATTCTTCTGTTTCACTTACTATTTAAAAAAACAAAAAAAAAAAACACTGAATACAGAGTATACTGAAGTATTCAGTAAGTTTGTTGTAAGCTAGTTTTCCTGCACTATTAGTAATAGCTTATTACTTTTGCTCATAGGGTCAATCTGTTTGCTCAATGGATATTAAATCAAATTTTGCAGCTTATGATTTTCCTGGAAAATGGAATCATACTATATGATCTCACACTTTCTTTAGAAAATGTCAAAGTCTAGTTACAGAATCCAACATTTGCTTTCCAGATGAATATCTTTACTGAGGATCCATGGAGCAGTCACATTATGGAGGGCTTTGTGAGCTTTCATCATGTGTTTATCAGGCTCATGAGAGATGGATTCGGGTGTTGAGATTTGATAATGCATGGTGTGGTGCTTTCGCTGCTGTTCTTGGCTTCTGTCCTGATCTTATCAAGTGCTGAGGATCATTTAGATAGAGCCTTGTCAGAGCCTCAGGCCATGCTGAGTTACACTGCGTGTTCCGTCCGGCAGGAAGATCAAATCATTCACAGAGATAAAACAGTTTTGATCATTGACTGGAAGTCCGATGCTACAGTCATCAGCACAGTTGGACTGTCCGTTCCTGTAAGCCAGTATCAGGCACTTATTATGTCATACAAAACCTCAATCCACCACACCACAGTGACTCCACCCAAGAAATAGAAGTAACTTTAACTGTGGGCTACAGACAAAACATTAATTGCACTTAGTGAACTGTTAAAACACAAACACGCTCACATAAAACTATCAAGCTGTGAATGACAGACTTCAGCCAATAAAAACTGTATGTGTTTGAGTCATGGCCAATCAAAGCTACTTAAGGTTCATCATCTGTTTGGGATCACAGCAAAAAATCTAAATTGTGTTTTTCAGACTTAAAGTCACTCAAATTCAATGATTTAGTTAATTGAGACAATATTCAGTATGATATGATGATAATATAAAAAACAACTATTTTTACAGAACACCAATAAAGAACCAAGGTGTCAGTTTACAAATGTATTTGAAAATGTTATTTCAATTATTATTAAAATTAAATTAATTTGAAATATTTTAATCATAATATTTTATTATTTATTCCTCTTATAAATGTTTTCCACTTCTTTTTCTTCTAAACTCTTGTTCTCTACCTTTGCTTGTTGCTTTTGGGATCCATGGTGCTGATTGACAGGCGGTCAAGAGGCGTGTTGGATCCGGGGAAGCTCCGTTTCCGCTTGGTCTCGATGACATCGTTCTCCAGTCGGACCAGCTGGTCATGCAGGAGGTGTTTAGCATTCACGGCTCCTGAGGTCTTCTGCTCGGTTTGGCCTTGCTGGACACTGCGGCCCTCCACCACAGATGATTCCACATACTAGATCAAAAAAGGTGAAAATACATGGTAATATTCAGTTTTCAAAATTGTCAGTAAAATCACAGTCTCACCAAAAAATTTTCTTTTCCATGAAGGACAATTCATTTAACACAATTTTAAGGTGGTAAACAGCTTGTACACCTTAGAGACCAACTCAAAACTTTTAAGATGCAAGTTGGTTCCTTCTATGTCATATTGAGAAACGGGCAGAGTGCCAGACTGGGTGACCCAGTGGGTCAGGTCTCAGACGGGCAGACAGGTAGCTCATGTTCATAAGGAGACGGCAATGGTAACCTCCTGTGGTGGCTCTCTAGGGGAAACCCCACTGTATTCATAGAGCACTCAGACTGATGACAGTTTATCATCTGTCACTTGTACCAGTTAATCACATCATGCTGTGTGTGTTGTCTGAAGACAGGCAAGAGTGAAGTTTCCTCACAAAACACATACTGTTCTAACCTTATTCTCTCTCTCTCTTTATATATATATATATATATTATGTATATCAGCGAGCGAGACCTGGACTTACCTCTGGTCTTTCTTGGGGTATGTGAAGACTTTGCACACTGCAGTGGAACAAGGTCAGTGTCAGCAGACCAGAGAGCAGCACACATCCACAGCCTAGCATCTACAATACAATATTAACAATGTGATTACTGACAATCATATACAGTACATGTATACTAACATTAAAATGTTTGAGGTCGGTCAGATTTTTTAATGTTGTTGAAGAAAAGTCTTATGCTCACCAAGGTTGCATTTATTTAATCAAAAATACAGTAAAACACTGATATTGTGAAATAGTATTGAAATTTAAAATAACAGTTTTTAATATATTTTAAAATGTAATTTATTCCTGTGATGCAAAGCTGAATTTTCAGCATCATTACTCCAGTCTTCAGTGTCACATGAAATCATTCTAATATGATGATTTGCTGCTCAAGAAATCAATGTTGAAAACAGCTGCTTAATATTTGTGTGGAATCAAGATACATTTATTATCAGGA
This sequence comes from Mylopharyngodon piceus, assembly GCA_039654765.1. NCBI lineage: Eukaryota > Metazoa > Chordata > Actinopteri > Cypriniformes > Xenocyprididae > Mylopharyngodon > Mylopharyngodon piceus. Next base: position 20,650,403 of record CM077447.1, read on the forward strand.
TTCTTTGATTAAATTTATCTGAAGTCGGTATATTTTGTAACATTATAAATGTCTTTACTATTTACTTTTGATAAATGTAATGCATCTTTGCTGATTATTAATTTAGTTTTAAAGTATTAATTTCTTTTTCAAAAAATCTGACTGACTCCATACTTTTGATTTGAACGATAGTGTCTAGTATAGAAAAAATGCATAATAAAATATATCAATAGCAACATAATTTCAGTGATTAAAGTTTTTATGTCAGTGCATTGTCAATTGAGCGTGCACACACACACACACTCCAGCTTCAGCACCGTGTTGAGTTACTGTGATACAGGGCGGTGTTTACATTCATCCAGACTCCATCTGTGAAAATACACTCTGACTGGGCGGTCCGGCAGCCGCAAGAGTGTGAGAATGCTTCTAACACACACCCTCTAAACAAACACATGAACTCAGCCCAAACACACACTCTGACCTGCACCCCTACCTGTGTGTCCCCAAAACACACTCTTAACCAAACTCGCAAAAAAAAAAAACATCCTCATTGACAGGACTTCACGTTACTATCATTTTGCATCACTTGAGCAAATGTTTTATAGTGCTGATAAATTTTTACAGTAAATATTATATTTAAGAGAACACTATTATCTTAGCTCATTCATGTTTTTTTTTTATTTTTTATTATTATTTCCAAAACCACCTTATTCAGATTATGATGATGCACTGTATCCTACATTTTGACTGCCGTCTGCTGGCAGTTGTGATGAATTGCAGTCCACCAGCACCATTAAAAATGGCATTCATCTTTGTGAAACTTTCTTTTAAACATAATTTATTTTTAAAGTACCGTAAAAATATATTAATTAAATAAATGCAAAGTCCAGTGACTGGTAAAAAACCTCTAACATAAATAGGTTACAGATAGATAGAATATAAACAAAGCTAGATGTTACATGTGAAATTCTGACCTTGAATCATATAATCCATTATTTTATTTTGCCCTTTTATTCATTGTCAGATGTCATTTTTAAAGAAGTATAACACATTTTCTCACCAAATATGAACACCTGCCAGTATTTTTTCCTAGAAATTATTCAAAACTTTTTGGCAGGATTGTATAGTATCTTTTCAAAATGCAAAAATAATGCATTTCCACTTATTATTTGACCCAGAGTGTCCTTTCCTTAGTGTTTTAGGTCTGGTGCACTGAGCACTGGACCAGATGCGGTGCCTCTCCTGCCCCACGACTGGGGAAATGCATTGTCCAGCAACATGGGCTAACTTTAGCATTTTCCGTCCCCAAAAATAAACAACTCCAGCCATCTCCCATTGCCCACCCTGCATGCACACATACATTCACTCTCTCAAAGACACTCTCAACAGTTCTCTGATATCAAACATGATTTCACACCTCTGTGTCACAATTGCAGCAATGCAACATCAACAGGATGTTTCCGATACTGGTTCATCTGTAACCCTGGAGCTCAAACAAATTCACAGTTGCTTATCAAACAGCAGATTCTCTACCGACTAACTAGCGTTATTCTACAACAACCCCTAACAAATGTCTTTAAATACATCTTCAACACCTGTCTGCTCACCTTTCCACCCAAACACACACACACACACACACAGCCCTGTAGGAACATGAAGGTTGGTCTTTCTCCAAGGCTCCTTACCCTTAATCTGATTTGGTTTCAGTCACACAGGGACGGACAGATGGACACCGTGCAGGTCCTGGAATTTCTCACGTTCTCTGCCTTTGCTGGTTCCTGCTGTTGTCTTTCCCGGTTTTATAGGCTCTCGTCGGGAATCTCCACTCCAATCGGTGGTCGCGATTGCTGTGACATCATTTCTGCAGGTTTTCCACTGTGGCTCGCCCTGAAGCCACTCTCCCCAACTCTCTCATCCTCATTACGATTACAAACTAATAGCAACCCAAGGGAGCAGCTGGACACGTTTGAATGTGCGTGTACGTGTCTCTTTCTGTCCTTCTTTCTTGGCTTACACGCACATATGACGACCAAAAGTGCCTGGAAGGTCAGCTCCTAACTGAGAACCTGCTGTGTTTCCACAGGTTTCAAAGTGTGTGTGTGTTGAAGTTCAGTATGTGTAGGTGGTTTATCTCTCTCTGGCGTACAATCCAATCTCTTGTGTATAAACTATACTGTATCTGGCCACATGAGTGTGTGTATTGATGGTCGTTGATGACCTGCATCTTGTAATTCACTCACCGAGTCTTAACTGGGGAAAAGTGCTCAGATCTCTCTCGGTCTGAGAAAGTTAGGTGGCGTTGGGTTGTGAAGAGTTCCCCAGCAGACTGCCTGTTCTCACACTATATTTATCTGCACTCACAGAGCTCATCTCTCTTTACTCCCACTGTTAAATAAAGAGCAGACCGGGCAGGCCTGTCTACCACACCAAAATTTCCACAGAGACCCTACCACGATTCCTCTCTCTCTCTTTCTCACTCTCTCCCTCACTAAGATGTTTTGGAAAATCAGAGGACACCAAAGAGGGAAAGCCAGGAGACGTGTGTGTGTGTGTACAGATAGAATCAGAAGATCTGTGCCTGTAATTTTTATTTCTCTTTCATAGCACAAGAGACTCAATAAGTTAAGCCTTTTTTCTCAAATAATTCCTTATGATGTAATTAGACAATAGACAAATAAACAACAATTGTCATTTGACAACATACAGTACAGAGCTAAAATGAAAGTGGATTGCATAACTAAGATTATTTGGGCTTGGAATAATTTGGTGAAAAATACTTGAGCTGGCACTGAAATCTGACTTTTGATTGCAGACTTTGAAATCTTGAAATATCCGAGTATACTTTGATACTTTTGATAAAATCTGAAGGAGGCACTTTTGAGATTACTGGGGTCTTTTCTCAGGAGAAAAATCTGAGAAGCAGGACACTTAAAGTTGCAATGTAAAGCCTTGTACACACGGGACAATTATTGTGCGCGCTTATCGCCAGCGTTTTTCGAGACATTTTTCGTGTTCATACCCAAGCGATTTTCACTGGCACGTGCAAATTCACTCCCTGACAGTATATGGTGCTTGTGCTGAACGGTAGTGCAAATAAGCACATTTATGATATTAATAAAATTAAAGAAGATAAAAATACAGATATAAAATGTCATATATGGCATATACATGACATGAGGAGATGGTAGTCAGAAACGGTAGTGCAAATAACTCAATGACAGTAGTGCAAGTGAACGGTAGTGCGAATAAACCTATTTATGAAATAGACATTCTCAACTATATTTCTTGAATGTAAAAGAAAAGAAAAAAAACAATAAAAATACAGAAATAAAGTGGCATATAATACACATCTGTCGGTGTGGCCAAGAACTGGCAGAGCACCCATAGTTTGTAGGGGTCTTCCTCGTCTACTTACTTCCTCTTCGTCGTCTTGGTATCAATGTGTGCTCGGCAAGACCGTTTTGTTCTTGAGCGCCACCAAGTCGTGTTTTACTGTAACTTCAGCAGCTCCAGGCACGTGAACAAAAGCGCCAATCTCATTGGTTGGCCAGTTTTTAACGCGGGACGTCAAACCAAAAAATCGAACACTAGGCGTTTTTTAAAAAATGACGCTTTTACGCCTGGCGTTTTTCGCGCCGGTGTCCACACTCATATTGGCGCCCTTTGTTTAGTCACGAGGCGTTAAACGTAGGCGATAATCGTGCTCGATATTCATTCCGGTGTGTACAGGCCTTTAGGGAAGGAGCAACAAATCTTTTGATCCGTATTTTGCCATACATACAAAATGGATTATCGAAAATAATATAAAAAATGGTGGTTGTTGATTGGGTGGAGGCAGATCTGAATACGAGCTTGCAGTCGATTGTAAGAAAAGGCCGGGGTTTAAGTGGACTAAATGATTGCAGAAGTCCAGCATACATCACCAGAGAGAAGTCTCATTTTCACTGGAAGATCCTGACGTTTTGATGAAAAATTACAAGGTAATTTTTAAAAAAAAAAAATTTAAACGTATGCATGGATGAATTATTTACAGTAAGATCAATAAAATGCATTTAGAAAATAGAGGATTTTCCATTTCATGCTGACTTTAGGCAAATGTGTCCATTTGATCTCCATCTAATAGCATTGCTAATGAATCATTGTTTAGGAATCAGATCTTTTCAATGAATCACTTGATTCATGATTCATTTACCAATCAGACTGAACTGGTTTTCAAACTCACTCAATGATCTGGTTTCAGGGTGTAACAGCTCACTGGTGGTGAAGATTATCAGGTAGTAAACAACTTCAATGTTTGGTATGTTCACATCACAAAGCTATATCATACGGCTTTAGCGAACATTATTTTTATGATAATTTCATAGTGCTTTTTGAAAGCTCCTATCCAACTGCTTATAAAAGAGCAAACACCACATTGTTTAAAATGTTTCCTTTTGTGTTTCGCAGAAGTAAAAAAGTCTTGGAATGCTTTTTTGGAATAACATGACAGTGAGTAAAAGATTATTATTTTCATTATGGGTGAACTATTCTGTTAAGATCTCATGTTTTTTTGTCTAATAGGCATGATACAGAAAATAACCAAGATGAAGAGCAAAATGCATTATGGCATGAGAAAAGCGAGAGATTGAAAGAAAGAAACGGGATGAAATGAGAGAACGAGAGAGAGGAAACCTGTTTCTACACTTATTGAGATGTGGATCTGCAGTGTTCCGTTACCCAAAATCCTTAGGGTGAGTCCAGATCTGTGTGTATAGCGACCAGACTCAACACAACCCCATTTAACTATAATCAGACATGAAAATGTGTGTGTGCGTGAGATCGTATCTGTGTTTTTGATCGCTTATCTTTAAGTCCATCGATTGGCAAGCTTCTCGCCGGGACTCTTGCATCCAGGTGGATGTGAAATAAAGAATCTCTTTAATTGCACGCATTTTCTGTTGCGTGTGTGCGTGCAACCGAATATCTCTTGCGACTCTGCCATTTACCGTTGTGTGATGTCGGAAGCGTCTCCATGACGATGCTCTTTTAAAAGAGGAAGACCGTCATGTCTGGCCTGAGCTCTCAGGATCCCCATGCTCTCTTGAACATGATAGCTTTCACAGTGATCCAGGCGTCGCATGAGAGTGCAAGTCATTTTGGGAGTTTTGAAAGATAATTCTTGGGCGCACAAATGTACACAAGCGTTAATTTCGTCAATTAAATTACTAAAAAAAATATTTGTTAGCAAAGATGAGACTGAATATGTGCATCATGACCATAATGAAAACATACTATTGATGAAAATATGAGAAAAAATAACACTGCAAGATCTTAACAATGCACTAACAATGTCTTTTGAAGAAGAAACATCTAAAAAGAACAGGATTGTTTCATATCCAATGATAGTTAATAAAGTCAGGATTTTGTTACATCTTGATACATGTTTAAAATAATATAAAAAAGTTTGAATATTTGGTTTAATTTTGCACTTTTTCATCAACTAAATTTGACTAAGAATTAATGAATATGACATTGACTATATATAAAGGACTATATATAATTTATGCACATTATGTGTCATAATGAAGAAGAGACAAAAAATTTAGTGAAAACACTTGATGAAAAAAATAAAAAAAAAATAAAAAATAAAAATCTAAAAAGAATATGATTGTTTCATATTATTCAATCGTAGTCAATAAGGTTTAGACTTTGTTGATATATGTTTAAAATAATATATAAAATGTTTGAATATTTGGTTTAATTTTGCGGATTATCATTAACTAAAGTTTACTAAAACATATCTTAAAGGATAAAGGATATTTCTGTCAACACAAAGACTAAAACATAAAAAAATTGTGTAAAATTTAATACTGGCGTACATGCATAAATGCACATTTTGTGTCAGCGTATCTTAGAAGTTGCATTCATGAACTCAGTTTGACTTTTGTAGGTTCATGGTACGTGTGCGTGTGAGAAGACTCTCGTGTTGGCTATCCGGCGCCCTGACCCATCTCAATCTTGGCCCACATAGTGTCTATTCAGAGCGACAGAGGGTTTGCTCACTGTAAAAACACACCTGGCCTAATAATGACACTACTAATACAACAATAATGTGGGAGTAATGTCAGAATAATGTCGGAAAAAACAGCCAATCCCCCTGCTCGTCATTAATGGGACCCTCTACGCTGGTGATGTCATCTGTCCCACCTGCCGTAGCGAAGGAAGCACTTCTGTGTGCTCCAAGGAGACGGGGTTCACGGGGTCAACCACTTAGCGATCGCGTGAAAGGAAGGCTAAGAGTAGCCAAGCTAGTCGCCGGAGTGATGTTCCCGCACACAAACACACTCACGGTAGCCCGAGCTGGAAAAAGTGAGTGTGTGCCAGTGTGTTGCTAAGCGTGTAAAGGTGGCTTTCTCTCTCAGCTTCTGCCTCCCGGCTCTTTGCTGTGTTGTTTTAGTGGTCTGATCCTAATCTCCTTTGAAATGTCAATTTTCACGTAATCAAAACACCATCTATATTTAGTTTCCTGCAGGCGGCCCATTATGTTTTATGTGCTATGGTTGATAGCCTAGCCGGACACACTCATTCTGACATAACCTCAGCTTTAAAAACTATTAAGACCCCGTCACTTGGATGCACTCTTTAGCAACCTTGTAAGAAAGGCCTCAGTGGTATATTTGAGTCACTTTCGGGGCGAATTTCTTTCTAAGTTCACTCTGTAATTGTGGCAACTGACAGGATGTTAGTGCTAATGCAACTAACTAGTTTCTATGGTTATTCCGCCCATGTGTTTACAATCACAGAGATTTTTTTCCTTGATTTCAATTGGTGTTTTTTTCTTTTTAAATCCTGATTCTCTCTTAAATATGCGCCATGTTTTCCTGGCGATCGTTTAAAATACCGATGATAGAGGTGTGTGTGCGAAAGAGACAGAGCGAGAGGTGGATTAAAAGAAGTGTGCAGCTGTGCGGAGCGTCTCTGGGAGGGAAACCTGATCGGATGAGAAGTCCGGACAGAAGACGAAACAGGGTGTAAGGGTGCCGAAAATGAGAGAAAGAAGGCTCTTTTTTCAGTCCGCAGATACAGCGAGATAGTTTTCTCAGGCTGTTGTTTTAGCCACTGAGAGAAAAACCATGTGTGTGTTTTTCCATTTTTGTCTGAGAAGACCCTGAGAAGCAAAGAAATTCCCACTCTCTACTTAATACCTTTGTATGATGGGACTTGTCATTTGGCCGGCTGCAGGGTTCAGTGCACCTGTCAGAAGCTTAAGATACAAGAAAACGTCGTGCTGTAGAGCAATGGTTCTCAACTGGTGGCACGCAGGTCTCTTGTGAAAGGGTCACGGACAGAAGAGTAAAAACAATGTTCAACCAAACATAAAACATGACATCAAAATAAAAGCAGGGAGAAAACACATCATTTTGTTTGTTGTTGACATTAAAGGTTTTGCTTCTGATCAAACTCATCTGTCACTTACTAGGAGCTAAAATTAAGCATTTGCCAATATGGATAGGCTGTGTGTGGCTTGTACTCCTCCTCAAAAACCATGAACAAAACTACACAAGATAAAAGAAAATACAACCCAGATTAAATATGCCTTCACCTAAAGTGAAGTTAAACATAGTTTGTGTCGAAGGCAATGTATTTTCTGCTGTTAATTATTTGGTGATGAGAGCAAAAAACAAAACAAAACAAAACAACAACAAAAAAACACCTTGGAATTCAAGGAACATTTAGAAAGCAAACAATGCCAAAACAACATCAACAACGAAAAAACAACAACTATTTTCTTATTCATTTTGCATTATACAAAAATTCTGTGCCAACGTCTAATGTGTTAATATATGGTACCATTAAAAAGTTTCAGGTCAAGTTTTTTTTTTTTTTTTTTTTTTAAACTTTCTTTAAATTAACACTTAGGCTATATACAAATGGATGCATTAAATTGATATGTGACAGTAAAGAGATTTATAATATTACAAAAGCTCCTGAATAATAATAAAAAAATTATCAGGTTTCTACAAAAATATTAAGCAGCACAACTGTTTTCAACATTGATGATAATAATAAATGTTTCCTGAGCAGCAAATCATCATATTAGAATGATTTCTGAAGAATCATGTGATGATGCTGAATGATGCTGAAACTTCAGCTTTGACATCACAGGAATAAATTATATTTTGCATTATATTAAAATATAATACATACTTTTTAAATGCTAATAATATTTCACAATATTACAGTTTTTACAGTATTCAGATCAATAAACAAACCGCAGCCTTGTTGATCTTAAGAGATTTCTTTCAAAAACACACACACACACACACACAAAATCTTATTCCAATGTAAAAATCTGGCTCCTAAAGCAAAAACAGTTAGTGTTAGTGTGTAGATCAAGATGCTTGGAAAAAATATATAAATACATAGTTCAGTCATGAAACTCTAGAGGGCGCAGGCTGGTGGGTCCTTAATGCAAGCTGATGATAATTACAGCCTTAACTACTTGGCACAAGCTGATTGTTTCATGTCACTTCTGCAGCCAATGAGCTTGTTGCTCACACATTTAAATGGCTGGTTAACATTCACTATAGCAGTTTGCAGCATGATTCAGAGTTCCTCTAAAACCCTCAACTTTCTGCAGCTCCACCTGTATAGATCTGCTATGGGTTATTGATATATGCTATTTGTGCAGCAGCACTATGTCTTACTCGCAGCAGCGTATCGGCGTATGTATTGGCAGTATCAAGTTCCTGTACTTGCTCTGCAGCTGCAGCAATAATCAGCAGCAGCAATAATCTACAACAACAGCAATAATCTACAGCAGCAGCAGCGTAGCAGATCTATTCCGCCAAGACCAAATACATTAACATTGTCATATCCATTACCATGCTAAAAATCTTCAGAGAGTTGTCATGATTGAAATAACATTACCATCATTTAAGCATATTGATGTCTACACTAACTGGTTTTGCTTTAGAAGCCAGGTTTTACATTGGAAATCAATCTAAATTGGAAAGCTATAGATCAAACATTTAGCATTATTTATTGCACAGGAGAAATACTGATACTGATGCGTGTCTTGTTACTATTATAAAGGACAGAAAAAGGAAAATAGATAGTTGTGACAGTGTCATCAATAAGGCAGAAAGCAGAAGAAAGAAAAGGTTTGTGATACCATTTTAGAAGGATAGACGAAGTAAGGGAGAAGCCATGAGACATTGCTATAAAGGGAAAAAGAAGCAAGCGATTACCGTGACACACTTTTTCCCAATCTGAACTCATAATCACTTGCTCCAAACCACTGGGGACTGAGTCCACCTCACAGAAAGAGAGAAACAGAACGAGAGAGCAAGAGAAATGATGATGACGCTCGTCACCCTGGAAACGGGCAGTGGTTACCCCAGTTTAAGGTAAACTTCCCATCCACCCACCTCCAAGCTCCATCTCTCTGCTTCTCTGGGAGGAAATTGGGGTTATGCTCTCACCAGAGGGCCAAATCTAAAGTTTCCCCACATTTATTCTGAGGGGAAGCAAAGCCAGAACAGTGCCTCAGGTTACGGCCCAGATTGAGAGAAAGACACACACACAGAGGTAAGGATGGAGTGAAAGGGTGAAGAAGGGAGAGAAAGAGGATGGAAAAATGTGAGGGTTGTTCTATAAAACATATGCCATTTGTGTCCTTTGTATAAATATGAGTAAAAATGATATTAACATTAATTAGCTTCACAGTGTATTAAAGCAAAATCTGGAAATTAAATATAAATACACAGCCGTTCAAAAGTTTGGGGTTGATGCTCACCAAAGCTGCATTTATTTGTCCAAAAATAAAGTCAAACATCAATATTGTGAAATGTCATTAAATTAAAATAACTGTTTCTATGTGAATATATTTTAAAATGTAATTTATTCCTGTAATGCAAAGCTGAATTTTCATCTCCAATCTTCAGTGTCACATGATCCTTCAGAAATCATTCTAATATGATGATTTGCTGCTCAAGAAACATTTCTTATTAAAAATGTTGAAAAGAGTTGTGCTGCTTAATATTTTTGTGGAAACCCCAAAAGTTCAAATGAACAGCATATATTTGAAACAAATCTTTTGCAACATCCCAATACATATTAAAATACTTTACTTTAGCTTGAGGTGGCAAAATGCAGCTTGTTACTTATCTGACAGAATGTTTAAAATCTTACCGATTAAGCTCATCAACTTGAAAAGCACCATTTTTATAATTAAAAGAAATGAGAAAGAGAGGGGGCTAAAGGTACCGTCAAGGTCCTGAGGTTCATAGAGCCATTGAGGCGTGTGATTGCGCTCATTGTTGAGTAAACATCGGCTGACAAGGAAAACAGTAATGCTTCCTCTTTCCCAGAAACCCACTAGGACTCCTCAAAAACACTGACGGACCGCAGCGTGTGGCTAGAGCCAATCAGATAACACTCAATGTGTGAGGGGAATTTTGAGTAGAATTTCAGGATTAAGATGTGCACATGATTGACGGTGGGCCTGAGTAAGAAGAAAAATAAATTCCCACAAGAGGTGAAACTAATGACTAGTGTTGATGAGAGCAGAGGTGATAATGCAGACGATTATGATTGCTTTTGATAAATATTATAACAGATTTTAACAGTATGATTATGATAAGGAACAGCTAAAGGTTATGGTATCGCAAAAAGATAACAGTTTTGCTTAGGGTGATTATGGAGACTTGTGCAGATATAGCACTGAAAACAATTATTTTTAACTATATATACAGTATATACATACAGTAAATACATACACGTGTGTGTAGTAAACAATTTAGATATAAAATATAGTAATATATAGTATATTTACTATATTTATTACTATAAAATATATATAATTTAACTCGGAGTGACACTGATAGACTGAGCTGAGCTATATAAAAAATATATCATAAAGCTGAGGGATCTTTTAACTTTAGCCAGTTAACTAACACCCAAAACACCCTAACAACAAACTAGCATTCACCTAAAATGTCCAAATTGCATATAAATGTGCTTAAAAACACTCAGAATACTTTAGCAGCCACACACCAATACTCTGGCAACCACATATTACATCCTATATTGTGAGCATTTTCTTTAACAAATGTAAAAGATTAGTTTTGTGAATGTGACTACGAGTGTGCCTCTGTCTAAAGGCCAGGCTGGAGTTTATATGTGTGTGTGTTCATTAGCATGTGTCTTAAATCAACATGTGCATCAGCTTTAGATGGTCTATGTGCCGGCTTCCTGTTGGCTTTTTACTGGTGGGACTGATTTGCATTGCAAACAGTAAGAGGCTGCAGGGCAGCTCTATGAATCACAGCCACAATCAGTTGTAAACAGCTTTACTGACACACGTTACAATTTATGAAGTGTGTTCAAGCCCTCAGCGCTGCCAATCATTCTCACCGAGTCTCGCTCACACGCAAGACACACTAAAATACATGTCCAAATAAAACCTTTACATTGCTGTTTTGTTCAATATGTCAGAGCAAATTTCTAAAATTAATCGCATGAATAAAATGTTTTCTGAGTTGTTTAGAGACCTATTTTAACCAGATTTTGGGGTAAATTCATATTTTAACAAGGAAGATTAAAATAATGAGAAAGAAAGAAAAAGAATACAATTCTACAAATTATTACAAAAAGAAAAAGAATATAAGCACACCAAGAGGGTTATTGCTGTGAGTCAATAGCAATGTCCTGCACGTCCTAAAGTGGTAGATTTGTTACAAATCACTATGAAACAAGCAGGTTTGTAAAGTATAACCTAAACTAGGGGTGTCCAATCCTGCTCATGGAGGGCAGAGTTTAGCTCCAACTTGCCTCAACACACCTGCTTAGAAGCGGCTGAAAAAAAAAAAAAAAAACAATAGAAAAATCACAGAAGTTCTAATGGTTTCCACTAAAAATACAAACTTTACAAACCATCAAGCATTAACCATTAAAACCATCACCAAATGGTTTCAGTAGCAGTGTTGCCAAGTTTGCGGCTTTCCCGCAGAATTCGTGTTGATTTTTTCCCCCATGCTTTAAAGGTTTGACATATAATTGTAATTCACTGAAATGCATGTATTAAAATATTATACATTCTACCAATGATAAAATTGTGCTAGATTATGAATTTTGTGAGAAAGGGACCTTTGAGCTCCCTTATGAAAACAGACTGTTAATGATTACTACCAGTGATCTTCAAGATGAAATTATGTATACCGCTGCACAGTGACTGTAAAATATGTATTTTAGGTATAAGAGTGGCATGTGTTGAGTTTTCATATTTGTATAGGGTCAATGGGCTTGTTTTGGGCTATTTTTGATTGGCCTTTGGGCTGGTTTTGTTACACAGACCTGGCAACCCTGTCCTGTATTGGCGTTTTGGGCAATATTACATTAGAATTATATGGTTTTAACATGCCACCAATGGAAAGCAACAAATTACCAGTAGAGACCCACAGGGACCATTACAGTTTCCATTAAAACCAATACAATTTCCATTAAAACCATTACAAATTATATAAGAGTTTCTGTAGTTTTTTTTTTTTTTTTTTTTCAGCAGGGTCTAGTATGCTTAGTAAGACCTTGGTAAGCTGGTTCAGGGGCCAGTTGCATAAACATAGCCATTATATTAAGACAGTGTCTTAAAATCTCGTATGACCCACTAGTGTGTCTGCTGTGTTTAATTGGAGCTGGAGATAAACTCTGCAGGACTGTGGCTCTGCAGGAGAGTAGGATTGGACACCCCTGACATAAACACTGCAATTCATCGGTCAGTTTAGAAAATGGCTTTTGGCGCCCCCTAATGGTTACAACTATAACACAGTTTAGATATTCATGGGATTGAAATTTGTCAAAATGTCTGAATTATTGTGGCAAACGTCAACTATCTAAAACTTTTTAAACAAGTATTTTTCCACATGTAGGTGTACAATAAAGTGATGAATAGTATTTTTGTTAGGTTGGTGTCCGATACAGATCCCAACGGAAAGCGCTTGAGCAGCCTTGAGGTTACTCGGACAAACGTGATCTTTATTGTGCGCTCTTACTAGTTATCCTATATTTATTATCTTTCTTATGAAACATACAGCCGAGTTGTACAAAAAAAATCGACTCCCCAACGTGCATGAGGGTTTAAACTTAAACTAGGGGGTTTAGATCCCACAAACCCCCTATAATTCGTAACCTGAAATGTGGCAACCGCATGAGGAAAGTAGGCTATTCTTTTTCTATGCTAATATATATTGGCACAATCTATTGATATCCTCGATATAATGTCTACTAAATTGCAACAGACATTTCTGAAAGTAGGCTATTCTCTTATTTTGTCAGGGATTTGGCTGCAGAACCTTTTCCCACTAGCAGATGGCGCCATATCATTGCTACCTCATATTAATGGCATTTCATTCATGTTAGGTAAGTGAGTGTACTCGTGCATGTGTCGGGAACGTTTCCCATAAGGTTTGTAAAAGGCTTGTAATTTCTGGATTGGTTCCTTTTTCCTCCTTTGAAACTTTTTTGTCCTTCTCTTTCTCATGTCACCCCTTCAGGCTTGGCCCCTGTCCAGATCTAACCCTTTTAAAACGGGCGTACACCCCCCCTCCCCCACACAAATGTTAGGGTCCAAGCCCTGTAAAAACAAACATACACACAAACACACTATAAGGTTCAAATTCTAGTACATAACGTACACATACATAGGCTACTATTATTCAAGTTCGGCTACACAAATACATACAAACACAGACTTTGTCACTTGCACGTCTGTGAAACTACCATTATAGTGTATATTTCTGCCTTTTTAAACAAGCTGAAACAATAAAGCAGAGTGAGCCACTGTAATTGAACTAACTACTCTGAAAACTATGCTATGTAAATGTTAAACTAAGTATGATATTTAAGATGTTATTATTGCAAGTTTAGGCCTGATTGTTTTAAAGATGTTGCGAACTGGGACTCATCATGGCAGATTTCAGGAAGCCCAACAGTGTAAAACTCTAATCTTCATTTGGAAGAGGGATGGTTGAGATTTGGACTGGTTTTGGGTCTCATTATGGACTGGAGAGGGGGTTATTTCTTGGGGTAAATGGGGGTGCACCTGGGGTCCATGCCAGGGCCCCCTCGAAGCAAGAAGTGCACAACAATCAGGAGCTCTGATTGGACAATAGGGTCATCATCCGTGCAAAGCTTACAACCGGCAAAGAGCCACATGCAAACTCTTTCTTTCTTTCTTTTTTTCTTTCTTTCACGATTTATTTAACTGCACATTTTCATACTGAATATCAGTTTGCTTAAAAAGTATTAAATGGTTGAGTATTCAAAACATTGAACATTGTTTTTATTTTTATCTGTGTAAGGACATTTAAGATTCTTTAGGAGATCTCTCTCTCTCTCTCTCTCTCTCTCTCACACACACACACACACTTTGGGTTTCCATGTTTTATGGGGACATTCCATAGACGTAATGTTTTTATGCTGTACAAACTGTATATTCTATCCCGTTACACTAACCCTACCCCTAAACCTACTCATCACAGAAAACTTTCTGCTATCTTCGATTTTCAAGAAAGATCATTCTGTATGATTTATAAGCTTGTTTCCTCATGTCGACCAAAAAAATGTCCCCTCAAGGTCAAAATTTACTGGTATTACTATACTTGTGGGGACATTTGGTGCCCATAATGTAGGGAATACCAGGACCACACACACATACACACACACACTAGAAACAAAAATAGAAATAAGAAATTTTAGGGAAAACAATAATCGCAACTACACAAATTCTGTTTGTGTGTGTTCAGACAAAAGGGGTATAACCCCCTCAAAAGATTGAACTCTCTCAACTTTCTCCCCTCCTATCCCCCTCCCTTTTTACTTCCCAACACACACACACACATGTTGGGTTTTCATATTTTATGGGGACATACACACATAAACAACTATAACGTGAGGTCACCTGAGGTCAGTAGAGCGGAAATGATCCATCCACACCCAACAGAGCAAATTGTCCACTACTAACACACATAACAATCATATATGCACATACTTTAAGTAAAAATTCTACTTCAAATAAATACAAAGTTCTGGCATGAAACTCTAATGGGCAGGCTAATAGGTTCTTTAACTCAACCTGCTAATAATCACACCATTATCTATAGGTTACAGATGATTGGTTCCTTCTGTATTAGTAGCCAATGAGCTTGCGTGCTCAATCTTTAAATACACGAGTTAACATTTGATTAGCAGTGCAGCGTGCTTCAGAAATCATCTAAGTACATGGGTTTTTATACTATCACTGTGCGTTTTTGCGTAGTCTGCTCTATCGATTCTATGTCAAGTTAACAGTCTGTTTAATGCTTAGAGAGAATTACTAAGCATATTAGCAGCTAGCGCATATGCATGTTGTGTAAGGATACAGAGACAAGCTTGCTGAACTTTAAATGGAAACAGGTTTCGCTTTTGTATTCACATTCTAACGAAGCTACAGCAAGTATTTCGTACAGCAGCAGCAGCAGCAGCAGTATGGATAACAAATTCAGATAGCAATGGAGCGAATATCAACAACGATAGAACGCAGCTGACGTTGCAGTGCGTACCGTGTGCAGGCCTAAAGTTACCTGTTGCTATTTGAGTGAGATGAGTTTGTGTCGGCTAATGAGTTGATCATGCAATGCGAATATTATCATGATTAAAATGCAAACATGTTTTCATCTTATTTACATACTAAGTACGCGAGCAGCTCTATTCGGATTTATATTGGGCATATACTATTTCATAACTACAGGACGAACAGCGATTTTGCAAGGTCGGTATGTTACCGTCATCTAATTAATAGATTTCACGTAGAATGATATTTATCATTTCAACTTACTTTAGAGTGTGCCAAGGCAGTTCCATGTATCCTCAAACGAAGCAAGAGCGCCTCAGTTGATGCTAATATGTATTTTGTGTTATAATCTGTAGTATAATCTGTGTTTGCGCTCTGGATAACATTAGGTGTTTTCTATATGCGGTGTGTTGCAGCGGCAGGCAGTGTGGCTTAATTATGGACACGCTTTGTTGATCTGAGCGGTGGCTGCATGTCTGTCAGAAATCACTCTCTCTGCTTAAAACGTCGAGGTATTCGTTAACAACAGGAGTGTAAATAGGAGACGCTTGCAGTGCGGACAGCTCATTGACGTAGCGGGACTTTCGAGTTCGCTACTGAGATGAGTGAACATTTTGCATGCTCTCGCGGCCATACTTTTTCATGTGTGTTTATACTGTGAGGACCGACGGTCGGTCGCACGCTGTGGCATTTAGGAACTGATGTTATGGGATTCACTGTCAAATTGCATCGATTGACATAACCATTGCATATGGGACAAAGATATAATAGTAATGCATTAGCATGCAACCCAGACAAGATAAAAATATAAATTCAAAATATTTTGAGTTTCTATCGAAATCTCATTCATATAATGACTTGTAAATCTAAATGTTTCACAGTATTGCTATTCTTATGGTGGAGACGTTGCTTGTACAGCATCTGTATTAAAGCACCCTCACTAAATTCTGGTAAATTTCCGGATTCTGGAACCGGGCTGGGCATTCATGTCTAAACATAAACCTTTTCTTTTAATCTATGAAACACCGACTATGCTTATTTGTCTTAGAAGGGTGTTTACAGTCTGCAATGATGTAGGAGTAAAATACAAGCATACAGCAGCAGCGATACGTATTTTATACAGTAGCAAGCCATCATTGCAACTAAGCATGGAGGACATGAGAACGTATTGACATCCAACCGGGGCTCACTTATTTGCTCAACTTTCAACAACACTCCAAGGCTGATGTTTTCATGTACCTACGTGTGTTTCGGGCTGGGTCAGCTGATGCGTGTTAGAGTCATGCTCATTAATTTTCCGTTCATCGATGAGTTTACTTTTATAGGAGTATACAGGGTTTGACAATGACATTATCAAACGATGCTACATCATTATACTATTATTTGCTCAGGTGGTCGTGGAGGGTTTCTTATCTCTATTAGCCTGCAACGTTTTACCATTTGTTAAAGCCACACATAATTCGCGTTCTAATTGGTATTTATTCATAATTCGCGTTCTAATTGGTATTCACACATAGTCATAGGCCACTAGGGTTAAGCCATTCGGCGTGGTAGCCCAGGCACACATAGCCATATTGTTCACTAGAGCTAAGCCATTCGGCGTGGTAGCCCAGGCACACATAGTCTAATAGGCCACTAGAGCCAAGCCTTACGGCCCAAAATTACTTAGTTGTGGCATGCATACACTGGTATGTTCACATAGGGCTACACTGCGAGATGCTTCACGCGCCTTATATGCACCTCATGGCAGCCCACATGTCTAACGGCTAGATCTACTTGGGGGGAATAATGCGTAGGCAGATCTAGTCCGCCAAGACCAAGCATATGCCCCATTCTCATACTCAAAATGTATGGGCCAGGCACACACAGATAGCATACACACGGTTCCTATGGCTCTTCGGAGCAGCAGCAGTACATATGTTTTGGCGGTAGATCTGCTGGGGGGTGAGGGTGAATCATCATCTTGCCTTCTGCATTGAAGGGGGATCTTCTGACATACAGTACAGTGGGCTTGTATTGTTCAAATATCATGTCACCTGCTCTGTTGGGGAGTTATCATGTATGCTATATTGTACAGCAGCAGCATGTCTTACTTGCTCACAGCAGCGTGTCGTGTATGTATTGGCAGTAGCAAGTCCCGTACTTGCTCTGCAGCAGCAGCAGCAATAATCAACAACAGCAGCAGCAGCTATAAAGCAGCAGCAGCGTAGCAGATCTATTCCGCCAAGACCAAACATATCTACATTGTCATACCCATTACCATGCCAAACACTCCGAGAGTTGTCATGACAGAAATACAAAGTTCTGGCATGAAACTCTAATGGGCAGGCTAATAGGTTCTTGAACTCAACCTGCTAACAATCACATCATTATCTATAGGTTACAGATGATTGGTTCCTGCTGTATTAGTAGCCAATGAGCTTGCGTGCTCAATCTTTAAATACATGAGTTAACATTTGCTTAGCAGTGCAGCGTGCTTCAGAAACCCTCCACCTTCCCCAGCTCCACCTGTATAGATCTGCTACGGGTTATCATGTATGCTATATTGTACAGCAGCAGCATGTCTTACTTGCTCACAGCAGCGTGTCGTGTATGTATTGGCAGTAGCAAGTCCCGTACTTGCTCTGCAGCAGCAGCAGCAGCAATAATCAACAGCAGCAGCAGCAATAAAGCAGCAGCAGCATAGCAGATCTATTCCGCCAAGACCAAACATATCTACGTCATACCCATTACCATGCCAAACACTCCGAGAGTTGTCATAACAGAAATGCTGCTCTTTTAAAATTTCTATTCATTAAAGAATCCTGAAAAAACTTTCTTAAACATCAAATAATTGTTAAGGAACACAGACTCACAACGATGTAGAAGTGAATATGAGAGTTTATTGGATGTAGCAGGTAAAGTAAACAAGCAGGTAAGTAAAGCAGTCAAAGCAGCAATGCAATAATGGATGGAAATACTGACAGTTCTTTGTATTGTAGGTGATTGAGGAGGTCATGGATGACCGCAGCTGAAGCACACACTTTGGATGGCAAGTGGAGAGAGAACAGAGTCTAATGAGGAAGATGCTGTAGACACAGAGGATCAGGGAGAAGCTGGAGACACAGAGGATCAGGGAGACGCTGGAGACAATAGCATACGCTGTACAAAGGTAAGTGCTGACAGGTAAGTGAGTCCTTCTTCAAACGAGACCAGACAAAGTGCCAGAGTGATGTGTGTGCTTAAATGCTGCTTGTGTGATGAGGTGATGATGATCAGGTGCGGGTGATTGTTGAGCGTGAGCAGGTAAGCAAAAGGAGGGATGATGGGAAATGGAGTTCGGGGAAGGTGAGAGAGATGGTGACCGTGACAGTACTCCCCCCTCCCGGTAGGCGTGTCCTCGCGCCGTAGATAGAACAACCGGGGAGGGAGGGCGGGCATCCTGGAGTCTTAACAGGAGGGTGAGAGTGGCGGTGCAAGTAGGTATGAAGCCTCCAGGGCGGAGCTGGCAACTCAGGCGACCAGGGCAGAGACGGCAACTCAGGCGACCAGGCGGAGCTGGCCGTTCAGGGCGCCATGGCGGTGCGGCCTCTGTCGCCTTGCCCTGGACCCCAGGCTCGGCCACTATGGCCGAGCCGAGCCTAAAAAATTTCTTGGGAGGAGCTATTGGTTTCTGGGCTGGAATGGACCTTGGAGTGGACTCTGGAGCAGACTCAGGGACTGGAGCGGACTCTGGAGCAGACTCAGGGACTGGAGCAGACTCTGGGGTTGGAGAAGACACTGGAGCATACCTAGGGGCTGGAGCCATCTCTGAGCGCCAAGACATCCCCTCATACTCCATTAAACTCCTAAGGGCACAAGTGTGGTGACCATTACGGTTGAGGGCTCATGCATGGCGGACATTTTGGCTGAGGGCTCAGATGTGGCGGCCATCTTGGCTGAGGGCTCGGATGTGGCGGCCATCTTGGGAAGAGGCTCTGGAATGGCGGCCATCTTGGAATGAGGCTCTGGAATGGCGGCCATCTTGGGACGGGAGTTCTGACTGACGGCCATCTTAGGATGAGGCTCTTGGGCTGGCTGGAAAGCATACGAGGGAACAAAACTCTCCAGACATATGGAGATGGCCTCTCCAGTTCAACCCAGCAAGATCGGGGAGTTCCCGGGGGTCGACATAGTTGGCCCCAATCCTGTACAACACCTTTATGGTCTCGTCTTCCAAGAGGCTGGTCTGGAAGAGAATGCAGAATTTTGCGGTGTAGGTAAACAGATTGCAGCTGGATTGCGCCGCCGCCGCAATCTGTCCCGCGAATTCTCACACATCTTTTACAGTGTTGCTCATCTTCCTTTTAGTAGGTCTGGTCTTCTGTTATGGAACACAGACTCACAATGATGTAGAAGTGAATATGAGAGTTTATTGGATGTAGCAGGTAAAGTAAACAAACAGGTAAGTAAAGCAGTCAAAGTAGCAATGCAATAATGGATGGAAATACTGACAGTTCTTTGTATTGCAGGTGATTGAGGAGGTCATGGATGACCACAGCTGAAGCACACACTTTGGATGGCGAGTGAAGAGAGAACAGAGTCTGATGAGGAAGACGCTGGTGACACAAAGGATCAGGGAGACGCTGGAGATAGGGATGGGTAGTTCGACACCCAGTGTCGACACACTTCTCGAGTTTTCGACACACTAGTGCTCCGAAACAGTGTTCCAGAGCATTGTTTGAAATGAGGCTGTCACGTGACCTGTGGAAATGAAGCTTTGTTACCTCACTGACACGTCAAACTGGGCTCAAACAAACGAATATTTTCTAAAGCTGGTGATGTGATTAGAACAAAAGGAGCCGCTTAAGTTCCAGCACAGTGAAACAATATTCTTGAATAAAAATATGAAATTGCATTTGTATTTGTGCATTTGTGTGTTTTTTTTTTTAACAATGTGCATGTTTGTTGTTTTGTAAGGAACACACAAAAAATGGTGCAATGAAAAAATCATAGACCTAATTTATTGGCGTATTAATCTATGTAGAAGGTGAAAAGATACAAGTTTGATGCGAGTAAAAACAGAAAGAACAGAAAGTCTTTATTGTCATTGTATTGTGCAAAATGCAATGAAATTTCGCTGCACACACGGGCCACCATCTTTCTAATGACATATATGGTTAATAAATATACAAATAAACCTTACAATGACATCCCACCGAACAAAACTGAATGACACAGGTAGTGTAGGAATTTTTATTGACCACCAGATGGCGAAGTAGAGCACTGTTTCAAAAGCTTCGAAGCACCGATGCAGTTTGTTGTAAAAGCCTCACTGCTTCAAAAGCTTCGTTCGTCACATCCCTAGCTGGAGACAATAGCATACGCTGTACAAAGGTAAGTGCTTACAGGTAAGTGAGTCCTTCTTCAAACAAGACCAGATAAAGTGCCAGAGTGATGTGTGTACTTAAATGCTGCTTGTGTAATGAGGTGATGATGATCAGGTGCGGGTGATTGTTGAGCGTGAGCAGGTGAGCAGAAGGAGGGATGATGGGAAATGGAGTTCGGGGAAGGTGAGAGAGATGGTGACCGTGACAATAATCATATTAGAATGATTTCTGGAGGATCATGTGACATTGAAGACTGGGGTCTTATACAAAGGTTAAGAAAAAAGTGCAGCTAAATTCTAAAGGGAAAATATTCAGTGGTTGGAAAAGAGAGTTAAGTCCTTACAGTACTTAACCTGCTACATGAATTTTATCTTTCTCTCTCAATAAAAGAGGTCACCATTCATTATAAGTCATCTGAATTCTCAACAGTTAGTCCGATATTACATCTCATATTTGAGCAAAACTAGTTACACTAAAGTCTATTAAACATAAAACCATTTAGAACATAATTTAGATATCTTTTGAAACAATATTAATCCTGTGCTTTGTTCCAAACCTTTTGCATCTCAAAACATTATTCTGTTATGTCAACAAATCATTGAAACATATGATCCATAAAAGGTGTAACCTAACACGTGAGAATTAGTTTTATATTTCAAACATCAGGGTGGAGTCCTTACAGAATTATAGAGTTGTCGTTGTTCGAAAGCGTGTGTCGTTTAACTGTGGATGCCAAGTGTGAAACCTCAGTTCCAGTTCTCCAGCATAGCATTTAGCATTCAGAGGGTTCAGAGTTTAGAAGAGGATGGAGAAGAGAGAGAAAGAGGGTCAGGTGAGCCAAGAGGGATGCTGATGGAAGATTAGAAAGATGAGACAGTTAAACCTTCATCCTCCCCCTGTCAAGACAACTTCTGCATCATTTGTTTTGCTTTAATGTTCAGTGTAAAGTACGAGTCCAATGTCAAGTGTGTGGGATTTACAAGCTATCAATTATGTGATCATGTTTTCTACAAGACATTGAATACAAGAAGTCTGAAATCTTTTGTTATGTCAGATTATCTGATTGAAAGATTTCTCTGTCATTAGGTCTAGGAGACACTCCTGGAGATCAGATAAATGACAGGAGATCAAGTGCATCTCAAGTGCTCATGTCCCAAATGTTTATAACCATTCAGGAAAAACAGACTCTTCAACAAGTTGCTTAAATGGCAAGGGTTGTTAAAAGGTTAACCGCAATAAAACAAACCTCAGAACCAGTACAAGTCCTCCCCATTGGGGTGAAAAGTTTATTCTTTTAAGTTGAGACAGTTAATTGCTCATGACATTGCAGATAAAAATAAATCAAGACCCTGGGGGATCCTGAATCTCAAAGACATTTTTATTCAAGCCACAGATACATTTACAGACTAAAATAATCAATAAAAAGCAGACTCTCAGACAAAAAGACAGCAATATGGCAGTTTGCAAACATCATTTGTCATAAAGTACCTGCAACGTCGAGTAGATAAATATCTAGTATCATTATAACTTCATTCTGAGGTCATATACTTAAGCCACAATTAAAAATACACTAGATATATCAACAAAATATCAAACCAAGAGAAACGTTTTGCTCTATAACATAAACTGCACATGCCCATACCGAAAGCGTGAATTCTGAAGCAGTTATGCTAATTTTTTTAAAATGTACGTTTCTAATAAGTAACTAGATAAGATGGTTTGAGGTGTGAGTGTGTGCAGTTTACGTGTAGAACAAAACATCAAAGTATTGTCAAGTTATGTTTACCACAGGCTTTATTTTACACATAAATTAAAAACCCCTCTTATAAAACCCCATAGGAAAATCTTGAAGGAACCAGCGGCGAATTAGGCTGTGTCCGAAAACTTAGGCAGGTGACTTGTTACCTCGCTTCCTTATCAGGCAATAACTTTTTAGGCAGCATTGGCGCATGAAGGTACCTCACAAAAAAAAAAAAAAAAAATAGTATTTAATTACTACAGTAGTAATTTCTCACTAGAAATGACATGAGTGATCATCTATGATGCCTTCAAAAATCGATCAGATGAAGGTATCCCAGGACACAGGAAGTGAAGCTAACATTGGATTTGGATGTGCCTTATGCCTTCCTACCTTGGAATGCATCCTCCGAAGGCAGTATTTTTAAGCTTTCGGATGCAGCATTAAGGCCAATTTATACTTCTGCGTTGAGTGTATGCCATAGTTTACGTCGTAGGCAACGCACGTAGCCGACACTGTCATTTCTACTTCTGCATTCTGTCTGCATTGCTCTGCAATTACACCACCGAAACGCTAGTTGGCAGCAGAGGTGGGTAGTAACGAAGTACATTTACTTCGTTACATTTTATTTAGTATTTTTCGGGAAAATTTGTATTTTTAAGATTAGATTTGAATGTGGGTACTTTAATTTTAACTTGAGTAAATTTCTAATGAAAAATCTGAACTTTTACTTCGCTACGCAGGCCGACTTTCCTCTCGTTACTTTATTTTGATGCAATACTGTACATGTCAAAAAATGCGTAGTTTATTCCAAGCGCGCTGTTTCTTTTTTCATGAACGATGCCCCATTCACAAATGAATCACTCTTCTGAGTCAATTCTGTTCAAAGACTTGATCAAACAAATTGGCAAAACTGTCTAAATTGGTTCGCAAATCAGTTTGAATGATTTGTTCAGTTCCCTGCACGCACTGAATCGTGTGGAGTGGTTTCTCACTCGGAGCTTTGGATGAAGTGGCAGTGGACCTACAGTCAATTAAAAGCAAATCTGCAAATGCGTCCTATTGTTCGCCAGTATCTTTATTAGTTAAACTGCGTATGCTGTCTGTGAACAATTCCACAGGTATCGATTTCAATTCATCCAGCCAATAGCCTACATTTTACAACCAATTACTCCATGATAACGCCACCACTACAAAGTATGTAGCATTTTTTTTTTCTTTTTTTTTTTTTTTTTTTTTACATATATCTTAATTTATACATTAAATAAGCTACCAGAGAGTATGAAATGAACGCCCGCCGTTCCGCAGTCATTTGTGTGTAGCCTACCTATTGCGCAGTGGCGGCGCCGGCGACCTGTTCTTCTTGAAAACTAACGCCTTTGCGTAGACACAGTTAACCAGTTAACACAGACAGTTTACACGCAGTTTACACAGACGGAAGAAGATCCGTCATTGTGTATTTAATCATTGTTTGTGTTCCGATGTTCAACGGTTTTGAGCGCGAGCACATGTAAAGAATTTTCTCTCTTTCTTCTTTCAAATGTAGCTGTACACATTATTAATATACAAAGCAAAGGACATGCAATGATATTCGGTCTACAGATACCAGAAATAATGCTCTCTTGTTGCAAAGACATCTAATAATGATGATAATAACAATAATTTAAATATCTATTTAAATAATAACATGCTATTGTGTATATATATATATATATATATATATATATATATGTATAATTTAAATCTTTATCTAAATAAATATCTATCTAAATAATAACATGCTATTGTATATTTTATATATATATATATATATATATATATATATATATACATTTATATATAGTTACTTTGTAATTATATATATATATATATATATATATAAAATTACAAAGTAACTAGCTACTTGAGTAGTTTTTTCATTGGATACTTTTTTACTCTTACTCAAGTAACTATTAAGATTATTACTTTCACTTTTACTTTGAGTAAATATTTCTCTAAGTACTTGTACTTTTACTTGAGTACAGTTTTTGAATACTCTACCCACCTCTGGTTGGCAGTGGGGTTTCTATGTTTCACTGAGTTGAGTTTCTTCGCTGCTGTTTTGAGTTTAGGCTACTACAAACAATGGCGACTGAACTCATGTTGGAGTTGGAGCTGATCTATGTTGAAAAACAGTTACTTTTAGTGAAATTACTAAAACTAAAATGTAGAAACGACAGAAGGTGTCAGAGGAGATGATACGTACGACCTGTGAACTGGTTGAGGCAGAAGGAGGGTGAATTTTCTGTGCTTGTCTGGCCACTGAGAGACATGGACGAGGAAATGCATTTCAGATACGCCGGATTAAATGGGGTTGTCACTCCTGAAATTTTACAGTGTATACATGGCCATTGTCTTCAGCTTTGTGCCGTCTGTAGAAAACTTTATTGTGTTTGAATTATTGGTACATTTATTCAAATAATCACAAGCTTCTGCCTAAATAGGTGTCTTTGTTGGCATAGTGATCTAACGGCTAATTCATAGCCTGACCTGTTGTCGGTTGCAACGACAAACTCATTGTCTTGTTCAGCATCACTCTATGCTCAACCCTAAAGAGAGCAACTGTTGTTTTCACTTTTGTCTTTCTTGTGTCAAACATTCATTTCTGTTCTGGTCTCAGTACAGTTCACCTCAATAGAACTTAAGATGTTTGATAATAAGATTTTTTAAAATGTTTTTGAAAGAAGTCTCTTTATAAAATATATTTGAATACATTTTGAAATGTAGTTTATTCCTGTGATGGCAAAGCTGTATCTTCAGCAGCCATTACTCCAGTCTTCAGTGTCATATGATCCTTCAGAAATCATTATCAATGTTGAAAACAGTTGTGTTGCTTAATATTCTGTGATACATTTTTTTAGGGTTCTTTGATGAATAAGAACTTCAAAAGAACAGTCTTTATTTGAAATAGAAAACTCTTGTAACATTATAAATGTCTTTACCTTAACGTCTGATCAATTTAATGCATGCTGAAATATATTAATTTCTTACAGAAAAATTGTACTGACTTTTGTAGTATTGTACAAGGTAGTATTGTGATGTATTTGGGGTTAACTTTACATGAACATCAAGACAGAACTACTACGTCAACCTAGAACATCTCAAAATACAGCCAGTTGTGTTTGATCATTTGACTTTCTTGGATCAGTAAATCACTAAGTCAACTCAGGTTTACAAAAATATCTTAAGACCACTAAATAATAAGAGATTTGTGTCAGATTTATAAGTTTTTTAGATTCTTTTTGGGATTAGAGTAGCATGATTTTTATGAAGCCCTACAGAGAACCAGAACAACAGAGATATGGCAATAAAAACAAAAAAAAAATCTGGCGAATTACGTGGTCTGCCATACAAATGCATACTGTACATCATGCATTTAAACTATCCTCAGAATTGCACTGAATTCAGCTGTATTGCCCTTTCTGTCATGCAAAATAAAACATTGTCTAACATTGTCTCGTCAAAAAAAAAAAAAAAAAGTCTCGCCATTACAGCTGTTTTGTTTTTACAATAATAAACTGCCATGAAAAAATCATTTGAATAATGACGTGATGTCACAAGATGCAACACTAAAAAGGAAAGAATTGCCAATTACACTTCGGTACAGGCATCAGAACTGTGTCTTCTTGCAGCAGATTAATTCCTGGCGCTGTTTTGACTCCTTTACACATTTTATAGCACTTTGTGAGTTCTTAGCTGGTAAAAGTACCATCATATGTACGCACATTATACAGCACACAGCATTGTTTTGGATGTTTGGTAAGTTTTGTCGCAAAATATACTTCATAAATGCCTTTTTTTGTATGTATCTTTAGGTTCAGTGTTAAAAATGACAGTGTAAATGCTAAGCAAAATAGGACTAAATGTACCATTTTCTTTTTTGGTCCGGATCAAAAGAACCAAGAGAACTGAACTACAAGTGTGAACACACCCTCTGATGCCACAAACAAACTTTTGCCAAATCCATTGGTTATTTCATTCTCAAAAGCACGTCAACTTGGTACCTTCATAACACGACAAATTAGGTGCTGAAGGCCTCAGTTGAATGGGCATGTTAAAGGGTTAGTTCACCCAAAAATGAAAATTATCCCATGTTTTACTCACCCTCAAGCCATCCTAGGTGTATATGACTATCTTCTTTCAGACGAACACAATCGGAGATACACACCCTGACGAAGGCAATATAGCCGCAACACGTAGGTGTGCAGACTGTGCACTTGTCACCTGTTTTTAACATTTAGCCATGATGAAATAAAGGCTTTTTAAAAACTTTTTCTATAAGATTCGAGTGCCTTGGACCATCCTTAATTTTACGAGTTGAACTATCCTTTGCACCCAAAGAGCACCGAGATGGAATTCATACCCCATGCAGCACTTCTTTTGCATTCTTTGCTTTGACAGTCGGAGATATATTTAAAAATATCCTGACTCTTCCAAACTTTATAATGGCAGTGAATGGTGGGCCCGATTTTGAAGCAAAAAAAAAGTGCATCCATCCATGGGAAAAGTACTCCACAGGGCTCTGGGGGGTTAATAAAGGCCTTCTAGAGCAAAGTGATGGGTTTTTGTAAAAAAAAAAAAAAAATCCATATGTAAAACTTTATTAAGAGAAATTTTAAAGAGAAATTCAAAGTATTTCGATATAAGAGAAGAGGAGCTTGAGTTTGTTGCCCAGCCCTATTTGTTTAAATCGCGAGAGGCATCTAAGCTTATGCTACTCCTACATCCTACGTCATACATTGCGTCAGGGGTTACTCTTGTGGCGCAAGTTGATTTGCGCAGTATGAGTATGGTCGTCTGCCGGAAGCTAGTTATTTTAGATTATAAAGTTTTAAATATGGATATTTTTATTACAAAAACCCATCGCTTCGCTACAGAAGGCCTTTATTAACCCCCCGGAGCCGTGTGGAGTACTTTTACAATGGATGGATGCACTTTTTTTGGCTTCAAAATCGGCCCCCGACTGCCATTATAAAGCTTGGAAGAGCCAGGATATTTTTAAATAAATCTCCGATTGAATTCGTCTGAAAGAAGAAAGTCATATACACCTTGGATGGCTTGAGGGTGAGTAAATAATGGGGTAATTTTCATTTTTGGGTGAACTATCCCTTTAACATGCCAGTTCAACTGGGGTCTTCAGCACCTAATAAACTGCAGTGTGTTTGCAGCTGAAGTGATATCAACTGAACGTGTGATATTGCTCATATTTCATACTGACCTGCCAGCCAGTTTTCCTCTGGTGTTTTTAAACAGTGAGAACATTATGCCCCTTCTTTTTTTTTTCCCTATTTTATCTTTGGCCGACTTACATTCACATATTTTTTACTAAATGCCCAGGTGAATGACCCTAGAAGAGGAACATCGTAACCTAAACACACACACACTGCACACACCCTCAGCAGTGTATTAAAGACAAAGACATCACTCCGGTCGTGCTCTGCTGCCTTTTAAGTCCTCCAGGAACTTTTCAATTCCTCACGCTCTGCTGCTCCTGTAGAACACTTCGTCTAGCAAAAATTTCAACCTGCAACTTTCCTCTTTTTACTACATCATATGATCTGCCCAGCAGCCAATCAGAGGCCTAGGAGAGGATTAGGTTATGGTTAGGCGGCCGGCCCATTGTGTTAGAGGGGAACTAAGTGGGCGAGCGGAGGTGTAGTCGGGCGCTGGGTGTCACCTGAGATCAGGTGTGTTCTCTGTGAAGTTTATGTTGTAGGTGCCAAACTGGGGGAAGGTATTAGGCATTCCACCATAATCTGTCTTTTCATTGATCATATAATAGTTTCATTAGAATAAAGAGAAGAAATGAAACACAAGCACATAATCAGAGGCAGTGCACAGGGGCGGGTTGCGTTTCGGTAATGCTCACATTCCACACTTAAACACCCTGTCTACACACATCTATACCTGCTGGAAGCCAAGAGCAATTGCGTTATGCAAGAAAGGTTAAGTGAGTTGTTAAAAGTGGGTAAGAAATATATATATATATTTTTTGCATACAAGTTTACTAGAGACATACTCTGAGAAAAAAAATAACTTTCAAAAGTTAAGAAAAGTTCAAAAGGAAAGATTTCTTAATATTTTATAGACATCTCTTATGCTTACCAAAGCTGCATTTATTTGATTCAAAATACAGTAGAAACAGTAATATTGTGAAATATTATTACAATTTAAAATAAATAATAAAAAATAAAATAGTGTATATCTTGTTTCAGATTAGTAATTTGACTCTTTAAGGCTAAATGTGTTTAATTGACATGCTTCAACCTCATTGTCTGTATAATGTGTTTAACCTTTTGTAAATGCATTGTACAAGTCAATATATTACTCAGCACCAGCAAAACAAGTTTGTCTGCTGAAATGCATTGGTTACTCAGATAGAATGAAGTCTCAGATTCCAATTTATGAATCATTTTATTTCAGATGTTATGCCAAAAGACAGTTATGCAAAAGTGGCACAAGGTTTCTAACATACCCTTAGAAATGACATATAATGGCATTTTTCAGCTATAAGCTCTAATTTTAAGAGACAATATGAAAATGCAGAGCATGAGAAGTGCTTGAGAATGTTACTTTCAAATGCAATGTGCAACATATTGCATTACTACGGAAGCCTTAAGAGGCCTCTTAAGGCTTCCATGCGTTACTCCTATTAAAAGTAACAAGTTATTTAAGTTACATTGTTTCTTTTTTATGGCATGTGACCTAATATATGTGATGCATTAGATACTGTACTTTTGCAATAATATGTTTGTTTGAGAGATTTACACTACAAAATCCAGTAAATGCACTGAATAAATAGAAAAACTAACACTAACAACAAGTAACTTCTTTTATTGTGGTTTAAATTCAAAAAGTAACGTTACTTTTCTTGTTACTACAGTACTTTTGCAACTTTTGACTGCACGGAAGCTACATTGGAGCTTTTATAAATCGGATTTCTGTCTTCTGGACTGGTTAAAACAATTAAACTGGCACCAACTTCGGCACAAATCTAAAAGGCACTTAAAAATGGAAGGAGGTGCAAGTGACTGGAAATACTACAGATGAAATCAAGCCTGGCAGTGGGAAAAGAGGGTGGACCATTAAACGGATGTTAGCGAGGCAAAGGGACGCTGCAGCACAGACACCCTCGGCGGTACTTTCATCTGCACGGCGTCAGGTTTGGCCTGTGAGGGGGTCTGTATATATCCTGCCGAAACCAATATGGCTTTGCTCACGCCACACAAAAGGACCCCTGCTTAGGGCTGTCCTACATGTGCCTGTAGTGAAGGAAGGGGCGTTCGAGATCGGGCCGGAACATGGGCAGCCGCGGCGGGCGGGGATGCAGGAGAGAGCCCTGGGCTTAATTGGCAGCGTGTGCTCGGCTGGAGACCATTGTTCAGGTAAAAGAGGCTTAGCATCGCAGCACGCTAACAGTGCACAGAGTCTGCTTTGACACGTGTATGGAGCTTAATCTCGTTGGAAGGGGGGCAATTTTCTCGATGGAGGGGGCTGGTAATAATGAGATAGGGTGAAACGGGGAGGGGATGGAGGACCCCCGTGAAGAAGTCAATGGCTCTGTTGACTTTGTTTTGACTTTACATCAACATGTGATTCTCAGTTAATTGGCCCGTCAGTGTTCCAGAGGTCAGACGACTCTTAACTCAGAGGAAAAAAATGCACTGCTCTTACTTACTGTACAGCGAGTTTTATATCACAACAGTACTTTACAAACAAGTTGATTTCTATCTCATTGGAAAGAAAAATTACAAATGAGACCTCTTAAATGTCTCAATTGTTTCTTCTAGACAGCAATGTGATTAAATGGAGAGCAAATGGATATCTGATAAACTGCTTCCTGTTTCTTAGTTATTCTTCTGAAAACGTAAAAGTAATCACAGATATATCTTATCTAGAGTTCAAAAAACATCTCAATTATGTCATAAACAAAAGAAAGAACAAGTTAGAAAATAGACTAAAACATTACATAATTACTATTCTCAAAATAGTCTATTAAAAGAGCAAAATAAAACAAAAGACAAACTTTAAAACATGATAGATAAATAATAAGTTTTTAAAAACAATGATTAAAATATACACTCCTGTTCCAAATGTTGATGTCAGTAAGATATTTTTTTTAACAAATGAATACTTAAGTATAAATATCACATTTTCCACAAAAATATTAAGCAGCACAACTGTTTTCAACATTGATAATAATAAGAAATGTTTCTTGAGCAGCAAATCAGTGCAACAATCGCAGTTTGTTTAGTTTCATTGTGTTTTGGTTTCGTTTTCATTGTGTTCCCTTTCCCTATCCAGTTCTGTTTGCTGCTCTGATCCCTTAGTTACTGATTACCTTCACCTGTTGTTCATTTAGTTACCTTTATTATCTCTATATATTTAAGCCATCAGTTTCTTATATGCTATATTCTCAGATTGTTGTGTAAACGACGAAAATAGATCACTCACTTGAGGACCACACAAGGGACTTTTTATATTTGGCGTGCCTCACCCACTATCTGGACTGCTTGCTTTGCGTATTTTTCCACACCAGCCTCAGTGAGCAGTCCAAGGCATGCCTGCCCGTGAATGGTCCTCGGGGGGATTTCGCCACGTTTGTGGAGTGGGTGCTGGTGAACAACGGATCAGCGTTAACTATCTGTCCCACTCCAGATCCAGAGCCCAGCCAGCCGCCTCCCACACCCTGCACAGAGCCTACGCCAGAGCTCACCCCAGACGAAAAGCCTGAGCATGCTGCGATGCCAACACCAGAGTGGATGCCTGAGACTATCATCGCCCCGGAGCCCGCACTCAATGAAAAGTCTGACCAGGTGCGTAGGGTGGCATCTGTAAATTTTTTATGAGGATTTGAAAGAGGATTTTCCCCTTAGTCTCCTATCTCTGCTGATTCCACCCAGCTCCAAGTCTCCTTGCTTTTCTACCAAAGCAAGCCAGTCCTCTGGCCCCACCTCTGCTGGTTCCCTTCAGTTTCTCGGCTCCTCCGCTGTTTACTCCACTCTGTTGTACGGATCCGCCTCAGGTCTTCCTGTCTCCAGTTATGCCTTGGCACTTCGATCACCTGGCTCCACCTCCAGCTGCCGAGCCCATCACTCCACCTCGGCTCGCGATCAGTCAGCCCCACATTGGCTCCTTCCTCCCTTGAATCCACCTGGGGCTGTCGTCCTTATGGCTCCACTGGGCTCCTTCATCCCTCCGAATCCACCACAGTCAGTCGTTGCTCGGTCTGCACCACAGACTTCTGGGCCTTCAGCTGCACTTTGTCCCCTCCACTCCTTCGGCTCCGTTGGACTCCACCTTCCCTCTGACTCTGCCTTGGTCCTCAGTCACGCCGGCTCTGTTTCAGTCCTCTGGCACCCTCGCTACACTTCGTCACTGTCTCTCCGTCTCGGCCTTCAGATTGATCGCCCGGTCTCATCAGCTCTTCGGCTCCACCTGGGTCTTCACCTCCATCAGCTCCATCTCAGTCTGTCACCTGGGTCCACCTGCCAAGTCTCCACCATGGCTTCTCCCTCTCTCGACTCTGCTGTGGGCCTTCACCCTGGCTGTGCTCTGGGTCCCCACCTGGCTCTTCCTGCTCTCATCTCCTCACTGGCTCCTTGCACCGTTATCACCACCCTGGTTTCGCCCGCCATCATCTACTCCTGTATCCTACCTGCCGGCCCCTCGTCCTCCTCCAAAGCCCCCTCCCTCCTCAGTTGGACACTTATTGGCACAAGAACGTGCCTTCCGGAAGGGGTAGCTACTGTAACAATCTCTGTTGTTTAGTCTGTTTAGTTTGATTGTGTTTTGGTTTCATTTTCATTGTGTTCCCTGTCCCAATCAGGGGTGCATTTCCCACAAGCATCGTTAGCCAACTAACATCACAAGTTCCATCGTTACTAACATAGTTCAACGATTTGGTGTTTTCCGAAACCATAGTTCAAACAAACATTCGCAAACTGCATCGCAAACTTGTGTGGTTGGAACAACAGCTCTCGAGCTGTGGTTATAAGCATAGTTTCTTGTTTTTTTTTAAATCATTATCTTGAGCAAAATAAGCAAGCTGACATTAAGTACAATGTATATCTTTTAGTTCGAATATATACAAATGTAATTTACATATTTTAGTTTGTCGTGAGATTTTATGCACCGTTTTTGAAGAAACCGAGCTCTAGTATGTAAGAACGAGCCTATGATTCAATCTGGAAATAAAGCAAAATAACTGAGAAAAATGAGAATTAGTGCTCAGATGCCATGTCCGTAATTTATAGCAAAATTTTTTTGCATTAATTCGATCTCAAACGGATTCATTTAAAGAAGTTATTACTCCTTCACCTGCGTGACATCATTCACCAACGTGGCTGAACGACAGGTTTGCATCAATACGGTTTCGGGAAACAGTCCTGACTAGCAAGTTGATTTGTTCATCGATGAATCGTACTATGGTAGTGAAGCAGCGAGTTACGTTGTTGTACGGGAAACGCACCCCAGACTGTTTGTTTGCTACTTAGTTCCCTTAGTTACTGATTACATTCACCTGTTGTTCATTTAGTTATTTTGTTATATCAGTATATTTGAGCCCTCAGTTTCTTCTGTTGATTGTTCCTTGTCGTATTATTATTACGTGGTTGTGTTTTATTATTACTCCTGATTTTCTAAAGTGTGTTCCTTTTGGATTCATTAAAGTCTCTTATGTATTAAAATAGAAAACATTCATCTAACAGTTATTGTAATAATATTTCACAATATTACTGTTTTTACTGTATTTTTAATCAAGATTTGTTTGGGTAAGCATAAGAGACTTCTTTCAAAAAAAGATTATGACCACAAACTTTTGAAAGTTAGAGTATACATTTTGAAAATACACAAATAATGTGTTCAGATTAGCCATCTTACCAAAGTCTCCATCCAAATCTCATTATGAATTCAAATATTTCTTATGGATTTCATCCAAGTCCAGTTTTAGTAAAAACATCTGAGTCTCCTGCATAAAAGACCAAAATCTGATCAAAAAAACTTTTCCTTTGGGATGATATTTTGATACCTAGCATATATGTAGATAGTTTTATACCATGTTATTTACTTCAAAGACTATGGTACATGTACAAAAAACATTGTAATACCGTGGTATGTTTTGTAAATATTTATCTCTGGTTATCATCTTGCACACCCTTGCACACTTTTAACTGCTTTTATGAGCTTTTTATCATTTATCTTAGAGAGTTTCAAGACTTTGCCTTCATGTATGTGGGTCCCAACACTCACAAACAAATGCACACACACAAACATTTAGCCTTTAACTAGTTTAGCGACCACTTAACATATCTAACAGGTTGTAAGCCCCCATGAGTCCAGTTTGTTGGCCAACAAATCCTGAGCAGCAGTGGCTGGTTATTAGAGCGCTCGGTGGGGAGCTGCACAAGAAAAAAGGGCCGGGACTCAGAGACAGCTGGGCCGGGGGCAGAGGGGTTAGACGCCCAGGTATCTCCACCTGTACCATCATCACCGGCCCTGAGAGAAGGCAATTAATTCTCCAACTGCTGAAAGAGGGAGGGAGAGAGTGGTGTCTATGGTGGTGGGGGTCAGATGGTGTGTGTGTGAATGAAAAGTGGATAAATTATTATATTTGAGTGTTTAGTGAAGTGCATATCAATTCATACCAGTTCTATATAAACTTAAGGGACTTGGGATGTGTCTGAATGAGCCACAACAGGTTTTGTGTGTTGTGGTGAAGACTTTTGATTTCTTAAGTCCCCTGACCCTCCTCTTCACTCCCACTGTCTGTGCTGTGTCAGCAGGGGTCATACACACCCACACACACTCTTTGTTCCTATACATTCTCCTCTTATACATTAACATTCATTTAGCAGACACTTTTATCCAAAACGATAAGAAATGGGAAATGCAACAACAAACATTCATGGAATCAATACAAACCTCCGTCATTGCTAGCGAGTACTTGACATAACATACTTTTGGGAAGCTGACGTCCATCAAAAACCATATTAAACCATATTAGTTGACAGATTACGTTGTATATTTGTACTTTCAAAATAAATTAAGGACCATTTAAAACTAACAAGGGAATGTAAATAAAATTATGTAAAATTTAAAGGATTAGTTCACCCAAAAATGAACACAAATTAAGATATTTTGATGAATCCATTGAAATCAACGAAATTACTTTCAAGGTCCATAAAAGTAGTAAAAACATTGTTAAAATAGTCAATGTGACTACAGTGGTTCAACCTTAATGTTATGAAGCGACGAGAATACTTTTTGTGCGCAAAAACAAAACAAAAATAACGACTTTATTCAACAAATTTGTCTCTCCCTTGTCATTTTGCTACGTTATTTACGTTGCAGAGCAGTTTTTTCTTTTAAGAATAATAAGAATAATTCAGATACTAGTTTGTGAGTTATATATAGTGATAATTTGTCATAGTTAAATGCTGCATATGCTTTTACGCAAGCATTCATGTTTTTCAAAGTTTCATAAGCCCGATTCACACACTAACAAAAGTGAAAGCGTTTTCTTTTTCATTCACTGCTTCAGCATAGTTGATATTTAGCTCATCAGACATGCTTAGGAATCAGTGTTCATTTATCCACAAAAAGAGAGCTGTAAAACCAGACCTGTCACCCAGGCCTGCAAAAGAAGTCAGCTCTGCCAGCAGACAGATTGATAAACAGTCAAAGCAGCTGACAGCAAAGGACAGAGGCTGTTTAATAGAGGTAGGAGGAGAGTGACAAACTGCCATTCATGTCATAATGAGGCACCTGACAACAGCTCCGCTCTTAATTACCCAAGCTGCCACCTCTGAGTTTAGTTAGCACATAGAGGGGTGCACAAACACACACACCCATTTCACACTCTTCAAGAGCGGGCTTTCTTCAATAGACTCCCGCATATTCTACCAGACACACTTAAACTAATATATTCTATGGTTTGTATTCTTTATATATGTATTGAAGAGTGCCTTTTCCAAGTCATGGGTTCATTAAATACATCACACAAAGTGTGTACATGGACCTCGTTACTTTATAGGATACTTCATAACCTCAAAGTGCACATCCTGAAGCAGCATTCATGTGAAAGATTATTAAAATGATAATCCATCATTCTGATAAAGCTTCACT
Source organism: Mylopharyngodon piceus (assembly GCA_039654765.1). Lineage (NCBI taxonomy): Eukaryota > Metazoa > Chordata > Actinopteri > Cypriniformes > Xenocyprididae > Mylopharyngodon > Mylopharyngodon piceus. The sequence continues at coordinate 20,686,221 of CM077447.1, forward strand.
GTATTTACACTACTGTTTTAAAGTTTGGGGTTGGTAAGATTTTTATGTTTTTGAAAGTTTCTTATGCTCACCAATGCTGAATTTATTTGAAAATGCAGTAAAACAGTAATATTGTGAAATATTATTATAATTTTAAATAACTGTTTTCTATTGTAATATATTTCAAAATGTAATATATTCCTGTGATGGTAAAGCTGAATTTTCAGCATCATTACTCCAGTCTTCAGTGTCACATGATCCTTCAGAAATCATTCTGATATGCTGATTTTGTGCTCAAGAAACATTCCGTATTATTATCAATGTTGAAAACAGTTGTGCTGGTTAATGTTTTTGTGGAAACCATGATACATTTTTTAATGAATAGAAAAATCCAAAGAACTGTATTCACTTGAAACAGAAATCTTTTGTGACATTATAAATGTGTTTGCTGTCACTTTTGATCAATTTAATGCTGCATTCTTGCTGAATAAAAGTATTAATATCTAAACAAAAACTTCTGAGCAGAAATGTATTGCTCATGTTTGCAGGTTATGAAAGACTTTGTTTCAGAAAAAAAAAAAAGATAAGCTCTGACATCAATATATCAATATTTGTGATCAGAGCACATTTTTTTACAATTACATTCTCTGTTACTCACACATAAGATTGGTGCACAGTTCTGGAGAATTGTTTGCCGTTTCTCCAATGCTTCATTTGAGTTCACCCCAACTGTTACTGGGTTTCTATATCGCTGGTATCAGGTGAGAGAGGACTAGGAGAGAAAGACAAAGTGTGTGAGTTAGCCTGGACAGAGGTTTCAGGTGAAATGACCTGTTTAATTGGCAGTTATAGTGTACTGGATTAAACACTATCACCATATCCGTCCTCTCCTACCTCCGCCTCTCAGCTCCTTTCTGCAGACAAGCAAAGCTGCTCCCGAAACCTACACAAAGTCATTCTAAAACCCTGCAATTAGTGTCCACAGGCCCCATACATTCAAATGGGGACATACCATAGACTTCATAAAGACACTATAGACTAAGCCAAACCCAAAATTCCTAAAAGAAAGCATTTTGCATTTACAGTATTAAATACATTTTTATGAATTATTTTTCCAATTAGACACATTCCTGGATGTCCCAAAAGTAAGTTTTTTCAAATTAAGACCATTTTGTATCCAAATTATAGCTAAGTAAACCTTCACACAAACACACAGCAGCAGCCTACATTCTTTCTAACTGTAAAAGTCCTTATCAATAGTTAATCTTAAATGTGTTTTTAAAAATGCAATTACCCCAATAAACACTGCATTTAAAGACATTTTGCAACCCAATTACACTAATTTATATAACTGAAATGAAGACCTCAGAGTCTACAGGAAAGCGTTCACTGTTGGAGAAATCTGGAGGAATTGTTGATGCCCTCTGTAAGTTTAGTGGGTCTACTAAGATAAGGTTTCACCCTAAAGTCAATCAAAAAAGTCAACTGAAAATGACTCGTTACTATTCTGTTAAATGAGTTTTTCCATCTTATTAAACAAAATGTTTAATTTTGACAGCATTTTTAAGAGAAATATTTGCCATTAAAATGAACACTTGCACCAATCACTTAGTAAATGAATTTTAAGTTCAAAATATTCTTGAATGAACTGTCAACATGTCAATATGTTCTGCTCATCATCACATTACTAATGCCTTTAAAAAGTGAGTAGATGACATTTGACATCTGTCCACGCAGCATTCTGACATACTACACTCATATTAGGTTCTAATATGTACCATTTAGATACTCATATATACACTTTTGGTACGAATATGTACCTTTGAGGTACTAATATGCACTCTTTAGGTACAAAGATGTACCTTTTGAAAGGGTACCGCCCCAATGACAGCTTTTATACCTTTTTTTCTGAGAATGTATGGTACAATATGTTATAACCCTTGAAAATCAATACCAGGATGCAAATATCACCCCTTAATTAAGTTAATTTCTGACATCTGGCATGTATGTAAGTTAATAATTGGGCTATTTATTTTCATTAGGCTTATCACAGAGTATCATCAGCAAATCTATTTCTAGACAGATGCATTCAGTGATGTCTTCCAAATGAAGTGCAAAGTACAAAAAGCCATGGGTGAGTATTAAAATTACAATCTTTCAGTTCTTTGGAGGAAAAACACAGACTGACAGAAATGCACAAAAGTATGTTAATGTGTCACTCTGTGGTATGCACCTTTCATTTAACTCTGAGAGGGGGTCATGAGCATGTCCTTTAGCTCGTTTGGTTAAATTAATTCATCATGCTTCTAAACTATCAGTTGAGGAATTATACATTAACCCACCGGACAGCGCACAGCACCCAGATGCGCAGAGGAACCATCTACCTCTCCATCCTAAAGCAATAAAACCTTGCGCGTGTTGCATTAAATACTACAATCACGCCTCTTAAGGTGAACAAATCACGCGCATTGCCTTCTGCTCGAGCACTCGCTCATTGCGCATCTGCGATCCAACAGTTGAAAGTGTCACGTCACTAATCTGACAGCTTCACGCCGAATCAGGTTGCTGCTGCGCTCTGGAGAGCCGCGCTTGAGCGAGCGTCAAAGCAGTTTGAATGAAGTTTAGCGCACTTGCTTCTCTAGGTCTTTGGAGAGCTCGCACCTACCCGTGTCACCCTGCCCTAAGAGTTGGTAAGTGTTTCTCTAAATATTCTGATTATTGGGTAACTAAATATTACTATCACCTGTTATTTTAAAACATTTAGTACTTGAGAATCCTCATGGTGAGCTGGCTTTACGCGCACCTGTCAGTTGGTGTTTTATCAGGTCTCCATGTGTATCTTGATGTTTAGATGTGTCTGATAAATTGACAGTTATTTGACATGCTTAATTAGCACACAAAAGCAACGCCAGCGCCAATAATGAAGCAATAGAAGAGTAGCCTAGTTTGTTGCAGTGAGCGCAACACGTGGGTATGTGAGGGCATAATGATTGTCAATTTCAATAAATTATTGAATGATGGCGCAGAAGATGGAGAGTCTTGCTCTGTTGTGTTTTTTAAGTGCAATGAACTTTTCACCGCAGGTTGTAAATTTGGCACCACTTAGCAGGTTGAAAGGTAAAAACAAGTAACCTATATAATACATATAACCTATTTATAATAACAGCGTTTTCAAACAACATTTCAGTAAAAGTTAGATTGCAAGTTACAGAGCACAACTAAACAGCTACAAAACAAAAATATTGTCACTGTTTATCGCTTAGGACACATTTTATATGAGATTTTATACAAGTGGATGTTGAATACTTGATTCTGACTGCTTGACTAATTTTCTAAGGTGTCCATTTATTATACCCTTAAAACATCGATGATGACCCCCCCTAAATGATCCAGTAATGGATTATTTAGCGCAATGAGTTTAATATAACTAATATTTTACTTAATTATTAAATTAATAAATTGTTATTATTGTTATAATCATCAATAATTATTTATTATTATGAAGTTTTCAGTCAATGGAAGAAAAATTGCTTGCAAGACGTGATATTATTTATCTCGTAATGTTTGAATTATTTTTTGGTGTTGGTGTCTTTTTTTTTTAAAGTGGTCGCGACATGATTAAATTTGCAAATAAATAATTGTCGTCTCTGTTATGATGGATTTTGTAGAGCACCATGCTGTCCTGCCAAGATCTGAGCTTTGCAGGAGGGCAGCGCTATGAGTACTCCGCCTCGACGTCAGCTGATGGTAGTGTTGACGTTTCCACAGCGACGCTCGTCTCCCTCTGGGACGCCGGTCCCCTGGACAACGCTGCCCGCCAGCACGAGCCGCCGCGGCGGGGTAAGTCCTGCAATATGCCGGGATCAGCGGCGCGAGAGGCTTCCCGCCTTGGCAAACTGGAATTTTTCCATCTCGGACCTTTTTTTTTTTTTTTTTTCGTGTTTTGTTAGAGTAGCAATGGACTGTGGAGTATCTGGCCACCTCCAAAGTGTTAGTTCTTTTGGGCTCTTTCTTTTGTTTTTAAAGTAGCCTATTTATTTCATTGATGTTTTTTTTTCTTTTCACTTTTCAGGTTGCAATTATCCCTAGACTATTTCTAATCAGGATAATGACCTTTATTTAAAATGTACCATTTGTTTTAGATTCACTGCCTGTGTCTGAGCATGGATTGGGACATCAACCCACCTGGCCTGATCAACTGTCACCTCAACTTCAACGAAACAAGCAGGTATTTAAAAAGATCATATTCTAATTACTCAACCAAAGCTGTTGACATACTGTTAATGATAGTAAAAACATTTTTCCCATAAAGCTCCAAGACACCCTAATGCAAAGAGAAGAAGAGCTGGCAAGACTTCAAGAAGAGAACAACAAACTCAAAGAGTTTTTAAACTCATCATATGTGAAGTCTTTGGAGGAAAAAACTAAGGTAAGAAATCTCACAACACTGAATTATCACAGTTCAGGGTTGCCAGGTCTGCACAACAAAACCCGCCCAATTGCCCAAGCATGGCCAAAACTAGCACAATTGTGTTCCGGGAGATAAAAATCTTGTTCTGGGGGTAAAAATCGCTTGAACTCGTGGACTAAAAAAACAGCCCACGGCAACAGTGTAAAAGTAGCCCAATTTCGTAGGAAAACCGCAGACCTGTCAACACTGTCACAGATGGATCTGTAAACTAAGGTGATGTGTGTGATTTTTTTCCCATATTGAAATACTTTCTCCTAATCCAAATGAAACAAAGAAGGGTCATCTATAAAACTAATATATATCTATTAATAATAAATATATCTCTATATATTATATGTTTTCTCTCTAACTCAATTATAAATTGTCCTTAAGCTATGGAAAGGCACTATCTAAATTAAAAATAAAGCTCAAAGATTTAAAGCGACAAATGAAATAACAATGCATGTTTATAATATGCTTTGGTGTGGACTCTAATATAGTTATCATTATAGTTATCTTAATAGTTTTGGTTCTTGGTGTGAATGGCCCTTTACTGTCGCTCACGTCAGATCTTTCCTCAAAATACATCTACAATCAACTTCTCTCCCATTCATTTTACCGCTTTCTCCCTTCTTCAAACTGCAGAAACTTATTTCTAACCACAAGGTTCCAGATGGGTCAAGACACCGAAAAAGAACACATGGTGATTTCCGGAACCTGAGCCAGTTGCTTCACAGCGGCGAGGGGAAGCGGACCTGCCGCAATCTCTCTTTGGAGTTTTGCTCTGCAGAAGAGCTGGCAGCCACCCCACCTCTAGACTCATGGATACTAGAGACTCTCGGTCTGCAAGACGAGAACACCGTTGACCCAGCACGCAGTTTCAACACCCCTTCTTTCAGCTGTCCACTTCCTACAGAAGATCATTACAGTACGGCAAATGTTGACATTGGCTTCAGCCCTAATGCAGAGACGCGCTGCGATTACAGCAGCATCGTAGACTCATCCAGCAACTGCAGTCTTGACACCTCCAGTGGCTACAGCACCTCCCAGAGCTTGGGTTCAGATTATTCAACTGTTGACCCCTCAGCTCTGTACACCATCACATCTACAGGGTCGCTAGTCAGCTCTCCACCAGCGATGACCACCGCTCAACACTTCACACCACCACGAGCTGCCTCCACTCCATATCGGCCCCAGGATATAAGCCCTAGTCCATACTTCAACACACCAGGCTGTGGTTCCTCCAGTCCACCAGGGGGCGACGGTCAACTTTTTTCCACACCTCGTATGTCACGTAGCAGGACAGATTTAGCATTTAGCATGTCACTAAGTCCACAAAACAGTGTGAAGACGCACAGTTTCCCTCAAGGACAAGCTTTCACACGCAGAGATGCACAAGGGGGATGGAACTTCACCTGGGTGCCTGAACAATGTTCCTAGAGACATTTTTGAGGATTGTGGGAGAACAACAGACTTTTTAGCCATTTTTGAGGACTGATAACCCAATACGCCCCATAAGTGCAACAACTCTTCACTTTTTTAGAATTTACGGGTTTTATATATACATATATATTATCATTATATAGCTTTGTGATATTATGATGTCATTTATGAATTTGTATATAATGTTTTTAATCATTGTGATTGAAAGACTTTGTCTTTGATGTTAGATGCAGGATCATGACTGAATTCATTAAAATCCATAATCCATAATAAATTTTTTTAAATTTTTTGTTACTTTCAAATTGTACAAGAAAACATTAAGATTCGGCCCTTAAATTAAGATTGTCACCACACACCTTGATGTTACAAAGCTAAGTAATACACAAACACAGCATATGTCACTAACTCTAAGACACCTGGATCAAATACAGTTCGCATATGTCTTCCATTGAAAATACAAGCTCACCATAACGGAACAATTGTCTCTTTAATTGTGAACTGACGCATTGTAAGTATCAATGTTGTGAGTCCCAAATTTTCTCGCGCTACACTGTTAGCCCTAACCTGTCATTCCCACAGCTGTCCCGCTTCCCTTCCCTCCTTCCCCTATCACTTTCCCTCCCTCTGTTTCTCTCCGGTACGTCTTCTCCATTCTCCCGCCACTGTGAGACAAAAGAGAGGGCCGGCTGGTCTCGAGGGAGACTTCCTCCCCGACCCGCCCCGCAGGTCTGAGACCCCCATGGGTCCAACATGGGATACTTACACCCCTCCATCCCTCCCCTCTGCCCAGCCTCTCACTCTCTGCTTTGCCCTCAGGGAGCTGGGGATGGCAGGGAAAGTTTGGGCCTTGAGTTAGCCATGGAGAAGCCAGGGTGAGTGGTCTATCTCTAATGACACGGTTAAGCCCCCTGCAGATGGCCTCCAGATTGAGGGGTTGACAGGAAAGAGCACCTTGAGAGGTACAGGAGCCTGGAAAATAACGGTTACAGGTGAAAGAACAAGGAAAAGGAGATGATGCATGGTTGGGGGTGATGGAAAGGGAATTTGGCTGCATGTGTTAAACAATCAACAGGTTGTGGTTAAAAGAATAACAATGACATAATTCAGAGATTGTCAGTCTGCAATTCAATATTATATATTCAACTTTAGGTCTTATATATTTAGTCTCAGTTTAAATGATAGCCTCCCATTCGACCTGAATGCTCAATTTTTTGAAGTTCAATGGGAAATAAAGCACTGCAGGGACGATGTATTTTTGTAGGCCAAAACCCGCAAACGAGTAAACATTTTAGTACTTCTGTTTTCATCCTCATGAAATCAATGGGTTTTTTGAATGGATTTTTGGCTAATGCCTGAAATAAGGCCTGTGGTGAACACAAGCTCAAGATATTTTCACGTTACTTGTCTTGGAAAAGGAGGTTGCTAACAAGTGGCAAATTGGGACTACAGAAGTTAGGGACATTAAACGTCATCAGTTGAAAAGGTGAAGTCATCTACTTACTAGTCTGTTTTTACAGCCTCGTGCTCTTGCAAACTCAAACTCTCAGCTTGTTTAGCTTTTTAAGTCTGCCTACTGTGTGTTTATTTGTGAAGATTATCATGATGAACAAAAAGTTTAAAAATCATAAACTTTTATTGGTCACAGAGCTTATTTTCTGCAATAATCCAAAAGCCAATAGAAAAATTCTGTTGGGTTTTTGTCGAGGGAACCAGGGTGATGCTAACTTCCAAGTTGGGCTACAAAAATAAGTCATCACTGCAGTACTCAATACAATATGAAAAACACTACAAGCCAACTGGTACTGATTGTCTAGGGTCTTGGTAACTTCACAGTTTATTTGCAAAGACGGGGTGGATAAAGGTGTGTTTGCAGTTTGAAAAAATAATTCAAGCATTAGAGTTTGGAAACTAAAAGATGGCCTGTTTTTGAATGTCATACAATTTGTAGTTGTTTGGCATCATTTCATTACAACACAATCAGCTCAACCAGGCCAAATAAAGCGTATATCATTATGAGTAATTTTAAAAGGGATTTTTAACAAATTCCTGAAGACAGCCTCTGGTTAACTATGTAGACAGAAAAGTGTAACATTAACGGCAGGTCTCCATAAAATTTACACATAAATACAGAAGAACAGGCATTAAAATAAAACACACCAAGACTTGCCCAAACCCTATACCTATATGAAAACTCTTGCACTTTTCTGAATAAAATAAAATATTATTTTATGATAACTTTATTTGTTATATTTAGCTAACTTCTGGGGGCAATTCAAATACCCCCAAAAGATAGCGAGGTCAACCACACACATGCTGACTATCGATGGTTATTCATTATCTGCAGGCTCCTGGCTGTTCCTTGCACCATTTCTGTTATAACAAGAACACCATTTACACTTCAGAGCCATAAAACAAAAAGTACTCAATAATTCTATTTCAGATTATGCTGTCAAACTAATATGAGCTTCCTTTTGGCTGACAGAATAGAATTAAACTGTTCTACAACTCCTAGAATCACTCAGCTATTGTGAGGCAAACTAATTCAGAAGCAACAGCTATGCTTAAATGTTTGAGCATAAGCAAATAATAAATCATAACTGTAGTCTGTACCTGTACAATGTTATAGTAGATGTAGGTGTTAGACATTAGGAGAATACTCAACAGAGATAAAGTTAACGTTTAAACAGGCCGTGTGTGCCTCTCTAATTAAGGAAGCCCTGTTATCTTGATCTCTAATAGGTCTGCAGTAATACATGATGTATAAGGTAGAGAGAGTATGCCGGAATGCTGCTCTGCCTGGTGCGATAGTTAATGTGTGTCTATGACTGTGAAGCTTGAGTAACTGTACACTGTAAACTGTAGCTTCAGCTGTAAAATGTCTTCAAATATTTCTGTGATTTTTCTCTCATTAAGGTCTCACTAGATATGTTTCAAAATTTCCTCAGTAGATACAGGCTCACACACACAACAGAAGTGCTCAGATTTTTGTGTTCCCGCATGAGGGTTTACGGAGCTTGGCTATGTTTAGGCTATGTTTTTACTACATACTGAATACTGTGCAGTATACACATATTGACTACTTTGGTTTAAGAATAGTAAGTGAAACAGCAGACATCAAGTTAAGTGCAGTGCATTGTGGGACACATTATTCCACACAGTGTGCTCTGATTACTGCACATTTTGGCAAATATGTAAGCTATACTATACTTTTAAACAGTTAAATATTAGTTCATTGAGATTTATGACAAATAAAATTATTGAGATCATTGGGAATTGTAGGACTAGAGTGCAACAGTGCCTGCCCCCTTTTTCAGTGGCACTTTTTTTTTTTTCAAAGTATTTTTTCCATTAATTTTTCCCATAGGGATTTTAAAAAAATTCTTTGTTAAAGAGTTATAAGCCATGAACCAAGCCAATCAGCTACGAGGTGAATCACAACACTACAAATGTTGATTTGAAGCAATTTTTTTTTGAAAATCGGACAAAAAGACAAAAGGTACAAGACTGTGAACTTGAGGAAAAGAACTACAATCCCACGAAGCATGGGCGGCCAAGGCTCATTGATGCATGTGGGGAGCGAAGGCTGGCCCGTGTGGTCCGATCCAACAGACGAGCTACTGTAGCTCAAATTGCTCAAGAAGTTAATGCTGGTTCTGATAGAAAGGTGTCAGAATACACAGTGCATCGCAGTTTGTTGTGTATGGGGCTCCATATCCGCAGACCAGTCAGGGTGCCCATGCTGACCCCTGTCCACCGCCAAAAGCGCCAACAGTGGGCACGTGAGCATCAGAACTGGACCACGGAGCAATGGAAGAAGGTGGCCTGGTCTGATGAATCACGTTTTTTTTTTACATCATGTGGAAGGCCGGGTGTGTGTGCGTTGCTTACCTGGGGAACACATGGCACCAGGATGCACTATGGGAAGAAGGCAAGCTGGCAGAGACAGTGTGATGCTTTGGGCAATGTTCTGCTGGGAAACCTTGGGTCCTGCCATCCATGTGGATGTTACTTTGACACGTACCACCTACCTAAGCATTGTTGCAGACCATGTACACCCTTTCATGGAAATGTATTCCCTGGTGGCTGTGGCCTCTTTTAGCAGGATAATGTGCCCTGCCACAAAGCAAAAATGGTTCAGGAATGGTTTGAGGAACACAACAATAAGTTTTAGGTGTTGATTTGGCCTCCAAATTCTCAAATCTCAATGTGCTGAACAAACAAGTCCGATCCATGGAGGCCCCACCTCGCAACTTAGAGTACTTAAAAGATCTGCTGCGAACATCTTGGTGCCAGATACCACAGCACACCTTCAGGGGTCTAGTGGAGTCCATGGCTCTATAGGTCAGGGCTGTTTTGGCAGCAAAACCGGGACCAACACAAGGAAACATAACATTATGACATATACACCTGATTGGTGTATATAAAAACTAATATATATATAGAGCAAAATATGCATGTATACGCATGTATACATTTAAATATTTTGAGAGCGTAGAGAGATCGACTCGATTACATCATTCGCAGTGCTTCATGGGAGTGGGCAGAGCAAAAGAGCTAATAGAGCTAATAGATTATTGCAATAAGCTCTGCTGTCAACAAAAGTTTATGATACTTATATGTTTTGTCTATCAAGAGAATTTTCACAAATTAACACAACTTTTATGAATTTTGAAGCCTAAATGCCATCGGCAGAAGTAAAAAGCTAAAGGTAGGCCATAAACAAACTACACCACAGCCCCACAACTTCAACGTCACCATCACTAAGCTTCCAACAGCTCTTTCAGTTTTTACTATAAAACATTTTCCCAGAAAGTTTGAGTTAGAATAGTTTGTAAGAGCACAATTATAAGCATAACAAGGCTGTAAAGAAGGACTGAGCTTACCTGTTTGGCGTGATGACGTTTAATGTCACCCAGCTCCACCTCTCTGGATGTCATGGGTTAAGCTTGACCTAGTCCAGCTCCACCTCTGTGGCTCTAAAGGGTGGAGGGATAGAGTTATGGCTAGGGTTAGGGTGTGGTTGGACCTTCTAGCTCCAACAATTACACCCGAATTACATCCAGAGAGGGGGGAGCTGGACTTTAAGCTCCACCCATGGCTCTGCAGTGAGCAGCCTCTCATTTTGGCACGTTGCTTTTTATGACACTCTCATTGGTGTAATTTTCTGTACAGCATCATGGGTAATGTTAAACATGATAATTTAAAAATATTGTGAAAATAATGCAGGCTGATGGCATCAGCAGAAACAAATACCATGGATTAACAACCTCGTAGCTCACAGTAGGGTTGTCTTTAAATGTTTATAAGTTATCGTTCAAAAACAGTTTCCCCATGGAGAAAATGAATGTAGTCCAGAACCCATCTGCTGCACTTTTTCATTTGTTTGATACATGGAAATGTGTATGTACATGTTTGTTACCTGTACATATTTAACATTTCATATTTTCATGCATCATTTAACATTTGATTGAACTTAGCATTTAATTTTTTTATTTTTTACATTTGTATTGAAAGAGGCATATTTTATATTTATGTTTTTATATGTTCTGCTCATTTCTAACGTTTAAATTTCTATCTTGTTTTGCCTCATTTGTTGTATATTGATAAAAAAAATGGGTAACACTTTCTATGAAGACCATGCTAATAATGAATTATAGCTTCATTTATACTTATTTATAAGCAAGTATTACTATTTTATAAGCATATTTATAAAGGCTTATTAAGACCCATACCACATTATAAGAACAGTTATAGTTACATTTATGATATTTTTATAATTACTTATAACTCATGCATTTTCCTTTTCAATGCATGTTCATAATTCATTATACACTGATTTATAAGTATTAATTAGCCTGTTGTATGGTTCCATGAATGTATTTATAAAGATGCAGCTTGCATTCCTATGTTATATTATAGTTACAATAACTTTTTATCCAGATTTGTCAAATTAGTGAATATATTGTTATCAATAGCCGTGTTGTGTTCTTATAAATACTTATTGTGAGTAATAATAGTTACTAATCTCTATAAATGCATCATTGTTGGCTTTAAGTGAAAACATAGGATGCAATTTTCCTCAATCAAGGAAATCACGAATTAACAAATCACGAATATGTGCTCATTTTACATTTTAAGTTGCTTACTTGTAAATGTAACTAATGAACAACAATTCCTGTAATGAAATAAAAAAAAACTGAAATCATTAATACAAACAGTTGAAAAAAAAGTATATTTTTTTTAATGTTACTGTAACGTGCTGCTTGCGCAGGAACACACAACGAAGATAATTTTCAAACAAGTCTTTACTTAGTAATCCAACGGGAGATAATACAGGAACAGGTATACACGCAGCACAACACATGGAACATACGAGACCGGACACTGTGGTGAGGATGGTGACTGCTTATGAAGGGAGTGCTGATAAGTGGTAATGATGGTGATGGTCTTCAAGTGCGGGTGATTGATGATCGTGTGCAGGTGATGAACAGGAGGGATGCTGGGAAATGCAGTGCCGTTGCTGGTGACTGTGACAGTACATCCCCCTCCGGCGAGGCGCGTCCTCGCGCCGTAATGGAACATCCAAAGGGGAGGGCCGGAGGGGGTTCTGGAGGTGGACGGAGTGGTGAGATGGAGGATGATGCTGGAGGTGGCTCAGGAGGAGGACGGTCGAGCTGGAGGATGAGCCAGGTGGTGGCCCAGTCCCCAGCCAGGATGGTGGACCACTGCGGCGGCGCTGAAGGGAGGAGCCATGGTGGTGACGGCTTCAGCGCCACCTTGGGGACGAGCGAGGGCGACGGCAATGACGGAGGAGGAACCCACGGTGCAGATGGACGGCTGATGGAGTGGATCAACGCCAACGACCGCGACGGAGCCGCAGCGACGACCCCCTGAGATGGATGCAGGGATCCAGAGGGCTGAGGTGTAGCTGGAGCGACCGAGGACGGAGGCGGAGCCTGAGGGAGGGCGGAGCTAGCCAGAGCTGTATGGGTGGAGGGCCGGAGAGCAACGGACGCAACGGAGCAAGTCCGTGGCGCAGGTGACGTGACATCCGACCCGGGTGAAGCCAACGGTTTAAGGAAGCTCTACGAAGCCGAAAGCTCGAAGGTCCCAGCGGACGTCGAGGGAGGGAGGAGCGCAGGTGGAGGAGTCAGGGCGACGGGTCGAGGTGGAGTGACACGGACAGAAGCTGGAGGCGAAGCCACGGGATCCTCACGCCCAGATGGAGGTGGCTCACAGTAGGCCCGCGATGTAACCACGTCACTGAGAGGAGACAACGGTGGTACAGCGGGACTGATGGGGGACAGCTCGGGCAGGACAGCAGACGTGGCTGGGGTCTGGGGAGAAGACTGGGACGACGAGCTGACCAAAACATTTAGGAGAGGAGGTGGGAGAGGGAGGCTGGGTGGGACCAGTGAGTCCATTATAGAATGGTTAGGCAGATGAAGGGTTGAGTCGATGTTGGTGTTCTGAGGCTCACTCTCAGTGACGGGTGGGGGGGCGGGGCTTCTGACCAGCCCATAGACTCTAACACCTACTCCCTCGTCGCAGGATGGGACTGCCGACTCGGACCTCTCCTCAGATGGATACCCCTCAGGCTCCAGAGTGATGTCATGCTCGGTCGTTCATCCGCGCGCGGGCTCTGACATCGCGGCGGAGTCGTACACTCCATCTGCGGTGGGTCTCTGACTGGGCACTGGGCTTGGCAGGGTTCTGGATCGGGGCTGTTTGCTCTCCAGACACTTCAATAAGGTTTCCCTCCAGTTCAAGCCGGTGGTGTCTGGGAGGTTGCTGGGGCCGTAGACGTTTGCCCCGATCCAGAACAAGGTCTTCAAGGTTTCATCCTCCAGCAGGCTGGTGACGGCAAGGTGAAAAAACAGACAAAAACGACAGGAAATCGTGGCTCTCCTGAGCCACGTTGATGAATTTTTCCCATTCATCCATTTGGGAGGTCCGGTCTTTTGTAACGTGCTGCTTGCGCAGGAACACACAACGAAGAAGATAATTTTCAAACAAGTCTTTACTTAGTAATCCAACGGGAGTTAATACAGGAACAGGTATACACACCACACAACACATGGAACATACGAGACCAGACACTGTGGTGAGGATGGTGACTGCTTATGAAGGGAGTGCTGATGAGTGGTAATGATGGTGATGGTCTTCAGGTGCGGGTGATTGATGATCGTTGTGCAGGTGATGAACAGGAGGGATGCTGGGAAATGTAGTGCCAGTGCTGGTGACTGTGACAGTTACATACTAGCAAAACACTGCAACAACATTTTTAAAGTATAATTCCAAACTGCTATAAGCAATACCATGCAAATGGCTGAGGAGATATAGATTTTAACAAATCAAAATTACCATTCATTACCTCTAATGCAAACTTTAGGCATTAAAGACATAATAACTAGTTGATACAGCAAACAAGTGTCTCTGGAACTATTTTATATGTGATCATTTATAAATCAGTGTATAATGGCTTATGAGCATGCACATTGATAAAGCAAATGCATGGCTTATAAGTAATTATAAAAATAATATAAATGTATCTATAACTGTTCTTATAATGCAGTATAAATCTTAATGAGTCTTTATAAATATATTTATAGAATATTAATACTTATAAATAGTATAAATGTGGCTATAAATCATTATAAGCATGGTCTTCATAGAAAGTGTTACCAAAAAATGCTATTAAAATACATACTCTATACTTATATACATCAGCAATACAGTAATATATGACATTCTGAGCATAAACATTTGAGTGTCCGGCTCAGAGCTCCACCTACTGGACACAGTTGCACACATACACAGCAAAACTACTAGCAAAACAATCTGAAACGAGGCGATCCTGATCAAGTAACTACTACAGAATAAAACAGCACTTTGTTTAGGAGAGGCCGAGACGAGGAAGTGAGAAAGAAAGACACAGCGTTGGTGGAAGATGGAGGTGTTTAGCTGAAAACACAAAACAGACAATAGTTGTAGCTGTAATATAATGAAACGAACAGGGAAAGCGTGACAGAGAACAGTTAAACTATTGTGTGTGTTGGGGGGTGTATGTAGTGTTCCGCTCGGAGGATCGTGTTGCTGCTGTCGCGTGGCAAGTGAGTCTGGAATGTGACGTGACCACATTACTTGAACCATCACGCTGCTGGAGAGCTTACTTAAATTAACACATATTCACAAATACAAATATTGCAACTGCATGAATAAATAAAATATTACAATTAAAAAAAAAAAAAAAAAAGAACAAAAATGTGGCATTGTGCAACTGAGGTCTTCATCATTGTAGTCAATGATTGGCTGTTGCACAAAGACATTTGCAGCCTTGATCATCAGTCCTTAACCATTCAACTGTCAATCAAATCGTTCATCCTTAACTGCCACGGAGAGTCTATTGCACAATAGTGGCAGCTTATAATATCAACTATCAACCTTAAGCAAACACCACACAGACCACACACACTTACTACATATAGACAAAAACACAAATATGAAAAGATAAACTCTCACTTGCACAAGCCCAGATGCACCTTTGACCCTGTGAAAGTCCCTTAACATCAATTTTAAGACATGCTAGTTTACTTAATTTATCTACAAACAATGTCCAACAGCGGATTTACATTTACAAGCACAGAAGTAGGCTTTTCTCCCTGAGCTGTTATGAACAAATGTCATTTCCACCACATCTCAAATCACCTTTCGTTTTGTAGTTGAAATGACATTTTAAAGGGGTGGTTCAGTGGTTTTTTTCTAGGCTTGATTGTGTTTTTGGGGCACAGTTAAACATGTCTTAATGCTTCGTTTTTTTGAAAATGCTGTATTTTTCATATATTTTACCTCTATTCTACACCTCTGTTTCCATTGTCATTTGAACGGCTCGTTTGATTTCCTGGTTCTATGAAGCCACTCCCTCCAAAATACACAATGGGCTCAGATTGGTTAGCTGGCCCAGTGTATTGTGATTCGCTGAAGCGTCCGGAAACGCCACGCCCCTTACCATTCGTTGTTACTTGCTTCAGTGGAAATGTAAATAATGGCGTCTATATTGCTGTATCAAATTGAGCCCGAATCAGACCCAGATGAAGAGGGTCAAGCAGAACCTCTGCAATCGCGGCTTTTAAAGGACGTTTATGAATGGTATTTGATTTTTGTATTTGTGTCAAAGTGTTTAGATATGCTGTCACTGCTGTTTGTTAGCTTTCAATATACGGGTTTATCCTGATTAAAGCTGTACTGTACCCTAATACATGACTGAGTAGTAGCATTTTTGTAAAGATAGCGTTTAATTTATAGTATGAACAACTGTTTGTCTATGAACATAGAAGTTTGTTGGTGTTTGTAGAATTTAGCTAACTGGCTAGTGAAGCAAAAACGCCTTGGTCTTTGTTTACGTCCTTGATGCAACCAAAAATCGCAACAGAACTATATGTTTAAAAGACATGTACAAACAATAAAACGTACTTACAGTTTGGGGGCGATAAACAGCAGCTTCTGCTTTTATCTAGTAATAGCCTTTGTGCAAATCCAGCATTGACCTCGTGTAGATTCTAAGGTTCTAGGTTCCCGGGGGCGTGTTTTACAGGGTTCATGATGTCACCAACCCGGGAAGAAACTCGTTGTAGTCCAAACCGGTCGTTTTTGTAGGCATTAAACTGCCATAACTTTAAAAGACAATATCTCCGTTTGCATTGAACTTTCAGCGCTGTAACTTTGCAGATACTGTTTATGCTCAAGCAGCAACATTACACACTAACTAAAGTTAAAAAAGTGAAATCGCAATGAACCACCCCTTTAAACATTTTTTGGAATAATGACTGATCCCTTTGTTTTGCTAATGCTAATTTCACTGTTAGCATTTCATGTGTCCAAAATGCACAGAATTAAATATTTTCACACTTTTATACCTTCAAGTCTCATGCATGCTGAATGAAGAATTCACTGATTATTAAGAACTTTAGGGGAAAAAAAAAGGTGCAAACTTGTTGGTCAAATTGGAAATTAGACTTTGCCAGTAATGATTTTACAGAAAATATATGTTAATATATTTTACACAATAAATATTGAAATGGTTTGTCTTTATATCACTGTTTGGATTATCTTTTTTTTTTTTTTTTTTTTTTTTTTTAAGAAGATTGAAATCGGGTGTGGCAATTCTATACATTAAAAAAAAAAAAAAAAGTAACAGAAATAAAAGATTGCTTGGTAAAAAGTTTCCAAAACTTTTTTAATGTGATCTTTAGATAACAAAAAGTTATCTGTTACATACAGTGACTGTAGTTGAAGAAACACAGATACATCTCACTGACATTCAGTGGTTTTATAAATCCTGGATGTTATCTTCTTCAGTGTACCGCTAATAGTTTAGATGAGTCACCGCCGTTCATTCAGCCATCAAATTTTACTGTACCTAAAGGACACGCTCATAAATCTGTACTGAGAGTCCCATGGGATAAATGTTACAGAGATCATGATGGGACAAAGCTGTTGGTATTTGCGTAGGCACGCGCACACACAATACCTCAATAAACATTTATAGGTTCTGATTGACAGAGAGGAAGTGGAGGAGAGGAAATGGATGCAAACCAAGAGCCTCAGGAAAAAAAGGCATTTTGAATAATCATTTTACTGATCGACGATAAGACATGCATTGATCTAAGTATTTGTGTGTGTGTATGTTTTGTGACCCTTTCCAGACTAACCTGACCAATGCCCATACAAATATATATCTTATTGCACTTTTTGTTTTGCCAAAAATTTCAGTATTTAAAATCACAAAAACAGAAAGTTTTAGGGTTTTGAAAAATGTAATACAAAGAAATGTTATGACATAAATAGAATAAGAAGTATTTAATATTCTGCACTATTTCAAGGTAATAATCAAATTAAGTCATCTTTACCCAGCTGAGTTAAGGCTGATCTGTGCCTGCTCAAAATTCGGTGTAAAGATGCAATGCAGCATAAAAGCCAGACTAATTTATGCCTGCTCTGACCGACCTAAGCTTATTGTATAACAATATACAGTTAAAATGGCTGTGTAAATGTATCCATGCCACCTCTGAGTAGCATTAAACAGTCTATGTAAAGACCCTTAATTGCCACTTCAGAAGCGCTTCTGTGCCACCTTTGCAGTGTGAATTTGCCATAGTGGCACTGAGACATGTGAATTCCTTTGTACAGTTTTTAATCAAACATTTCATTCAAATTAGAATGATAATTGTAATAAAAAAACAAAACAATACTGTTGGACTATATATTATATATATATATATATATACAGTGGTGGTCAGAATTATTGGCACCCTTGGTAAATATGATCAAAGATGACTGTAAAAATAAATCTGCATTGTTTATCCTTTTGATCTTTAATTCATAAAATTAACAAAAATCTAACCTTTCATTGAAAGAAAAGAATTGAAAGTGGGGGGGAAATCACATTATGAAATAAATGTATTTTTTTATGAGTAAAATATCTCTGAAGTATATTCCCATTCACTTTTACATTTTTTTAGCACACCAGGGTGATCATGAACATGAAACTGTCCAGCCATGACTTCTTGTTCCACAGGAGTATAAACATGAGGAAACACAAAGGCCAAATTCCCTTAATCATTCATCACAATGAGTAATACAAAAGAATATAGTTCTGATGTGCAGCAAAAGATTGTTGAGCTTCACAAAATAGAAAGTGGCTGTAAGAAAATAGCTAAAGCATTGAAAATCCCCATTTCCACCATCACGGCAATAATTAAGAAGTTCCAATCAACTAAAGATGTTACAAATCTGCCTGGAATCAGGACGTGTGTCTAAATCGTCCTAATGCGCGGTGAGGAGGAAAGTTTGAGTGGCCAAAGACTCTCCAAGGATCACAGCTGGAGAATTGCAGAGATTAGTTGAGTCTTGAGTCTCAGAAAGCCAAAAAAAAAAATGAAGCTTCTGCCATGGCCATTCCAGTCCCCTGACCTGAACCCTAAAGAAAATGAGTGGAGTGAAGTGAAGAGAAGAAGCACCAACATGGAGCTGGGAATCTAAAGGATCTGTAGAGATTCTGCATGAAGGAATGGTCTCTGATCTCTTGTCAGGTGTTCTCCAAACTCATCAGGCATTATAGGTGAAGACTCAGAGCTGTTATCTTGGCAAAAGGAGGTTGCAAAAAGTATTGAATAAAAGGGTGCCAATAATTGTGGCCAACGTGTTTTGGATAAAAACATTTATTTCATAATGTGATTTCCCCCCACTTTCAATTTTTTTCCTTCAATGAAAGGTTAGATTTTTGCTAATTTTATGAATTAAAGATCAAAAGGATAAACAATGCAGATTTATTTTTACAGTCATCTTTGATCATATTTACCAAGGGTGTCAATAATTCTGACCACCACTGTATATATATATATATATATATATATATATATATATTTCATTCTTTAATTTTTCCTGAAAGATGATATTAAGATAAATACAGAGATAAATTGGTGTTTTCTGAACTGGAGAAGCATAGTCTCAAGCACACTGTATCATCCTTTCTGCTTATTATCACTTGCGTTTTACACAAACATCTGTGATTACACTGGAATGAGCAGATACAAGAGACCCTAATGTAAATATGACCTTTACATTCCTTAACTCACACCTGCTTAGGGTTGGCTACATACACCTGTCATATACAACATGTACTGTATGCTTCCATATCTGCTCATCCTCATTTACACAGCCTATCATCCTGGTCCTTTTCAACCAATAAACCTTTCCTCACTGAGTGTGTCATCCTCAGTAATGTCTAATGTTACACCTAGCTTCAAATGACTCTATAATTTACTGAGATCTTAATTACAAATATCAGCGTCACATATAAATGATTACTAATTGTATAGAACTGTTGTCTTTACAGTTTACGGTCAAGTTAGTGTGGGGTCCCTCTTATGTAAGATAGAAGTGAAGCTTTACAACTCTTACAGTTTGATAAACATCTCCCTCTAGTGGAATTATATGTAATTGCTTCAAATTCAATGAATGTCAATGAAATAATACAGAGACTGCAAAAATTATTAAGGAGTGCTAGAAAGAAGTTTGTTTTCTACAGTATGTGCACCTGCACTATCTATATGTATTAGAAAAGAGAAATACACAGCATATGACATCAGGTTAGTTAATTTTATTGCTGTCCATGTACCACAGCTATCAACTGTTCATCAACAGTGCTCACATAATGCACTCACATTGCTTTTACAGCCGCTGTAATTTATAGCACTACAATCATCATATTTGTAAACCAGTATAACATAGAAATTATTATTAATAATAATAAATTAATATGAGACAAGCACGCTTCCCTAAAATGTTCCTAAAAGCATTAGCTCTGTGCAGCTTTTGTGGTACTTTTTACTGGATCAACCGGATCACCGACCATTCCAAAGGGAAACATTATTGTTTCAAGCAATTGCGTAAGTTTAGGGCGGGGCTATCTGTTTGCCGGACCAATGGGAGACAGAGGCATATTTGTTATTCTCTTTGGTGTCGCTAGAGGCGCACACACTTCAAATGATAATAAATATTTCCGTACAAAAATCATACTATATACATTTTTTTTTTAAAAATCAATATAGAAAAAAAAGAAACAACACATGCCAAGCTTAGAAAATGCAGAAAAGCAGAAAATGTGTCACCAAGGAGCATGCAGCAATGATCCTAACAGACAATTCATTATGTTCAGGTCACATACTTGTTGAAAAACTGAAACCAACATAGGCCTATAACTTTAAAAAAAGAGAGATAAACAATTTGTTAGATGGATGATTCATATACCATTACTAGAAAATTGGAAAACATATTTAATGTATACATTTTATCATATTTAATAAATTAACTTTTGTGGACCAGGGTATTTAATTTCGCATAAACAATAGCCTAATATAATACAAATCAGTTCCTTTTCCTGACATTCCAAATTCATGTAGGTTGTAGCCTACAGTTTAATCTAAGCAGTCTTTAATTTTACGTCCGTTTTAATCTTAGGTCGTTTTACTTTCGATTTTCCCAATTAAGTGTTTGTTTTTTGGAGGGGGAGGGGGAACAAAAGGTGAAACTTTGATGACGGGAGGTGGCACCAGGTGGCAGCAGTTATCACTGCACCGTTTCTTCCACAACAGGACTAGAGAAAACGAAGGACATTTAGGCAGCAGGTAAGTATTTATTATTATTATTATTATTATTATTTAAAAAGTACATTTGGTTTGTGACGGGTATAATTTTGGGTAGTGTTGAATTTCACTCGTGATTCCATAAAAACAATACTTTCACTGCGGTTGCCATTGCCAACTTCTGCGACTGCCAGGATAACGTTATCCTCTTTTGTACTAATGCAATTTTTGCCTGTTGAGAAACAGCTTTGTATACATATATTTTAACATAAACACCATTACACACATATCTGTTTAGCTCTTACATACACAAATTAACAACTTGCAATGTAGCTTGCATTTCCAGTAAAGATAGCAATAATACACCAGAAACGTAAAAAGGTAAATAATAAAATTAATTGTAATAAACAGTAAAGTGCAGTAATATCTAGCTAGCTAGTTCTTTCTTGATTCATCCTTCCCAATGTGAGGTCTCTCATACAACTCACACCTTGTCCATGTTTCACATCCATTTCTCATGATTTGTCTGTGGCCTTGTAGCATGAAGAAGAATGTGGAAATCTGACAGTGTTTAGCCTGACAACAGTCACTGGTGAAAGCCAAAGGTGATGTTCAGAGAGGAGTCAACTTATCAGTCATACAAAATTAAGCTCAGTGCAAAGATGCATAATCAATCTCTTTACATGTTCATACATGCAAGGATCATTTCAGTACAGAAAAATAACAAAAGCTTATTTCTTTAAAATTGGGTATCTAAGAATAATGATGTGATTAAAATTGTGGTGTTTGCAGTTGTAGTTTTTGCAGTGTAAAGTTTGGGTCATCCTTCAGAGCAGACAACAGCTGCCTTCCTGAATCTCCGAGGTTGTTCATGTACAGATCCAGCTCTCTCAGGTGTGAGGGGTTTGATCTTAGAGCTGATGCCAGAACAGCACAACTTTCATCTGTGAGGCCACAATATTCCAAACTGCAAAGACAAAAAAACAAACAAAAAACAACAACCCTGAAGCTTTAGAATTGGTTGTAGTTAATAAGGCACCCTATCAGAGAAGGTGCAGACCAAAAATAATGATCTTACCGCAGTATCTCCAGATTACAGTCAGGCTTTTCCAGAGCAGTACAGAGCATTTTCACCCATAAAGTTCTCAGTTTATTTTGAGAAAGATCCAGCTCTCTCAGGTGTGAGGGGTTTGATTTCAGTGTTGAAGCCAGAGCGTCACAACCTTCCTCTGCAATTTTGCAATCTCTCAGTCTGTAAAGAAAAAAGAACAAAATCCTAATGAGGTTTTGAAAAACTATATAAATGTACAGTGGGGTCAAATGTCTAGGATGACATTGAAAACCTAGATTTTTTTGTTTTTGTTTTTTTTGTTTTTGTTTTAAATTTAAAGCTCGAAAAAATGTTTTAAGATTTTAAAAGAATTTAAAGTAACAAATAAGAACATTTGTGACCCTGGACCACAAAACCATTTATAAGTCACATGGGTATACAGTATTTGTAGCAATAGCCAACAATACATTGTATGGGTCAAAATGATCGATTTTTCTTTTATGCCAAAAATTATTAGGATATTATGTAAAGATCATGTTCCATGAAGATATTTTGTAAATTTCCTACAGTATATATATATATATATATATATTAAAAATTTACAGTGTCCTCCACAAATATTGGCACCCTTAGTAAATATGAGCAAAGGCAGCTGTGAAAATAAATCTGCATTGTTTATCCTTCTGATCTTTATTCAAAAAAATTCACAAAATTCTAACCTTTCAATTGAAACAATTGAAAGTGGGGAGAAACTCACATTATGAAATAAATGTTTTTCTCCAAAACATGTTGGCCACAATTATTGGCACCTCTAGAAATTCTTATGAGTAAAATATCTCTGAAGTATATTCCCATTCATATTTACATTTTTTAACACACCAGAATGATCATAAACATGAAAATGTCCAGCCATAACTTCCTGTTCTACAGGAGTACAAATATGTGTAAACACAAAGGCCAAATTCCCTTAATCATTCATCACAATGGGTAAAACCAAAGAATGTAGTTCAGATGTGCAGCAAAAGATTGTTGAGCTTCACAAAATAGAAAGTGGCTGTAAGAAAATAGCTAAAGCATTGAAAATCCCCATTTCCACCATCAGGGCAATAATTAAGAAGTTCCAATCAACTAAAGATGTTACAAATCTGCCTGGACATGTGTCTAAATCGTCCTAATGCGCGGTGAGGAGGAAAGTTTGAGTGGCCAAAGACTCTCCAAGGATCACAGCTGGAGAATTGCAGAGATTAATTGAGTTTTGAGTCTCAGAAAGCCAAAAAAAAAAAAAAAAAAAATTAACAAACAGCACCTACATCCCCACAAGTTGTTCGAGAGGGTTTCAAGAAAAATCCTCTGCTCTCATCCAGAAACAATCTCCAGCATATTCAGTTGTCAGACAAGACTGGAACTTCAAACAGGACTGGCTTCTATGGTCAGATGAAACTAAAAAAAGATTTTTGGCATCAAACCCACCAGATGGGTTTGGTGCACACATGGATAAAAAGTACCCCATGTCCACGGTTAAATATACTGCTGGATCTTTAATGTTGTGGGCCTATTTTTCTGCTGGAGGTCCTGGACATCTTGTTCAGATACATGGTATCATGGATTCTATCAAATACCAATAGATAAAAAAATCAAAACCTGACCGCTTCTGCTAGAAATCTTATAATGGGCCGTGGTTGGATCTTCCATCAGGACAATGATCCAAAACAAACATCAAAACCAACACAAAAAAATGTGTCACTGAGCTCAAAATGAAGCTTCTGCCATGGCTATCCCAGTCCCCTGACCTGAACCCATTTTCAATTGTTTTACTTAAATGAAAGGTTAGAATTTTGTGAATTTTTTTTAATGAAAGATCAAAAGGATAAACAATGCAGATTTATTTTCAAAGCCACCTTTGCTCATATGTACCAAGGGTGCCAATATTAGTGGAGGGCACTGTATTTTTGTAAGTAATATGCATTGCTAAGGACTTCATTTGGACAACTTTAAAGGCGATTTTCTCAATATTTTGATTTTTTTTGCACCCTCAGATTCCAGATTTTCAAATAGTTGTGTCTTGGCTAAATATTGTCCTATCCTAACAAACCATAAATCAATGGAAAGGTTATTTATTCAGCTTTCATATGATGTATAAATCTCAATTTAAAAAAATTTACCCTTATGACTGGTTTTGTGGTCCAGGGTCACATTTGTGAAATTGTACAAAAAGGTCACATTTCCCATGAATTGTCCTCAGTTGTAGTACAAATAAATGCAATTAATTACTGACTATATAGAAGCAATACTACAGAAAAAAAGGACATGAATGTGAAAGATACCGGTATTAGTGGTGCAACGAATCACAAAACTTTGGATTTGGATAATATTACAGTTTTACAGTCACAGATTGTATAATTTTTCGGATCAGCAAAACACAAACATAATAATATAAATATAATTATAATTACACTGCATGCACAGTGTTCACTGTATAAATTAAATATAGATTAATTATTGTTAAAGTTGTTTTGTTGTTTGACAATTAATGACAGTTATTTTTAGGCTGCTGATACTAAATGCATGGAACCAATATATGAATGCACAACCGAATGCACGGAACCAATATGATGAAATGCATCCAATTTCTTTCTCAAGTTATCTCAACTGTTTAGGTTCACTTGAGACTTTATAGCTGACTGTATACAAGAATACTTGTCAAGACGGGGATTTTGAGATCATTTTGTGTGTATGTGTCTGTTCAAGCTCAAGGAGTTGCGAAACAGAGCACGATTATGTGTTTGCGCGCCATCTGAAAGGCGCCTCTGTGAGTGTGTGCGCACAGAAAACGACGTGCGATTGCATTTGAATTGTTTAAAAATACTTGAGTGTTTTAAATTGGTAAGACTTACAAATATGTGCAAATAATAAACTTTCATTATATAATGGCTAAATACAGTAAAACCACAAAGTACGTGTTCCGAACCGTGGGGCCTGGTTCGTATGGATCATGGATCAATTACAATCCGTTGCACCCCTAACCGGTATCTAGCCTATTCTGAAAACTGATATTCTGACTGTTTGGTAATGTGATGACTGGTAGTTAAATCAGTATTTTCATCTCGCTTACCGCAGAACTTCCAATTTACAGTTTGGATTTTCCAATGCAGCAAAAAGTGGCTGCACACCTGAGTCACCCAGTTTATTCCACCCTAGTTCCAGCTCTGTCAGACTTAAAGGATTTGATTTCAAAGCTTCGGCCAGAGCAGCGCAGCCCTCACTAGTGACGTCACAATTGTTTAACCTGCTGAGAGAATTACACACTCATTTCTGTCCCTCACTTTGGCACACAAAACTTGTTTGACAAAAGTGTCGAGTGCTGATCTTGCCTGAGTATCTCAAGATTACAGGCAGGATTTTCCAGTTCAACAGAGAGCCTCTTTACACCAGTGTTTCTGAGTTTATTCCCAGACAAATCCAATTCTCTCAGGTGTGAAGGGTTTGATCTTAGAGCTGAAGCCAGAGCTGTACAACCTTTATCTGTGAGACCACAGTCTCCCAACCTGCATGAAAAACAAAACAAAACAATGGTAAAGACTCTTTACTGACTGTGTCATTTATTACTCCATGTAACATAACCATACCTCAGTATCTCCAGTTTACAGTGAGGATTCTCTAGTCCATCAGTGAGGACCTTCATTCCCAAATCTCCCAGTTTATTCCCAAACAGATTCAGCCCTCTCAGGTGTGAGGGGTTTGATTTTAGAACCAAAGCCGGAGCAGCACAACCTTCATCTGTGATATCACAAAGTCTAATCCTACAGATAAAATGCCAGCGTATATAGGTTAAAGGACACACAATTCCTAAATTACAAATAAAAAAATCTAAATATAGTATGCCATTCCTTAGTTTAATGTACAGGTGATGTGAAAATGTATGTTTTAGTGAGAATAATTAGAGAAGTAATCTCACCACAGTTTCTCTAGTTTACAGTGAGGATTCTGCAAATCAGCAGAAAGAATCTTCAATCCAGAGTTACTGATTTTATTTCCGGACAGATCCATCTCTTTCAAATGTGAGGGGTTTGATCTCAGAGCTGAAGCCAGATACATGCAACCTTTATAAGACACCCCACAAAACTCCAATCTGAAAAAAACAAAACAAAACAAAACAAAAAAAAACAATAAAAACAGAGGTTTAAGACTTTAAGACTTCCAGTTTTGCAAAACATTTTTTAAGGTTATATAGGGGCCTTAAATCAAGCTGAACTGACAAGAGATACAAATTTGCATTTTAAGACTTTTTCATAAAATGTATCCTGTGTATTGTCTCGTTTCTAAATTTGTGTTTTAAAAATAAACTACATGTACTACTTCAATATTTCATTTTATTTACTATAAACATATGAATAAACCAAATGTAGGAAAATGGAGAAAGAACAAAAGAAAATAAAAACAAAAAGATGAATTTACCTCAGTCTCTCCAATTGACATTGAGGATTTCCCAGTCCAACACAGAGTAACTTCAGTCCTAAATCATTTACATTACTCCTAGCCAGGTTCAACTCTTTCAGACATGAAGTCTTTGAGGTGAGAACAGAAACTAAGGTGGTATAACATTTCCTTGTCAGGTTATGCTCACAAAGCCTGCAAAGAAAAAAAAAAATTATTATTATTATTTTTTTTCTTTTTAGATGGATTTCAGCATGTGTATGTATAGACAGTGTTGGGTAGATTACTTCTGGAATTACACTAATCTTTTAGATTATACTGTTTTAATTAAAATCATCTAAATACTTATAGGTTCATTGAAATTACTCAATGCAAGAATAATCTTATGCCATATTTAACACAAGACAAAAATACATTTTATTATATAATTGACAAAAATACAATTTATTATATAAACTATATTATATATTTTTGTATTATTATTTTATTATACATTAACTTAATTACTACTAGCATGACATACATTGCAGTTCTGGATGCTTCAAGCACTGGTTGTAGCCTTTGAAGACACTCATCTGCCAAGACGTGTGTCCCGATGTATTCATTTAAATCAAACACATCTAGTTTTTGCCCTGAGGTCAGCAATACAAAGACCATTGCTGACCACTGTGAGGCTGTCAGTGTGGTATTTATTCTTGACCCTGATTTGAGATAATGCTGGATTTCCTCCACTAGGGAATGATCATTCAGTTCGTTCAGGCAGTGGAATAAATTGATTAATTTCTCCGGAGAAGGATTCTCTTTGATCTTCCCCTTTATGAACATAACTATTCGTTCTTTGTTGTCGGAGCTGCCATCCGTCTGTGACAGTAGGCCTTGTAAGAGAGTCTGATTGGACTCCAATGACAAGCCCAGAAGGAAGCGAACGAAAAGGTCCAGATGTCCACTGGTACTCTGAAGAGCTTTCTTCACAGCTCTCTGTTGGAGGTCAAATATTGACAAATAACTTTGTGCAACACAAAGCGGAACTTTGGGTAGAAGACTAGGTTGGTCTAATTCATTTGTGTTTTGATTCACAAAGGAGAGGTACACATATAAAGCTGCTAGATGTTCCTGAACGCTCAGATGAACAAAAGAGTAGACTTTTCTCTGAAACAGCCCTGATTCTTCTCTGAAGATCTGAGTGCACAATCCTGAGTACACAGCTGCTTCTTGCACGTCTATGCCAAATTCTCTAAGATCTTCCTCGTAGAAGATCAGATTCTGTTTCTCCAGCTGCTGAAAAGCTAGTTTACCCAGTTTGAGAATCATGTCCTTGGCTTTCACTTTCTTCTCATAGTCCTTCTCATGTTTGATGTAGGTCTGAAGGATCAGGAAGTGTGTGTACATTTGAGTGAGAGTCTCGGGAATCCCTCCACTCTCTGCTCCACTCAACATCTTCTCTAGGACAGTGGCTGAGATCCAGCAGAACACTGGGATGTGGCACATGATGTAGAGGCTCCTCGATGACTTTAGGTGTGAGATGATTTTATTGGCCAGACTCTGATTTCTGATTCTCTTCCTGAAGTATTCCTCCTTCTGTGGGTCACTGAAGCCTCGTACCTCTGTCACGCGATCAACACACTCAGAGGGGACGAGATCAGCTGCTGCTGGTCTGGAGGTGATCCAGATGAGAGCAGAGGGAAGCAGATTCCCCACAATGAGGTTCGTCAGCAGCACGTCCACTGAAGCTGATTCAGTCACATCACACAACCTCGTGTTGTTCTGAAAATCCAGAGACAGACGACACTCATCCAAACCATCAAAGATGAAAATGATTTTACCTTCATTTGGAGAGATTTCCAGTTGTTTTGTGCCCATGAAACACTGTAAAAGACCTTTAAGACTGAATGTTTGGTTCTTTAGCAAATTGAGCTCTCTAAAAGGAAGTGGAAATATGAGGTGGACATCCTGATTTGCTTTCCCTTCAGCCCAGTCCAGAATGAACTTCTGCACAGACACAGTTTTTCCAATGCCAGCGACTCCTTTAGTCAGCACAGTTCTGATGGGTTGGTCTTGTCCATGTAAAGGTTTGAATATGTCATTCAGGTTGATTTGAGTATCTTCTGTCGTTCCTCTCCTAAATGCAGTTTCAATCCATCTGATATCATGTTCATTATTGATTTCTCCACTTCCACCTTCCATGATGTAGAGCTCAGTGTAAATATCATTGAGAGGTATAGGGGCACTGTTTTTTGATATCCCTTCATGAAAACACTGATAACTGCTCCTCAGATTTGATTGGACTTCTTCTCGAAATTTATCAAGGGGTGAGGTATTACTGAAAATCCAAAATACAACCCATTATTCTTTAAATACATTTTAAACCATTACTCACAGAGTAGACCATTTACTTCTTTTAATATGACACAAATAGCAAGCTATAGCTGAAAACATGTCTGTGACCATCTTTCTTTTTTTTTTTTTTGGCTCTCATGGTAGAACAAAAGACTGAAAAGTTATATAAAGGAGGGTTTAATCTTGCTGATCTTTTACCTGGATTCTTTTAAATCCATCGGTTCATCCTTTGAATGATTACTCCTCATTGACTCATGGCTGGGACATGGAGAAGATCTCCCCATATGTACTGAGCTTCAGAGAAAAAGAGACATTACAATTTAATGGTTCCAACTGTGAAACAGTCACAAGCGTGAGATATAAATTCAAAATTATAAGGTAAAATTAAATTTTTTAAACATTATATCTTTTTAAAATCTTGTTGTTTTACATGACGTTACATAAAACTAAAAACTGAAAAGTGATAGAGAAGGAAGCTTAATTTTCATTTATTTTAACTTTTTTACCTGGATTCTTTTAAATCCAATGGTTTATTCATTGACAGATCACTCCTCATGGACTCATGGCTGGGACATGGAGAAGATCTCCCCATCTGCACTGAACTTCATAGGAAAAGAGATAGTACAACATTAATTCAGTAGAGCTTCCTCTCATTCAGATTCAAGTACAGACACAATAAAGTAGGTGCAATTGTGAGAGAAAGAGTCAATATTAATAAAATAAATGTGCAATTGCAATATAAAATTTAAATGTAGTAATAATTTAAAAGCTAAAAAGTGAAGGAAGAAGGATTTAATTTTATAACATAAAACTAAAAACCCAAATCTTTAAAACTAGCTAAAATGGGTTTTGGTCATGATCATTTACCTGGACTCAAGAAAAGTCTTTTTAACCTCGAGTTGATCCATTGAATGATTACTCTTAATGACCAAATATTAAAGGGTTCACCCAAAAAAGAAAAAAATGTCATCAATTACTCACCCTCATGTTATTCCAAACCTGTAAGACTTTCATCTTCAGAACACAAATGAAGATCTTTTTGATGAAATCTGAGAGATTTCTGTCCCTTCGTTGACAGCTACGCAACTGACACTTTGATGCTTCATAAACTTCATAAAGAGATTGTAAAACTAATCCAAATAAATTGAGCAGTTTAGTCCAAATGTTCTGAAGAGACACAATCACTTTATACACTGAACAGATTTAATTTAGGCTTCAGAAAATTTGGACTAAACCGCTCAATTCATATGAATTAGTTTTTACGATTTCTTTATTAACTTTTTGAGGCGTCAAAAGTAGTATTCGCGTAGCTGTCAATGGAGGGACAGAAATGTCTCAGATTTCATCAAAAAGATCTTAATTTGTTTAATTGAGTAATTGATGACAGAATTTTAATTTTTGGGTGAACTAACCATTTAAAAAGGAACTACATTCAATAACCAGCAAGCTACAGCTGAGAATGTGTCTGCGCATAACATTATCATTTTTGCATGGAACTAAAGACTGAAAAGTTATATAAACGAGGGTTTAATCTGGCTGATCTTTTACCTGGATTCTTTTAAATCCAATGGTTTATTCATTGACAGATCACTCCTCATGGACTCATGGCTGGGAGTTGGAGATGCTGATCTCCCCATCTGTACTGAGCTTCAGAGAAAAAGAGACATTATAACATTCACTCAGTGGAGCTTCCTGTCATTCAGATCCAAGTACGGCACAATTAAGTAGGTGCAATTGTGAGATAAAGAGTCAATATTACATAAAACTAAATCATGCTTTTTTACCTGGGCTCAAGAAGAGTCTTTTTAACCTCAAGTTGATCCATTGAATGATTACTCCTAATGATCGGGTCTTGTTAAATCTGATCTCCCCTGCTAGATTGTGCTTCAGTGAAATAGAAATGGTGGTATTATATTAAGTTACCAGACATAAAGAAACAAATTTCGCAGCCTCTATGATAGTTTAATAGTGTATTTAGTTGCCAACCTGTGTACAGTAAGCCAATATTTTATTTTTAGCCAGCAGATAAAGCATCAGTTACTTTTATTTTATTAAAAAACAACAACAACAACAACAACAACAAAAAAACACTTGGCCTCAGTATTAGTGGAGCGTTCGGTGACAACATTTTCAGAACTCATTCTAGCTATAATGACTCTGCAAATAAGCCAAACAATAGTCATAATAACAAGTGAAAAACATAAAAATATGGCTATAAAGTTACCTAATTCATTTGAGACACTATGAAACAACAAATATAAATGCAAATAGGCTATAAATGCAATACAAAATACTGGACAGTAGTCACGTAGTGTAAACATTCCTGTTTTTTTGTTTTAACCAATCTATTTATCTTTCAAAACAACAGTTGTTTTTGTCACAGCACAAGGCAAACATGTCACCAAACTACTTGTGTACTTCATGGTATTTACCTAATTCTTTCAGTCAGGTTAACTGATCATGAGACTGCTTTCAAATTCCAAATTCACATCTAAAAGTAAAATAAAAAAACAAAAATCATTGTCTCATTTCAAATAAACAATTTAATGCATACCTACTTTATAGTATTAACTAATTTAGTTTGGTTGAACCAACTCTTTTTGCTTTTGTAGGTTTTTGAGGAAATTACAGATGCAAATTATATTCAAAAGAATCCGACAATTAAAAAGCTGATAAATGAACAATGCTTCATAATAAAAAAAGAACTGCTACAAGAAGAATTCTTGTAAAAATAATTTAACAATATCATAACATTCACAAGTTTGTTTATACTCACTTTGGCATCTTTGTTAATGAGAGCATTATCTTTAGGAACAGAACTTCATTCTTTACCTTGATTTAGTGTAAAACAGATATATTCTCTAGCCCAGATGGCAACAACCCCGCAAATCAGTCATCTAAAATGTTTTCGGGCAATTTCTAACTTTCATTTCTGTTCACTTGTCTGACAGCTCTCAGAGCACCACACCCACCTTCATCCCCGAGATCATGAGAGTATGCAGGTAAACAACTGGCAGAAATACAAGACCGACCAGTTTCAGGTAGAAACATTGAAAGCCTGTAGTAGTTTGAATGGTCACGGATCGCTTTGATTCCAGGACAGCTTTTGTTTGCTTTGCAACAGTTACTAAAACTACTAAAAAACACAAAACAAACTACAAAACACATTAATGAATGCATAAAACTAAAAAATAACCACAGCCTACCTTTTCTAGACCTTCTTCCTGAGCACAATGTTTTCTTTCTCTTTCTTTTTTTAACTTTGTGATTGCTATAGATACTTTTCATTCAAATATCAGCTCAGTGGGCGTACACTATTATACCTGCCATATAAAAGGCAGTAGAAACCATAGCAACATTAAAACAAACCAGAGTCCTTGAGAGAAGAAAACAAAGTTAATGTTAAAAATGATGGTAAATCTTCTCTTTAATTCACATAATTCGAATTGCCAGAAAAACAGCTGATTTTTTTTCCCCTTCAACATGTCTTGTTTATACACAAATATTTTAATGATAATAATAAAAAGGACCTTTTTTTTTTTTTTTTTTAAGATCAATTGACAACAATTGGAATTAACTGCACATTGCAGCTTTATACCAATCTGCAACATTTACAATATAATTACAATATAAAATAAGCACAAAACCTATTTTTAATGCATAAATAAATAAATGGTAAAGATCATTTAACCCCCAGGGAAATTTCATACGGAAATTTCATAGAGAACGTTCATGTTTACATATTTATAATGAGCATATCGCCATCTGCTGGAGAAAATCTGAAACATTCAGAAAATAGTTCCAATCACCACCACAATGTGTTGGACAGACTTTAACAAAACAATCATCAAAACCAAGTTAATTTCAGCTCAGAACGAATGGATCTTCATGTACTTTGGAAAGTAAGTTGTGAAAATGAATGAAGAATTAAACCGCTGTGTATCAGTCACTGGTACAGCTTTACTGCAGCAACAAATCCACCTCATCAGTCACTTCTTAGCTGGACTCTTCAAATGAAGCTTTAAAAAAAAAAGTATTTATTTCAGATAAAAGTATATTTCTCCTGTATGTTGAATACATTATTCTCCTAGCGTTTAAAGCAACAATTTTCCCTTAGTTAATGAAAATTGAGTTTAAAAAAAAAAAAATCTCAAACTTACTGTAATTTTTCCAGTTTACAGTGTGGATTGAACTTTATTGCAGTGAGCAGGCCAGTGCCCGTCTCTGTGAGTTTATTTTTAGACAGATCCAGCTCTTTCATGTGTGAGGGATTTGATGTCAGAGCTGAAGCCAGAGCAGCACAACCTTCATCTGTTATATCACACTCCCTGAGCCTTCAGACAGAAAAAATTACACAGTATTTACTCTCTCATTTCAGAACACACTACAATATATACACTTTACTTTTCCTTAGTAGGATTACCAATCCTAAATAATGATCTTACCATAATATCTCCAGGTTACAAAGAGGATTCCTGAGTCCATCAGAGAGAAATTGTATGCCTGCATCTCCCAATTCATTCTCAGACAGTTCCAGCTCTCTCAAGTGTGAGGGATTTGATCTCAGAGCTGAAGTTAGAGCTGCACAACCTTCATTTGACAAGTTACACAATCTCAGTCTGCAGAAATAACAATGGGACATTCTTTAAAAGGTACATAACACACACAGTCTCGGCCAATCTCATGTTAATCTTGAGTACCTATAGAGTAGTATATCTTCCCTCATATCTCCAAAAAGTCTTTAGTTTTATTAGATTTATAAAAGAAAGATATGCTGTACCGAGTCTTTCTGAAAACAGCCGAGCTCCTGGAGGCATGCCGTGTGTGAAGCTAAAGAGTGACGAGTACGTGCAGCTTTTGCGTAGCGATGATATCATTGGTCAGCTAAACACAAATGTATTTAAACACACACAATACACCATCGCATTATCCCTGGATAACTTTTGATTCATTATACGTTCGTGTTGTTTACATTATATGCACTTACGCGCCGACTGCCAACAAAACAGACATTTGATGCAGTTTAACTAACCACCTGCGGTTTCCGACTGATGACTAGGGCTGAAACGATTAGTCGACATTATCGACAACGTCGACAATAAAAAATTGTCGACAAATATTTTTGTTGTCGAATAGTCTTTTGATCTCATATGATCTATTTGAAGGGCCTGCAATAACGCGGTTTGACCAGTGGGGCGCTGTAGCGCAATACTGTAATGCAGACCTCCCGGATCGAATCCAACAGAAGAAGACACGGTGCTTCGGAGTGCATAGCGCAAACGAAGTCGAACCCGTAAAATGTGGGAGTTTAACATAGCATAAAACATAACGTTTAGCATAACTACAAAAAATGCTGTCATGCAGGGCCATCAACTCTCATTCAAACTCACTGTTTGCCACACGTCCATTTTCTCATGCAGTGAAAGATACATAGCAGAGCATAGAGGACACAGCGTGCCGACAGATAAGACAGATCAGGTTACTATGGATATAAAACAAAGTCTTAACTTTTAAATTCTGTCAATTTTACTACGGGATTCAAACAATACATGTGGTTTTGGTGCTCTTTAATGTGGAGTATCGCTGTAGCGCCTCAGGTCAAGCGGCACGTGAACCTATTATCTCTTCCTCTTTTCTGCTATTACAGCACGAAATAAACATGAATGAATATTGAAAAGTATGTTGAAAGGTACAGTACAGTTTACTGAAATGAATCCAGCTCTAATGTAATCACTTAATCAGAGTTTCAACCGCAGAAAGACCGCAATAAAACAGCTTGCAAACAAATATGTCACAAAATGTTACATTTACCTCAGGAAAGCCATTCAGTGACCATAAACTTGATAGTAAAAAGAAAAAAAAAAAGAAGAAATCTAGAGAGGAGCATTTTTCAGAAATTTTTGCACAATATTACATATTCATATTTTTACTCTTATTAAAAAGTTATTACAATTCCCAGACTTAAAACACAGTACATCATTTTAACAGTATTTTTAACAAATTCATTAAAAATACACTTTCAAAAGCTGAAGTGATTTCCTTGTTTTAATTATTAGTTAAAGTATATAACTCAGTATTTTAACTAATTGCTAGTGGAATAATCGAACAAAGCATACTGATTAACCAGTATAATAATCGATGATTAGTCGATTAATCGTTCCAATAATCGGTAGATTAATTGATTATCAAAATAATCGTTTGTTGCAGCCCTACTTATGACCGGGATCTTTTACCGCTGTGACCACTCCATCTTTCAGTTTCAAACAATCTGTAAATCCAGCGTCAAACTGGATAAAAGTAAATCCACACTAAAAATGTTATTGCAACTTTCACGACTTTATCCTTTTTTGATAGTTAATTTAAGGTGGTTTCTATGGATATTTAAATGACAAATGTCGAGAGCGCATCAATGTAATGCGCGAGCACAAATCTCTCAGCTCCACTTAACGCCGGGTTCTTTGGGAAGCAAGGTTATTTTCCCTCACAACCAAAAACACACTTCTTTGGTGACATTGTTAATTTCGTGGTCTAAAAACAAAGTGACAAATATTTCTCGAGCAAATCCTGTGCAGGGTTGCCGACGACTTCCGTAACCCAAACGAAGCACGTTGATGGCCGTGCTCTTGCTCTCTCGCTCTGGTTGATGTGTGTGCGCGCTCTTCCGGGAGAAATGCCCATACAAGGAATTCCACCCTTTATTAAGGAATTCCACCCTTTATTACGTAATACAGGGCCATACTCAAAAAAAAAAACCTCTCCAAAACATGTAGGAAATCTGAAGGAGCATATTTGGCACAGAAATACTCCGTTATACGTCCAACTCGTGTTTTGAAACTTTGGCCATGTTTAGCAAGAGAATACATCTCTTTAACAGTGTAAATAAGTCAGAATGCATGAAATAGCATTAGACCCCCCCCCCCCAAAATTCTTTACATTTGATTAGTTCATTAAAAAACTAGTACAACGTTACACATCCACAAAAAACATCAGTAGGATAGATTTAAAATTATGTGATGTGTTCTATTTACACTTGGAAAAAGTTAATGTGCTGATATTCCTGGTAAACCATCAAAACTAAATAGATTCCTCTACATTATATGCTAATGTAATATTACTTTGTTAGCAGACAATGATGACTCTTAGAACATCTACATTTATGACTAGCTTCTTAACTGGACTAATTACATATTTTGAATACCAACATCAGACCATTTAATTGTTTTTTGTTTTTTTTTGTTTTTTTGTAGGTCTTGAAGAACTTACTTCAGTGTCTCCAGTTTGCACTGAGGACTTTTTAGTGCATCAGAGAAAAGCTTCATGCCTTGATCTCCTAGGTTATTCTCAGACAGATCCAGCTCTCTTAGATGGGAGGGGTTTGAATTCAGGGCAAAAGCCAGAGCAGCACAACCTTCATCTGTGATATCACACCGCCACAACCTGCGGACAAATAAAGAACAGTTCTTAATTCCAGAAATACAGCGCAATATGCAGTATAAAAATGCTAATAAAACTTCAAGGATGATTATAAAACTTCAAACAAACACTTTAAACTGTGTAGATTGTGTTAGTAGTTCAGATAATATATGGAGGACAGCTGAAGTGTTAGCGATATTGTTTATAATAAGATCTCATGCTGTTAAAAAATAAAGAGAGTTAAAATAGAGTTAAAATAAGCCTAAAAAAGTCTTACCACAGTATTTCCAGTTTGCAGTGAGGACTTCGCAGTCCAGCACAAAGTAACTTCACACCTGAACTCTTCAGATGATTAAAGTTTAAGTTCAGTTCTCTCAAACATGAGAATTCTGAGCCGAGAGCTGAAGCCAGATCAGCACAGCAATTCTCTGAGAGACTGCAACAGCCAAGCCTGAAAATAAAATAAGATCACTTTTGTGCATTCATTTTTTTATGTACTCATCAGTTTATGCAAAAATACTCTGAACCTGCAGCTTTTCAATAAAATATCAATGCTTTAATGGCACCAGGAAATACAATTTAATGCTTTTATTAATGAGTTCTAGTCAAATGCACACATCTGTACAAACACATGTAAGCACAAAGGATCTAAATATGAGATTATACATTATTATTAAAATATACATTTAAATATGATTTTAAAATGTCCAAACTTGTTTTAGACAAAGTATAGCAAGTTATTCTGCAGGGCATTACTTCATGTAAACATATACAACCCATATACACGTAGACTGTCAATCACACATCCATGTGGTTTAGAAGCTCTATAAACACTTGACTTCACATATTCTTACCACAAAATGCAGACTTACTTCATTATTGTGTTCATAATGTGAAAGAGCGTTTACTTACTGAGCTGATCTGGATGCTTCAACCACAGGCAGTAGATTACGGAGAACTTGATCCTGTGTGATGCTTATTTGGTTGAACTCATCCCTGATGTATTCCTTTAATTCAAACACTTCCAGCTGCTCTGAAGTAAGCAACACAAAAACCAGAGCTGACCACTGTGACGGAGACAGAATGGCATCTCTTATCATCCCTGAGCTCAGATACTCTTGGATTTCATTTTCCAGAGTATGATCACCTAGTTCATTCAGACAGTGAAACAGATTGATGGATTTATCTGGATAAAGATTTTCTTTAATCTTCTTCTTGACATACTGGATAATTTCCTCTGTATTGTGAGACGTTCCTCCTGTCTGTGTTAGTAGGCACTTAAAAAGAGTTTGATTGGACTCTAACGAGAGACCCAGAAGGAAGCGAAGGAAGAGGTCAAGATGGCCATTCTTACTTTGCAAAGCCTCTTCTACAGCCCTCTCATAGATTGTGAAGCATGCTGGGGACTGTACGTTGTATTTTAAGGCCTGGTATTCACTGAGAACATCTACATTTTTCAAACTGAATGAAAACAACACATACAGAGCAGCTAGATGTTCCTGAATGCTGAGGTGAACAAAGCAGTAGACTTTCCTCTGACACAGACCAAACTCCTCTCTGAAGATCTGAGTGCACAATCCAGAGTACACTGATGCTTCTGTCACATCAATGCCACACTCTCCCAGATCTTCTTCATAGAAGATCACATTGCGTTTCATAAGCTCTTGAAAAGCCAGTTTCCCCAGTTTGAGGATCATGTCTTCATCTGTCAATTTCTTCTCATAGTCCTTCTTATGTTTGATGTTGGTCTGAAGGATCAGGAAGTGTGTGTACATTTGAGTGAGAGTCTTGGGAATCTCTCCACTCTCTGCTCCACTCAACATCTTCTCTAGGACAGTGGCTGAGATCCAGCAGAACACTGGGATGTGGCACATGATGTAGAGGCTCCTCGATGACTTCATGTGTGAGATGATTTTATTGGCCAGACGCTGATCTCTGATTCTCTTCCTGAAGTATTCCTCCTTCTGTGGGTCATTGAAGCCTCGTACCTCTGTCACTCGATCAACACACTCAGAGGGGATGAGATCAGCTGCTGCTGGTCTGGAGGTGATCCAGATGAGAGCAGAGGGAAGCAGATTCCCCACAATGAGGTTCGTCAGCAGCACGTCCACTGAAGCTGATTCAGTCACATCACACAACCTCACGTTGTTCTGAAAATCCAGAGACAAACGACACTCATCCAAACCATCAAAGATGAAAATAATTTTACCTTCATTTGGAGAGATTTCCAGTTGTTTTATGCCCATGAAAAACTGTAGAAGATCTTTAAGATTGAATGTTTGGTCCTTCAGCAAATTGAGCTCTCTGAAAGGAAGTGGAAATATGAGGTAGATGTCCTGATTTGCTTTCCCTTCAGCCCAGTCCAGAATGAACTTCTGCACAGACACAGTTTTTCCAATGCCAGCGATTCCTTTAGTCAGCACAGTTAGGATGGGTTGGTCTTGTCCATGTAAAGGTTTGAAAATGTCATTGCATTTGATTGGGGTGTCCTCCGTTGTGGCTTTCCTGGAAGCTTTTTCAACCCAGCTGATCTCATGTTCATTATTGATCTCTCCACCTCCACCTTCTGTGATGTAGAGCTCAGTATAAATCTCACTGAGGAATGTTGGGGTTCCTTGCTTTTCTATTCCCTCATAGAAACACTGAAACTTTGTCTTCAGGTCTGATTTCAGTTTGTTGCTGACTTCAGCATTTTGACAGTCAGAGCTTCAACATACATTAGAAAACACAATGTTAGCAAATTAGCAAGCACACCCAAATATAACTTGATTTGACTTTATGAAAGTAAATGTTATAAAACTTATCAATATTTATTTGATTTTTTACTGTGGCTTCAATTGACTTATTTATACTGTATGTCTAAATACCTGCACTCTGTACTGATCTCATGTAGTGTTGGGTTTTTCCTATCCAAACTCTGACCCCGTTTTCTCACATGTGACTGGAGCATTTTACAGACTTCAGCATGTTGACAGTCATTACTATGAGTAATTATGACACAGATAAAGCTTCAATATTCAGGCTTTATATTTTATAAATGCCTCCAATGTTTTCCATCTTCATTTTTAAACATACCCGTGTACAGAGGTGTCTCCATCCTTAAAAAACACCGGATGCTCTATTGACTGGCCACTGTTTATGGACACACAGCTGGGAGCTGGTGAGTCTGGTTTCTCAACCTGCATTGAACTTTAACAAAAACAAATGAACATTTTGTTCAGAACTGATTTTATCATGAAATGTTCTTTTATTCAGATAAGACTTTATCAATAAATATGCAATGTTCAAAAGTGAACTCATCTGTCTTTAAATTTACAGATTTTCTAAAGCATTTCTGTTGTACCCGTTATCTTTAAAGCATGTGCCATGTTTGCTTGACCAGCATCTTTTTAGGGACCCACAGCTTGGCTCTGGTGACCCAGGTCTCTCTGGCTCCATTGATCTGTAACCGAACCAATAAAGCACTTAGCAAGTAAAATTTTCCTTTCAAAACTGTTATCTTGGCAATATTTATATCAAGATTTATAAATGCATTTCATCTCAATATTGACTTGTGTTCGAGACCACACTGAATTTAAATATCTGATTCTTCGTTTACTTATTCTAATCTTATGATGACTAAATGCAAATAAGTAACTTCATAGTATTTATTATATGCTAGTGTTACTTGAG
Organism: Mylopharyngodon piceus; assembly: GCA_039654765.1. Taxonomy (NCBI): domain Eukaryota; kingdom Metazoa; phylum Chordata; class Actinopteri; order Cypriniformes; family Xenocyprididae; genus Mylopharyngodon; species Mylopharyngodon piceus. The sequence continues at coordinate 20,726,146 of CM077447.1, forward strand.
ATAATAAAATAAAGTGTCTATTTGTTAGTAGTAAGATTTAACAAGTTTATTTGTATAGCAGCAAAACAGCTTTACAGAAAGATATACCATGTATATACAGTGCTCAGCATAAATGAGTACACCCCCTTTGAAAAGTAACATTTTAAACAATATCTCAATGAACACAAAAACAATTTCCAAAATGTTGACAAGACTAAGTTTAATATAACATCTGTTTAACTTATAACATGAAACTAAGGTTAATAATATAACTTAGTTTACACATTTTTCAGTTTTACTCAAATTAGGGTGATGCAAAAATGAGTACACCCCACAACAAAAACTACTACATCTAGTACTTTGTATGGCCTCCATGATTTTTAATGACAGCACCAAGTCTTCTAGGCATGGAATGAACAAGTTGGCGACATTTTGCAACATCTATCTTTTTCCATTCTTCAAGAATGACCTCTTTTAGAGACTGGATGCTGGATGGAGAGTGATGCTCAACTTGTCTCTTCAGAATTCCCCATAGGTGTTCGATTGGGTTCAGATCAGGAGCCACTGAATCACTTTCACCCTGTTCTTCTTCAGAAATCCAACAGTGGCCAGAGATGTGTGTTTAGGATCATTGTCATGTTTGAAAAGTGCACGACGACCAAGGGCACGGAGTGATGGTAGCATCTTCTCTTTCAGTATAGAGCAGTACATCTGTGAATTCATGATGCCATCAATGAAATGCAGCTCCCCGACACCAGCAGCACTCATGCAGCCCCACATAAGGACACCACCACCATGTTTCACTGTAGGCACCATGCATTTTTTGTATTCCTCACCTTTGCGACGCCATACAGTTTTGAAGCCATCAGTTCCAAAAACATTTATCTTGGTCTCATCACTCCAGAGTATAGAGTCCCAGTAGTCTTCATCTTTGTCAGCATGGGCCCTGGCAAACTCTAGACGGGCTTTTTTGTGCCTGGGCTTTAGGAGAGGCTTCTTTCGTGGACGGCACCCATGCATGCCATTCCTCTGCAGTGTACACCGTATTGTGTCACGGGAAATAGTCACCCCAGTTTGGCTTTCTACTTCTTTAGATAACTGTAGTGAACTTGCATGCCGATTTTCTTCAACCCTTCTCATCAGAAGACACTCCTGTCGAGGTGTTAACTTCTGTGGACGACCTGGACGTCTCTGTGAGATGGTTGCAGTTCCATCTTTTTTAAGTTTTTGTACCACTTTTGCTACAGTATTCTGACTGATAAGTAAAGCTTTGCTGATCTTCTTGTAGCCTTCACCTTTCTAGTGTAAAGAAATTATTTTCTTTCTCAGGTCTTGTGACATTTCTCTTCCATGTGGTGCCATTGCTGACAGCATGAAATGGGAAGGGGTTTTAACACCCTTTTATAGTCAACTGTCTGCTGGACACCTGTGTAATGAATAATTAGACTCACATGTGGTTGAATTCTTGTTAAATTAGACATTTGTAGTCTAAAATGTAGCTTTGCTCCAGAGACTTTCAGTGGGGTGTACTCATTTTTGCATCACCCTAATTTGAGTAAAACTGAAAATGCGTAATCTAAGTTATATTATTAACCTTACTTTCATGTTGTAAGTTAAACAGATGTTATATTAAACTTAGTCTTGTCAACATTTTGGAAATTGTTTTTGTGTTCATTGAGATATTGTTTAAAATGTTACTTTTCAAAGGGGGTGTACTCATTTACGCTGAGCACTGTATATATATATATATATATATATATATATATATATATATATATATTTAGCTTTATTGTATTTATTATCTAGCGATAGATCTGTGCCACTTTTAATAAACAGAACCGCATTAAATTACTTAAATCACATCATGTTTTACTAGCACCACTGTGTAGTAAACTGATACAGTAGCCATTTTGACTAGGCATTACATAGAAAAAAAAGTGTAATATAATACACTCTCTCGACAATAACCTGGGCTTCATTCTGTAACCTAAGACCAACACTGTGTTGTGAATGAGGTGGGAGTCGGTTCTGTACAGAATGTTTGTGTGATCGTGCCAGTTTACTTACCTGTGTCAGGTGGATCTCGCTCCGTCTCGATTGTTTGTCTATCCAGCACACCGGCGTCAGTTCAAGTTAGGTTACAATGTATAGGAGTGGTGAAACAACATCAAACAACTCCATTCTTGTGAAAAGTATTCCCAAATTGACGAGGGAGACAAAAGCACTCTACTTAAGTAAAGTTGGCCGCATATTCACTGATTCGAATTTCCCGGATCAATAACTCGTGAGCTAAATGCTGTTGGTAGGCTTCACAAATAACACCTCTTTTCAATCGTAGGAACGCAGACAAGCAGCTACAACCTAATTTTCCTCAAAACCAGCTTTCCTCCGCGGTGGACAAAATACATTGATCTCTATGCGAAGACGGCTGAGAGACAGATTAGAAGGGACCGTCTGCAAAGTGCAAAACCCGAAAAGCGTTACTACAAAAACAGTCAATAACTTACACTGTAGTGTCACCAAATTTATTCCACACATACATTACTGCTGTCCTGATAGTTATACTACAACACTTATTTTGGAAAAATGTCTTTTTGCATAATTTTTTTATTATGAAAAATATTAAGTAACTTGACTATTATGAAAAATATATTTAATAACTTCACTGTAATACACTGCAGTGCCACCAAATTCAGTTCACACATCACTGCTGTCCTGATAGTTATACTACAACACTTATTTTGGGAAAATGTCTTTTTCCAAAATAAATGTTGTAGTATAACTATCAGGACAGCAGTGATGTGTGAACAAATGTTTGGTGAGTGACACTACAGTTTTTTAGTAACGCTTTTCGGGTTTTGCACTTTGCAGACGGTCCCTTCGAATCTGTCTTTTAGCCTTCTTCGCATAGAGAACAAATGTATTTTGTCCACCGCGGAGGAAAGCTGGTTTTGAGGAAAATTAGGTTGTAGCTGCTTGTCTACGTTACTGCGATTGAAAAGAGGTGTTATTTGTGTACCAACAGCATTTAGCTCACGAGTTAATGATCTGGGAAATTCGAATCTGTGAATATGCGGCCAACTGTACTTAAGCTGAAAACTTTCACTATCCCAAGTCTGAAGAAATGCACCTCGATTTCAGGTAGCCTAAGTTACGTAATCAGACTTCACCGGTTCGCCAGCCCTATCCCTAACCTTTAATCTCAATAAAAGACGCCTTTCTGAAAAGTGCACGCCTTCTTTGTGACACACCACAAAGTTAAAGTTTAAATATCTGCCTAATATGAGGTTTGATAAGAACATAAAGAATCTGAAAGTAAAATAATAGGTCTGACTTTGAAAATAATAACAGCATTCACAATTACTGAGACCACAAATATAAAAAAAGTAGTTTTAACAAACAATTAAGGTAAATAGCACATTTTAATGTTTTAGCCCGCTCCAAATGGTGCATTTCACCAGCTTACCCCTGTGCATACTGGTGGCTTCACTGATGACTAGGCATGTGGCTCTAAAAATGTTTCATTTGCTGAACAAAATTTGAAATTTACCAAAATAAAACATTTATTGAATATTGACAAACATAGTAGGCCAAAAGTTACTATATATATATATATATATATATATATATATATATATATATATATATATATATATATAATTATTATTAATATTATTATTATTATTATTATTTTTACAGTGATGGAGCCCTTACAACTGAATTTGGAAAACATCTCAGCAACCAAACAAAGAATTCTTGTAATTTAATGTTGGAATGTGGTTAGACATACAGAGAGCAAAAAAATACACACAGTGCAACAGAATAAATAGGCATTAACCTTACAATTGTGTTCAGATATCTAATCCAACAGGTTTTTTTTCCAGCTATAACTACTCGTACAGATTCTAAAACAAAGTGGGACAGTAACAAACTAAATATATTTAGTCTTACTAATAAGAGCAGTTTGAAGCATCTTACAATCTGGATAACAGTTATATTTCTCCCTATAGCATTAACAAGCACTATTATAAATAGCAGAAAGAAGGCAAATACGGGTGTGCTGTCAGTAAATAAGATTTTCTTCTTTTTTGTTAAATATCTTTCCATGAGCACTAGTGTAGTTAAGAGAAAAATGCAGACAGTTAACCCTGCAAAAATAGCTTTGCAATCTCGACTGAAAATTTGAATACATATGATAAACGAAAAGTGTGTAAAAAGGTGAAAGTGTAGAAACAATTGAATATTCTTAAATGTAAAGTTTAAGTTACAATTAAAGTGCTTAACTGCATACATACAAGCCCAAGAAAATAATAAATGAATAAATAGGCAAGTAAATACACAACTGGCGAATGGCAAATACCGCAATTAAGTAAGGAGATGCAGAGAAAACCACACGGTACACACTTACAGGGGTGGCAAACACACAACCAGTATACAAATAACACAGTAAACAGAAAAACAGTACAACAGTAGCTGGCATGATAAACAAAAATCACTACAACATTATAATTATTATAATAACTCAATCGTGCTATATTGTGTACACAGTCGTGCAGCTATACATATGAAATGAGAAAATAGTATCTCATAAAGGTTATCATATTAAAAATTAGAAACAAAGAAACATTTAATAAAATATCAAAACATTAAAATCAGTATCTCTATTTAACAAATCAAACAATCAAGTTTATTGCACTGTGACATAGCTTTTGTAGTGTATGAAATAGTATATGAAATTTGTTTCAAACGGAACATTTTCCTGCAATACAACTATTACTAAAAACATAAAATGCAATCTTTATGCAAACTGTCATACCCAAGTTATTGAATACATGAGTAAACAACACTACCTCTCTGTTCTATGTATGTACAGATCTAAACAGCTATTGAAAGACATATAAAGTTATTAAATTAATGGAAATCATACCAGAGCATAAATTCTTCACAAATGTTGACTGAAGAAGAAAAAAAAATCTGATAAAGTTTAGACAATGTTAGACTGGTTGAGTATCTGAATCAGGTTCTCCATCAAACTCCAATCCAGACTAGAAGTAATTTCTGAACACAGTGAGACAGTGAATCGGCTTCTTGGGATCACATATGCTAAACTTGTGACCAAGGAAGGATTCTTTCCTTCAGCAACTGCAAAGGAAGAAATTATGAAATCAGACAAATAACCTTTCAACATTGCACTGTGTACAGATAAAAAATATAACAACTTACTATTTAATGGATTTTCCACACTATGTGCTCTCGTAATTGGTGCAGAGACTTCTCTTTCAAAACTCTCTAAAATCTCTTCATCTATTTCATAAAGACATCCTCTGTTTCCCACCACAATCTTCTGCCATCTTCTCCAGCAGTTCTGTGACTTGAGATCCATCACCCCAGCGTTATTGTTGAGAACATGATACCTGCTCCCACATTTGTCTATTATCCACTGAAGAGCTTCTCCTTCACTCTCAACGAACAGTTCAATGGTTGTGTCTCTCAACCAGTCATGTTCAACAATCATGTGATCACTGATTTTGGGACTATGACAGGGAGCATGTTCCTCAACAGCCCTACTGTACACTTCAGTGAAAGAAACGTCCACTCGTATGACATTTATTATTTTCTTGGGCTTGTATGTATGCAGTTTAAGCACTTTAATTGTAACTGTTCTATATGTACAGATCTAAACAGGTAATGAAAGATATATAAACTTATTAAATGAAGGAAACTGTTATTATAATCAGAATGAGAAAAGAAAAGAATCATGCAATAAAGTTCAGACAGTTTAGACAAACTGCACATGTATCTTAATCTGAGTCAGGTTCTCCATCAAACTCAGGAATAGACCCAAGAGACTCCACTCCAGAGCTCCTTTTTGAACTCGACATGAAATGCCTCTCTTCAGGTGCTTCTTGTGATCTCTGGGACACATATGCTGAACTGATCCCTGAGGAAGGACTGTATCCTGCAGCAACTGGAAGGGAAAGAAACAAATACATCAGACAAACGTTTAAATATTGTACAATATGCAAAAAATAAAGAACAACTTACAATTTAGTGGATTATCCATGCTATGTGCTCTTTTAATGGGTACAGCAGCTATTCTTTCAACTCTCTCTAAAGTCTTTTTATCTAGTTCATAAAGACATCCTCTGTTTCCTGCCACCATTTCCTCGATCTTCTCCAGCAGTTCTGTGACCTGAGATCCATCACCCCAGTTCTTATTGTTGAGAACATGATATCTTTTCCCACATTTCTCAATGAGCCCCTGGAGAGCATCACCTTCACTTGCTATGAATAACTCTATGGGAGTGTCTCCTAGTTCATCTCCAACAGCAAACACAACCAGCGTGTGATTCCAGACATTTTCACCGAGAGGCTCCATGATTTTCTCTAGTGAGCTTTTCTCTTCCTCAGCAAAGGAAGACTCAACACTCCGGACTAAAATAAAAGCATGTATTCCCGAGGGCTCTTCTGTTACACTTCTCAATATGTTGAGTTTAGCGTCCTCAAGCATTTTTCCAATAAGGTAATCTTTCTCAAAACCTGGTGTGTAAACCACAGTGAGATTCCTTCCGGATACTTCTCCATTTTCTTTTAAATTCTCTTCTAGTCTTGTGTCAAATGCTTTTCTTCCCAAAATTGTGTTCCCAGTTGAACTCTTGTCAGAATAGTGTGGTCCAAGTAACACCAACCTCATTTCGAAAAGTTCAGCACCTCCTTTAAAAAGACAGAGCACAGACCATAAATATTTTCCATTACTTCATCATTAAAACTATGTTTCCACTGTTTACTCACCTGATGTTGAATGTCTCAATTCATTTCTTTTTTGCACCTCATCTTGCATCTGTATTACTATTTCCTCTACTTTCATCTTTCTGTTTTTCACCTCTTGTAAATTCCAATGATCTATCTCAAAACAGATTCCTTTGTTTTCTGCGACCATCTTATCAATCTTTTCAAACAGCTCAGTCACTTGATTGCCATCATCTGTGTTCTTGTTGTTGAAGACATGATACCGGTTTCCACATTTGTCTATTATCCACTGAAGAGCTTCTCCTTCACTCTCAATGAACAGCTCAATGCTTGTGTCACTCAACCAGTCACCAAAGGTAAAGAGAACAATCATGTGATTCCAGACATCTGCACCAAGATAGGCAACATGTTGCTCTACTGCCCTTCTGTACACTTCAGTGAAAGAAACATCCACTCGTATGACCAGCAGAAAGACGTGAGGTTCTGGAGGACAGTGAGATGGACTCAACACAACCTCATCTTTATAGAGTCTGGGGGTGTATTTTGAGTGGTAATTTCTTCTTCGACCTGGAGTATCAACCACAGTGATGTGTCTTCCAGCAACATCTCCTCCTCGTACTTCAGATGTAAGTGATCTTTTTAAATCAAATGCAGGTTTGCTCAGGATGATGTTTCCTGCTGAACTCTTCCCAGATCCATTATAACCCAGCAGCACCATCCTCAGCTCTGAGAGTGGATGTTCATCTCCTGCTGGCAGACATAAATATTTTATTATGGTAGGTCAGCATTCTGTTACTCTTTGTGCTGTTTTATGACTTCCAGTAAAGGAGTCTCTGTCGAGAAGGAACATAATTGTGTTATAAATAGAGTAGGCTTTAAAAAAAAAAAGAGGTTAAAGTCCCTTGAAGTCAAGTCAGTCCACTACCGTAGATGGCCATCTTGGTAATGTTTTCAGGCAGCCCAATGAAATATTATTATTCAAGCAGATACCAGCTTTACTTAAATAGTAAATTTAACAATAATATTTCAAATGAGGAAATAACTATGAAAACAATGATAAAATATATAGTTTGAAGTCTGAGTGTTCTAGAGTGAGCTCTATCAGAAAGAGGTCCTTCAACTTAAAAGTGTGACTTTCATTCTTAGAGAGCCATTTTGAGTGTTACAGTTACATTTGTTCATTCATTATAAGGGGCCACCCAAACTGTCTCTGGTTTAACGCAATAGCAATATACAAGGTTATAAAAAAATCTCACCACTTGTTCTTGTCTTGCCTTTTGGATGCTGATTTTTTATCCTTCTTTCCTCTGCTCTCTTTTCCTGTTCTCTCATCTTCTCCTCCACATGGTGCAAAATCTCTCTGTTTATTTTATAATGGCCGCCTCTGTTTTCTTCCACCATCTCCTGTATTTTCTTAAGCAGTTCTGTGACCTGAGATCCATCACCCCGATTTTTAATATTGAGCTCATGATACCTGTTCCCACATTTCTCAATGAGCCACTGGAGGGTTTCATTCTCAAACACTTGTGTTGTTATACCTCTGGGATGATCTGTAGAGGTGAACAACACTATTGTGTGCCTCCATACTTCATCCCCAAAACATCTAACATTATCACACAGAATGTCTTTTTCATTTTGTTTAAATGGTGTGTCCACATTTAAGACCAGAAGCAGGACATGAGGTCCTGGAAGACATTTAGTCACACTCAGGACAATTTCCTGTTTATACAGTTCAGGATTTTCTTCAAAGGGTAAATTTCCCCACCAGCCTGGAGTATCAACCACAGTGATCTTCGTGCTAGCTATTTCACTGTGTATCTTCATACAGTGCAAAGTCTTCTTCAAGTCAAACTCCTTTTTGCCCAGGATAGTATTTCCTGCCGAACTTTTCTCAGCATTTTTTGGACCAAAAAGGACAATCCTCAGCTCTGTTAAGAAAGAATCAGGGCAGAGGTATGTGAGCATGTACTATAAAAAGTCTAGATAAAATATCAAGCTGTTAATGTTAATATTGCATTACTAGTAGGGTTGCACAATTAATAAAAAAATGCCATTGCAATAATGGCTGCAGCGATGAACTAATAACGAAAAGTGTTGATTATAACATTCTATTTTGATCTACTCCCATTGCTTCAATGGTTTCTATTTACAAAGTGTTTTTTGCATCAGTGTTGAACATTGTAGCCAATCACAAACATGTCTGTTGAGCATGTGAATGCAATGGATAACCACAGACTTTTAAGTCACAGGCACCAAACAAATCCACACAATACCAAAAAATAAATGCTATAATTTTCTTCACTGAGTTCTTCACTCTGGTGAATGCTCCCAGTATAAGGTTTGCAGGCATAATGTAAATATGAGATTCATTGTGCAGTGTAGTCAGCTTCATTGTTTATAACAGGTGACTTCAAAATGCAGAGCTCAGAGAGCTGAACTGAAATGACAGACAACTTTAGTGATAGACATGGTGATAAAGGGAGCATTCTCTGTAGCTTTCTGTATATAATTTATTCAGTTTGAACAATAGTTTTGTTTTTCTTGTTAAGTTGACTGTTTCGTCACTGTCTTGATTTGCTGAGACATAAAACAGCAATAAACTAAACAGTTCTCGGCTTATTTTGGACGTGTACCCTATAGCTACATAAAAAAAGTATTTAAACGTAAATTAATCTAAATTATTAATCATTATTCAATCATCAAGAGCAATAATCAATTATAAGTGGACAGACATCATTTCTAGAGTAAAGTTTGATGAACCAAAATGACTAAAACAGATCAAACTGCAATAATCAATATTTATCACACTCACCTGAGTAGCTACGTGAACTGCTTGGATTCATGACGACACTCAAATCCCTCTTCTCAGGTTCCAAAATTCTTTATAAACAGGTAAATATTAGCTCCAGTCCTTTAAAATAATGCATCAACTGCAGTTATATGCAGTTAAAACTACAAGCATTGTCAGAGACATGGTTGCGTTGCACAGCACAACTTGTTTACAGAGAACAGCAGAACTTTGCTCCCATATTACTGTTTTATTGAGCCATATATTTTATACAAAGGACAAAGAACAATCAGGTGTGTTGATTCCAAAAGAATATATTCATAACAAAGGTATCAATATGCAAAATACAACATGTAATCAACAACTGGTAATAATAATAATAAAAAGATTTATTCACCTTATTTTTCGGCGCGGAAGCTATTTTCTGTGAATGTGCGGAGATGTCCGATTATTTGCTGCTATTTGCCTATAAGTTAATAACGAGAAGAATAACTAAATGCTGTAAATGGAAAAATATTTTGTGCTTTAAATTAGTGTTTATGATTATGAAAAAAAATAAAAATAATATGATAATAAGTAACAGTTTGCAATATCAAGCAGCATTACGGACAGTTTTTGTAGAGCTAAAATAAATGGAAGCAGATGAGACCGGAAACCTCGACACAATCAAGTTAGAATGGCTGCATCCGCTCTTATGGTAAAAATAAGGTGAATAGCTCCACAATGAGCCCCAGTCACAATTACTAAAATGAATGAACATACAGTGGTGGTCAGAATTATTGGCACCCTTGGTAAATATGATCAAAGATGACTGTAAAAATAAATCTGCATTGTTTATCCTTTTGATCTTTAATTCATAAAATTAGCAAAAATCTAACCTTTCATTGAAGAAAAGAATTGAAAATGGGGGGAAAATCACATTATGAAATAAATGTTTTTCTCCAAAACATGTTGGACACAATTATTGGCACCCCTAGAAATTCTTATGAGTAAAATATCTATATTCCTGTCACAGTCACGCCTTCCCGGACTCCAGTTCCCAGCATCCTCCTGTTCCGCACACCTGTCTGCACTTCCATCATCAGTCTTCCCGCCATCTCCCCGGATTCCCTGCACCTGTTGTTCCTCATCAGCACTCATCACCACAGCAGCATAATACACACTCCTGAACACTCACTCTCGTGCCGGTCTCCTTAATGCATACTACCTGCTATGCTTACCTTCAGGACTCCTTTGTACGACTACATACCTGTCTCCAGCGTTCTCCGTGATTCCTCGTGTCTCCACGTCTCCTGTGAGTTTCAGTGTGTTCGTCTGCTCCACGTAAATCTGCATCCACGCTTCCTGGGAAAACAAAGACAAGAATCAGATCCAGTATCACGTCCAGTCAACATATCCATCTGCTTCAACTCACCTGCACTCTGCCAGCACGCTCTGTTTTAAATAAACTCTGTTTGCACTTACCTGTGTCTCCGCTCCCATCTGTACGTAACAATTCCCATTCATATTTACATTTTTTTGGCACACCAGGGTTATCATGAACATGAAATTGTCCAGCCATTACTTCCTGTTCCACAGGAGTATAAACATGAGGAAACACAAAGGCCAAATTCCCTTAATCATTCAACACAATGAGTAAAACCAAAGAATATAGTTCAGATGTGCAGCAAAAGATTGTTGAGCTTCACAAAATAGAAAGTGGCTGTAAGAAAATAGCTAAAGCATTGAAAATCCCCATTTCCACTATCAGGGCAATAATTAAGAAGTTCCAATCAACTAAAGATGTTACAAATCTGTCTGGTAGAGGACCTGTGTCTAAATCGTCCTAATGCGCGGTGAGGAGGAAAGTTTGAGTGGCCAAAGACTCTCCAAGGATCACAGCTGGAGAATTGCAGAGATTAGTCGAGTCTTGAGTCTCAGAAAGCCTAAAAAAAATGATCAAACAGCACCTACATCCCCACAAGTTGCTCAGAAGGGTTTCAAGAAAAATCCTCTGCTCTCATCCAGAAACAATCTCCAGCATATTCAGTTGTCAGACAAGACTGGAACTTCAAACGGGACTGGCTTCTATGGTCAGACGAAACTAAAAAAAGAGCTTTTTGGCAGCAAACCCACCAGATGGGTTTGGTGCACACATGGATAAAAAGTACCCCATGCCCACGGTTAAATATACTGCCGGATCTTTAATGTTGTGGGCCTATTTTTCTGCTGGAGGTCCTGGACATCTTGTTCAGATACATGGCATCATGGATTCTATCAAATACTAACAGATAAAAAATCAAAATCTGACTGCTTCTGCTAGAAATCCAATAATGGGCAGTGATTGGATCTTCCATCAGGACAATGATTCAAAACAAACATCAAAACCAACACAAAAATGTGTCACTGAGCACAAAATGAAGCTTCTGCCATGACCATCCCAGTCCCCTGACCTGAACCCTATAGAAAATGAGTGGAGTGAACTGAAGAGAAGAAGCACCAACATGGAGCTAGGAATCTGAAGGATCTGTAGAGATTCTGCATGAAGGAATAGTCTCTGATCTCTTGTCAGGTGTTCTCCAAACTCATCAGGCATTATAGGAGAAAACGCTGAGCTGTTATCTTGGCAAAAGGAGGTTGCAAAAAGTATTGAATAAAAGGGTGCCAATAATTGTGGCCAACGTGTTTTGGAGAAAAAACATTTATTTCATAATGTGAATTTCCCCCCACTTTCAATTCTTTTCCTTCAATGAAAGGTTAGATTTTTGCTAATTTTATGAATTAAAGATCAAAAGGATAAACAATGCAGATTTATTTTTACAGTCATCTTTGATCATATTTACCAAGGGTGCCAATAATTCTGACCACCACTGTATATTGTCACAGACACGCCAGGCTCCACCGTCAGCCAATCACAACGCACCCAGTCACCAGAGTACTGATCACCGGCACCTGCACCTCATCAGCACATCATCAGTCACAGTATAAAGAACACTCACACACATCACTCCATGTCCGGTCTCGTTTGCATCTACACTTACCTGTATGCTTACCTTAAGGACTCCAAGCGATCTACTTACCTGCCTCCAGCGTCTCCTGTACTCCTCGTGTGAATCCCCGTCTGTGTGTGAGTGTTCTCCGTTCCCAGTATGAAGGTTCTCCAGCGTTTCTCCAGCTCTCCACTTCTGCAACCACAAAAGGACAGTATCACTACTCTGCACTTCGTTCATCAGCACAGCTTTAAGTTATACTCACCTGCACTGCTGTTTGCTCATTCCTGGTATCAATAGACACCCTGTTTGTGAACTCCTGTCTGCGTCCCTTCTGTATCGTAACAATATGGTAAAAGTGCAAAAAAAAAGATCTCAACGTTTACATTTGTGCTATAAACTCATAAACTAAAACCCAAGCTTTAAGATGTTGAAAAGACATATGTACACAGAATATTTTAGCAAGGTCCACTCATTTTAAGATTAATAGCCACTAAAGGCGTAGAACTGCTCAGATGACTCTCAAATCAGTTAATTAGTGCTTGTCTTCATGAAGCATATGTCACCTTCTGCTGGTACATGATTTTCATGAGTCCATTGTGTCTTCTGAACAATCAGTCTTCAGATTCAGATGTTTTAATGGTTTCCATGTGACTTCAGTAGGGGTATCAAAACACCATCCGCCTGATTCACAGACAAGGCTTATGCTAGTCCTGGACTAAAAATCATGTTTGAGCTGTTTTAACTGAAAGTAACTTGCACTGATATATCTTAACCCTTTCAAGCGTGAGTTTAAAATATTCTAGCTGACCCCCCAGAGTGAGTTTTTTTTAAGGCGACCATTATTTTAGAACGTTTGCCCTTATTGTTTCCATGGCTATGCATCATGCTTGTCACGTAACACACCGCAGCCACAATAACACTGTATGACAGATGTATCGCTATTATTTAGTTTTTCCTTTTTTATTTAAAATATTCACAAACTTGCTTACCATGTCATCAACTATCTGATATTCCGATTCTCAAATATGTGTAAGTGAGTGTGTTTTGTTGTTTTAAAACCTTTATAAATTATCTTTATCTTGATGTATAACGCGAGATGGGCGCCGCCATCTTAGTTTGCGTCGCAGTTTGCAGAGTCCTGTCAGTTGGTTTTACAGAACGTGAATTCATCAGTTTCTCCCGAAATACATGCAAGTAATTGGCTGGTGAACTGGAAGAATAATAGAGTAAACTTTATAGTTACTTAAGCCCATTATGTGTGTCTGACATAAATAAACGTCGGCAAATTTGAATGGATTGTTATTGCTGCTTCCACTGATATCTGACATCAGTGTGTATTTTACAAACTCTAAATGTATTGTTTTACTGGTGTTTATGTGTATTTAAATGTCTGAAACCTTAAATATAACATTATGTGGCTGAAAACACTGCATAGTTGTGATATATGACAAGCGCTGAGCACGTCCGTCTCGCAGCCAAAGCGCGAAAGCACAGTTTGAATCTGGCAGTTATGTGACGTCACTGAACATTCTAAATCCCATATGTGGGACCCTACTCTCAGGAGCACAGAAATAAAAATGTCATATGTGGGACTGTACCGCTCAAAAGGTTAAAATATGTAAAAGTTAGAAAATAAATACTCACTATAGCTAATTTGTCTTATTGGAGTAGACGATCAGTCTTAACAACATGAGCCGCTTTTCCACCGTCGGGCCGGGTTCTCATCGCGTAACCGTTCCATTCCGTGCCGATCCGGGCCAGCTGGTGCGGTTACGGTTCACTTTCCACTGTGGGGCTGATAATGGCCGTTATTTGAAATGTAATACAAAAGCGTCAGTCATTGCCTTGGTAACGCAACAGTTTACTGGTTATATGAGATGTAAATAATGACATGGAGGATGATAAGATATTTCTTTAATTTTATTATTAATTTGTGTTTACTTTGCTTAAATAGAGCACTTAGCCAGCTATAGAGAAACTGGTTGGCAGGCAACAGACAAATTCTGAGTGGCGACTTCACTTTGTGGATTAGACAACCGTGCCGAGAATTCTGGGCCAAGAACAGTTTGTAATCGTGCTGTGCCGAACCAGGCTCAAGTGGAAACACAACTGGAACCTTTCCTTGTCATTCTAAGAACCGTTCGGCCCGACGGTGGAAAAGCGGCTATGGTCTTACCTGAATATTTCCACTTTACATCAAGAATGCTTAGTAAAAGACAGCAGAAAGCAGCTGCACTCCTAGATCCCCAAATGTATTAACAGACAGATCCACGTGTTTCAGATATGTGTGATCCGATCCCAGAACAGAAGCCAGAGCAGCACAACCTTCATCTGTGAAACCACAATGTTTCAATCTGTAGAGAGAGAACAGTAAGACACTCTTCACTTCATTATCTTGAACCTTATACTTGAATCACTGCAAAATGCTCTTTATTACTTTTTGTTATACTTAGAAATGTATAGGTTTTTAGAATTGTATTGGTTGTACTATCTGTCCTATCTGTCCCATACCTATGAAAAAAGGCCCCAAAATGTCAATGTCCTCCTCTCTTAAAAATGTATTCCACATTTTTAAGAGAGGAGGACATTAACATTTAGGGGCCTTTTTTTCATAGGTATGGGAGAGACAGGACAGGAAGAAAAGGGGGACCAGGATCAGATGACAGAAGCCAGATTTGAAGCCTGGAGGTTTGCATTAGCACTACCACTATAGGCCACATCTCCAACAGAGAAAACTGTGTATGTGTTTCTTTTGATCATGAATAAAACGATCAAGACAACAGTATCTTAAAATAACAGATTCAATTCTGTCTACAATTTACTTCAGTATCTCCAGTTTACAGTGGGGATCCTCCAGTCCAGCACACAGCATCTTCACTCCTAAGTCTCCTAGTTTGTTATCAGACAGATCCAGCTCTCTTAGGTGTAAGGGATTTGATGTCAGAGCAGAAGCCAGATCAGCACAACCTTCAACTGACACTTCACAATCATTCAGCCTGCAGAGAAAACAAGAACACACTTTTCACTCTCTCTGTTTATTCCATAGAGGAAGGACTCTAAAGAGAGTCAACAACCACAGTTCATTATATGTAGTTAAGTGAACATTACCATGTGAAACAACAATATTTTTATTTAACATTTCGTCCCCTTGGAATTGTAAGGTTCTATCTGACATTTTTGTCAAAATTGAGTTATTCACATATTCATATTCTGTGACAACTTATTTACATTATGTGATGTTTCTTTTTTTAAGTTGTGTACATTTTGTTACTTTTTTTTGGAAAAATTGGGTTCTATCTACAAAGTCGCACTCTAACTTGGTTCTATAAGGTTCTATCTGCGTGAGCCAATCAGCACTTTGAATGCACACACGAGGACCAATCAGGATCAGCGTTCTTTGTCATGTTGCCGCGATAGCAGAAGAGAGCCCAGTAAACGCTAAATCAGTGAAGAGAAGACCAAATAATTTTACACAACGTGATGTTTATTAGAAACATCATGATCGACTATTTTATTTATGATCTTGTCAATGACAGCAGCCCAAATTCCAGGGAATTACAATCTTTTTGTGTGTTTTGCTGTAGCTATCTGTTGCTGAGGAGTTATTTTCAGTTAGACACCACGCTAACGTTAGCCAGCAGCGCTATTAAAAGGATAGGTTCGGGTTTTGTAGTCTATTTGCTTATTTCCAGTCACGTCATTGTCATTCGAGGGAAAGTTATGTATATATTAGGTTATAACCTTGATCCATCCTGTGTAACATTACTTGTATTGAGCTGTATAGTTATAAAGATCTATGCTATGGCACACTGGATTAAAGTGTATACTAGATTAAGTGAGATGAAATGTTAAATTTTACATTGTTGGTAAAAACTGAGTTGTTGCATAGTTTAAATAATTTAAATATTTTAAATGTGAAATATTTTTAATTATATATAGTCAGTAAAACATTTTTCAATGTTTATTAAATTTTGTTAAACACCTTTGCTGAAGCATTGTCTGTTTTCTTGCAGTTTTTTAGTCTTAAAATGTCTTAAATTTTACAATATTAAGCCTTAAAGGTCAAATAGTCAATAATTTAATTGATGTGGTCTTAATTACAACAATAAACGTTCAGCCATACTGATGTCTATAGAGAAAGCCATTTTACATGTCCTACTTTCTGTGGAATAAAGTCCTGCTCAGATGTATTACAGTAACTGCTTTCTGTCTAAACAAAAGGAAACTTAAATGGTTCCTGCAGTGTTAAATTACCCATCATATTCCTATACCTAAATTTAACATCTGCACTGGACAAAAATATTTAGCACTGCCTTTTATGCTTAACTTGAACAAGAAAAAAATATTCATTTAAAATATGAAATGTCATAAAAACCATTAAATTTAACTTTCTCATGCATGTCAACACATTGCTACAACACTAATTTTATGTTTTAAAACAAATTATGAGCAAACTGTTTGTGTTTCTTGAAAATTATTGCTTCAATTAATTTTTTGGCAGATAGAACCTTATAATTCCAAGCAAAAAGTTTTTTTTTTAAGAATTAGAAGGTTCTATCTGCATTTGACCCGTTCCAAAAATCCCCATTTACAAATTTGAGAGGATTTTGATATTGTACATTTAGAATACATTTAGGGTCCCTGTCATTTTCATGTTTGAAAGAAACTTGTTCCCCATATAGTTTCTGTTATATGGAATGCAAAAACTTTGAAGCTCAATATCTCAAAACTGCCCAGAACGCAGATAGAACCTTATAATTCCAAGGGGACGATTTGTGGATTTGCTTCAAAACTGGTCAATACATCATTCATGCATTCCCACAGCAGTAATACTAATTTACTAATATGTTTAATAGGAGAAACCATGGTAAGATACCTAAGCACCTCCAGTTCACAGTGAGGTTTCTCTAGACCAGCAGAGAGCAGATCCTGAATCTGAGAGTTTATTTTTAGACAGATACAGCTGTCTCAGTTTTGAGGAGTTTGATGACAAAGCTGAAGCCAGAGCAGCACAACCGTCATCTGTGATACCACAATTCACCAGCCTGTACAAAAAACAACACAGCCACTGTGACCTCCTAGAATAACTTCAATGAACAATTAAATCACATTAAAATCACAATGAGAACTGATTAATAAACATGTTATAATGAGGACTAACTTACAAGTGGCATTCAAAATTAGGATCTTACTTAAATGTTCTAAGTTTAGATAGATGACTCTCTGGTCCACTGGAGCTTCACTCCAGAATCTCCTAGTTTATTCTCAGACAGATCCAGCTTTCTCAGGTTTGAGGAGTTTAATCTCAGAGCAGAAGCCAGTAAAACACAATCTTCATCTGTAAGATCACAATCATTCAATCTGCAGAGAGAAAAATGACACTTTCCATTCTCTCAGCAGGACACATGTCCTCACAGTTGTAGATAGTATTCTATAAGGATTAAGGATATCTCATTCCTTACACCATGTCTACACCAGACACGAGCAGCGCGATGCGATGCGACAAAAGACAATACAACCCATTGTAATCAGTGATGTTGTCTACACTGGATGCCTCACAACATGAGCGACAAATCTCCAACAGTAAACTGATGCCTCATTCTATTTATGACATACTGACACGAAGGACAAATGCTTTGCAATGGGTGCTTTGTTGCGTCCAGTGTAGACAGCTTTGTTTTGCGACACGAGCGACAGCGGTCGCGTCTGGTGTAGACACAGTGTTAGAGTTCAGAAGAAACATCCTGATAAAACAGGGATTATAGCCTAACACCACTCAGTAGTATGCAATGCATGCTTATGTCACAATGATTAAAAAAAAGTATAGGGCCTACTATAAAACTCAAAAATTCTTATTCTGAGAACCTGTTAAATTGCAAGTCTCAGAGCAATGATCTTACTTCAGTGACTCCAATGCATCAGAGAGCAGCTTTATTCCTAAGTATCCGAGTTTATTACCAGACAGATCCATGTCTCTGAAGTGTGATAGGTTTGATTTCACAGCTGATAACAGAGTAACACAACCTTTATCTGTGTTATCACAACTGACCAACCTGCAGAAAGAACAAAAACACACTGTTCACTTTTTCTCTGTTTTCTTTCTCAGGTCAGTGAAGCTAGAATCTCCAACTACATTTAATCAAATATTAAAAGAAAAATGCTTTGCCTTAACTACAATATTGAATGTGACTAACTCATATCTGACATTAAAATTCATGATCTAACTTAAGTGTTTCAACTTTACAGTAAGGCATCTCCAGCACAGTAGAGAGCATCTGTACCCTGAAGTCTCCTAGTTTATTCTCAGACAGATCCAGCTCTCAGGTGTGATCTTAGAGCAAAGCCGCACACACTTCATCTGTGAATCCACAGTGTTTCAACCTAAAGAGAGAACACCGACATACCATCACTTAGTTTAGGACACAGAGCTCATTTCAGAAGATTTTGTAGAACGTAACATTGACTGTAAACACAAACCAGTAGTATGTTTACAGTCTTTGTATGCACCCTTGGGTGTCTATTGTTTAAAACTATAACTATCATACTGTGACTAGGGCTGGGCGATATGACGATATATATCGTTACCACGAAATAAAATGTCTATCGTTAGAGACTTTGCTATATCGTATATATCGCAGTATGTAAATATATTGCACTATTGACACTTCAGAGTGATGACATGCATGAATGAGAATATAAAGAACGGGACGTGCTTGATGTTAAAAAGGGTTATAAGCACAATACATCCTAAAAAGGAACTCGTGCTGACTGGCACACTGCCAAAGTGCATGCACAGAAACATGCCTCTCTCAGAAGGCGATCGTGAATTAGGGACGTGCTGGATGTTAAAGTGTTATTAAGCACAGAGCTGAGAGACGCACGACATGAAGCCGCTGCTCATAGAGTGTGTGAGGACTGAACTCAGTGCTTTTTTCTGCCTAATTAGGCTTGAACGGTTAAATACACATACCTATGTGTCAAAGTGACCATGTATTTGCAAGTAAACAGAGCCATTTATGTCTTAAGTGAAGGTACAATTGAGAAAGACAAGGCTTGAGTATAATGGATCGGTGCAGTCAGTCTTAAAGGGACAGCATCCAAATTTACCTGCTGTCATTATTAATGCTAATCAAACAACAAAAAAGAGAGAAAATCTCTCACTGCTTGCTTTTGTAACTTTAATAAGAATACATGTATATTTAATTTACACAGTAAAGACTATGCATTGTTTTTTTATACCTTTGATTACTTTATACATTTTATGTAGTATTTCTAGTGCTTGAAGTTTTTCAGGTAGGTCTATTTCCTCTGTCTTTGTTCTATTGTAGTTTGTTTTCTTTGTTCTTTCTTTATCACTGTTTATTTGACTTCAGTAAGCTTGAGAGTTTTTTTAGCCTAGTATTAATTTTTTAAATGATATTGAAATTGGTGATAAGAATTATGAAATTTCAATGGTATGAAAAGCAAAAAATTAACTTATTTAAAGCAAAAATTAGGCTACTATATCATGATATATATCGTTATGATATAAAATTACTCATATCGTGATATTTTGGTCATATCGCCCACCCCTATGTGAGACCAAAAATTTATTGCACAAAACCACAAGGAGGTGACCTTACTTTTTTAGTGTTTCTAGTGTCTAGTAAGGATTCTCAATTGAAGCAGAGAGCAGCATCATGTCTAAGTAACCTATTTTATTCTCTGACAGATCCAGCATTCTCAGGTGTGAGGGGTTTGATCACAAAGCTGACATCAGGGCAGCAAAACTTTCATCTGTAAAACTATTATTATATTCCATGGCACATCTAATGTTTTGGAAATACTTGTATCCTTCTCCTGATAAGTACCTCTTCACAGTGAGATTCCAACACATCCTTTGTAAACTCTTTGAGGGTCATGGCTTCAGCAATAAGATGCAACCAAGAAGATGCTAAGAAAATCCTAAAGAAGAAGCTAATGTTTTTATTCCAGATTAATCAGCATCAAATGATGACCGGAGGATTAAAATTACTTTCAGTAAGAGTTTGAACGTGATTCATTAATTCTAAACAGAGTACCATGCCCCATTATAAAAAGGTGTGCAACTTTTAAATTTCTATTTGTTTGTTACATGATTTTTTTTTTTTTTTTCTCAGTATCACAAAAATGTGATCTGACATGATTTTTCTTGTATTCATTTTTCTCAAAAAACAACAGGGATGTGTAGACTTAATTTTATAGCTACTTTATATCTGCTCCAGATGTGAGGTCTATCTCAAGTTTGACACTCCTAATCCATGATATTACTTCAATATTTTCAGTTTCCAGAAAGGACTCTCCATTACAGCAGAGAGTAGCATTGTGTCTAAATAACTTAGGCTATTCTCAGACAGATCCAACTCTCTCAGGTGTGAGGGGTTTGATGTCAGAACTGAAGCCAGAGCAGCACAACCTTCATCTGTGAGACCACAACTCACCAACCTGCAGAAAAAATAAGAAATAAAACAATACATGATACTACAAACTCATAATCACCATATTATATTAGATCAATATGGATTTCTCAATGGTTGAAAATTATTGCTGAAATTATCACATTTGGTTTGCCAGATCTTAACTATGTGGTCACATACTTGCTTTTTTGAGTTTTAGGGATTAAACCTCAAAGGTTTTTTTTTGTGTGTGTTTGTTTTTGTTTTTTTGTTTTTATTATTACATTGGTCTCCTTTAAAACTTTACATACGTTAATTTTTGTAACAAAGAGTCGCAGTTCTGCCATGAACAATACAAGCTTTATCAAATCCAGCAATATTTTTTTAGAAACACATTTTTTTTACATCTTGCTAACTTATGAACATAACTTAATAATTAATTAAATAAATAAATAAATAAAATGTAATAATAATAAATAAATCTTTCATTAAAAACAATATATAACTGTTTCTTTCAATAAATAAATAAATAAACATGCCGATTAGAAGGTTCACATAGTTGTTTTCACAATAATAGGATTACGTAACACAATAAAGTCATAATCTAAAGTATCTATCTGTTATTTTACAGATTTTTTTTTATTAACCCTTTGATGCACAACATGGGTCAAAAATGACCCGACTGAGTTTTTATTTTCTATATCTTTGCAAGAAATTAATTTCATCATTCAGTATTCCAGGTATTCCTCAATGAACTTGTTTTTGATCTTCACAAATCCTCATTTTCATTTTTTCTTTCTTACTTTTTGAATAAAAATCATTTTTGTATCACTACCTTTTTAATGCACGGGTCAAAAATGACCCGTATTCATTCCCCATGTTTTTTCAATCATGGCTGAGTGATTCTTTGTTGAATCTTTGAAAGAAATGTATTTTATCATTTATTTATTTCAGGTATTCATTAAATATCTTGTTTTTGATTTTCTACAAGTCATTATGTTTATTTTTTCTTTCTTACTTTATAAACAAACACAGTTTTTGTATTTCTACATCAGTTTTACACACATGGGTCAAAAATTACCCATATAGAAATCTTTAATATTTGCAAATTTTTGCAAGTAGGAACATATTTACTGCAGACAACTGTTCATTTGCCACACATTTCACATCTCAACACGGCTGCTTTTGTATATTTGATGGATGTAAGTCTTATTATATTTCTTATATTAGGCTATATATTATATTTCATAATTTTTATTTTTTGTCATAAATCAATGCTATTGGTCACCTTTTATGTCTGTCAGTGTTTCTGAAAAGTAACAGTTTTGGACATATACAACATAGATCTAAAGTGACCTGAATGAGTTATTATTTTCTATATTGCATATATTACAAGAAATTAATTTCATCATTCATTATTCCAGGTATTCCTCAATAAACAAATCCTTATTTTAATTTTTCCTTTCTTTTTGAATGAATTTTTTTTTGTGTGTGTCACTACCCTTCTACAGGCCAAAGTATGCTTCATTTTTTACGCGTACGCGAGGTTCAGCATACAGATTTTTTGTAACTTTTTATAATTTCCGTAACTTTGTATGTGCAGGTTGCACATGCCCATTTAAATTGCATTCGACTGTGCGCAAAGTATACTTTCAACTTTTTTTACAGTGATGTCATCATCCAGCTCAGTTCTGTTCGCATACAATGGTGTCAATGCAGGCAGATCAAAAAACACTTGATATTCAACAATGTTTTGTTCTGTCTGCATTGAGACCATTGTGTGCGAACGGAACTGCTGGACGATGACATCACTGTTTTCTCCAGTGCTGATACATAGATAAATTAACTAATTATTGATTTTACAACAGAATGAATCAATACTGAATTTACTTAAGCTGGACAATGGCACCATTTTCTTTAAAAGCTGCTGTGCAGCCAAAATTATTTATCACTGTAAAGCTGCTTTGACACAATCTGCACTGTAAAAAGCGATATATAAATAAAGGTGACTTGACTTGACTTGACTTTATGCACAACATATCCCAGGCATCTTTCGGTGAAATAGCTGTTGAACCAGGTGAAGGTCCTGGGCAGCTCCTCAGGATACTTCTGTTCTGCCCTGAGTGGGGGGATGCTCACTCCAGTAAGATCCCTTTTTACTCAATTTATTGGACTGGGTCTGAGTTTCCTCTTCAGAGGACACATCAGGAGTCTTCTACATCTAGTCGAGCTGGATTTACACCTGTAACTCCAGATTGACCCTGTGGCACAAAGTCTAGGTCATCAGCATCAGATATTTCAGACTCTGAATCAGGACTAAGAATTGCCTCATCCTGTTTTGTATGCAGCATCTCTACAACCATTTCAGCCATTTTAGTATGGACCAGCCATACTAACACTCTGGATAAAGAAAATCAAAAGCACAAGAATATTTTCAAATACACATCAAACCGTTGATCAATACACTTATTATATATTTTCACTGTTGGACAGAAACCTTGTTCAAAACTGTTACTTTTCAGGAACACTGATAGACGTAAAGGGTGACCAATAGCATTGATTTATGACAAAAAATAAAAATGATGAAATATAATATATAGCCTATTACAGTATATGAAATATAATAAGACTTACATCCATCAAATATACAAAAGCAGCCATGTTGAGATGTGAAATGTGTGGCGGATGAATAGTTTTCTGCAGTAAGTATGTTCCTACTTGCAAAAATTTGCAAAGGTTTCTATATGGGTCATTTTTGACCCATGTGTGTAAAATTGATGTAGAAATACAAAAGCTGTGTTTGTTTATAAAGTAAGGAAGAAAAAATAAACATAATGATTTGTGAAAATCAAAAACAAGATATTTAAGGAATACCTGGAATAAATAAATTATAAAATACATTTCTTTCAAAGATTTAGCAAAGAAACACTTGAATGTGTTTTTAGTATATCTTACTTAAGTGTTCCAAGTTTAGAAAAATGATTTTCCAGTCCAGCACACAGCATCTTCATTGCAAAGTCTTCTAGTTTATTCTCAGACAGATCCAGCTTTCCCAGGTGTGAGAGGTTTGAAGTCAGAGCTGAAACCAGAGCATCACAGCCTTCATCTGTGAGACCACAATCATTCAACCTGCAGAGATAAAAGTGTCATACTGCTGAATCTCAAAGCACAGCCTGAAATCTAGAACTGATTAAAAAAAAAAAAAAATTATGGTAGTTTGCCTGCCAAACAAATAGTTCAAGTAAAAAATATTGAGAACAAGGTCATTTTTAACCTTATGATTTACCTCAATTTTTCCAGATTACAACTAGGATTCGCCATAGCAGAAGAGAGCAGATAATGTATCAGATCCATTTTTAAAGTTTTGATGATATCTGGAGCACTGCAACCTTCAACGTCACAACTCAGTAAACTGTGGAAAGCATAATGATATTTCACTCTCTGACGTTAGTTCGCAGTTACCTAGTAAAATAGTGACAGCTCAGTTTAATTAAACACTAAATGAGTGCAACCAACAAGCCTGCATGGGGGCAGTCCTTCTGTACAATCTGTCAGTCCTGTTTATGAGTTAAGCATGCAAGTAGCCCTGATGTCCCCCACGTAGGCGTAAACCATTACTGTATATTAGATAGCATGATGCTTAATAAAAATGTCTTAAAATGGTCAATATTAAAATTAAACATACATTTCAGTTATTTGAATAAACAGACACACATACCTCTGTTTGATCTGAATAAAGATGACATGGGTGCAGCAATACATCAATACATAGGCTACGTTTAGAGGCAGCTCCTGAGGATAGTGTCTGCAACTTGATCATCGTCACCAGCTATAGGGTATAGGCTAATAGTCATGACTCATAGCATTGTGCTGTTCACCGTGATTGCTGAAGGTGGCATTGTTTCTATCATTCTAGTGTGCAAGAGACAATGATTTCCAAACTTTCTATCACATTACACACATTTTACAACTATTGCTTACTATGGAGGATTTTGAGTGTTAAAAAAAAATAACACTGTCAAAAAAATAAATAAATAAAATAAATAAATTCATCATTGTCTTGATTTATTTAAATGCCAAGCCTTCATAAACAGGTTGTTGCTATAATGCTATAAAGTATTTTCACAATTCACATAAATGTGATTCCATATTTTAAAACCTGCTGATTACATGATCTAAATAACTAATGTATAATAATTTGTCGGTTGTGCAGGTGTTGTCACAAGTAATCTGTCTCTGATGAAGAACAAGATGAGGAAAGGGTGTGCACATTTCTATGCATTTTATGCAAATCAAGTCTTAGACAAAGGACTGCTACTATAGGTCTTGTTTTCTTATTTTCTTTTAAATCATTTATTGTAATTGTTTTTCTAAACGAATTGTGATCTCACAGGCGTGTAGAAATAATACTTGTTTTACTGTTGGCCCAGTACAATGTTTTAGGTCACTTGTAGTGTCCTATCTATCTCAGTTATTTGAAATTAAAACAGTAATATATCCTGTAATCATTCTGTGGTTATAACATCATTTACAGTATATATTTATATTTTCTTTGTCCTTTTTATTATTTATCAGATGAAAAACATAGATAAAACATTTTTTTCTCTTGTTTCATTAATTTAAGAACAGCTAGTGCAATCCTACCATGGTCTTTCTTGGTCACACTTGTGTAGAAGAGATGCTTTACATTTGGCAGACATGAATTTTGAACCTGTGTTTTATAAAAACGCAAGTTACTATACAAGGACTATGGCTGTCTGATTTGTCAAGCACAC
Source organism: Mylopharyngodon piceus (assembly GCA_039654765.1). Lineage (NCBI taxonomy): Eukaryota > Metazoa > Chordata > Actinopteri > Cypriniformes > Xenocyprididae > Mylopharyngodon > Mylopharyngodon piceus. The sequence continues at coordinate 20,751,824 of CM077447.1, forward strand.
AAACTTACTTAGTTGTAGTCTATTATCAACCTGTAAACCACAAAAGCACATAGGAAATTCCTGATGCAACCCACGGTGAATTTGACTTTCGTGCAAGATACTGAAGTCATGATTGAATGGCTCTGTTTTACTCTCAAATATACTTTTTTAGTCATTATTTCAAAAATGTCAAAGAATTTTTTTTTTACAAAATGTAAATAAACTGTACAATCATAAAACCTTTAAGAAATAATAAACAGTCATTAAATAATAAGCAGCTAACAATCTTTTGTTCAAATAAACTACCATTAAGACACCAGTGAAATTTTAACAACCCCAAATGGGCCAACAATGTGATGGCTCTCCAAACTGTACTAGTATGAGATTGGGTCCATAACTTCAAAATGGTACAGTAACCAACAATGCAAGGGCTCTTTCAGTTCAATGCAATTTAATTCACATTCACTTGTATAACGCTTTTCACTATACATATTTCAAAAGAAGCTTTACAGAAAATACATATTTCTGTGACAAAAACACAATAGTCTTTTATGAGATGATATCAGAAAGTACAGTTGTAAGATAGTACAAATTGTAGTATTTACAACTATTATATTCTTTTAAGCAAAAGTAGTGTGCATGTAAAGCAATGATAACATGATCATTTTGTACAATCATCCATGTTTGATGTTCTGGAGTCCTTCATCTGAAGTCTTCATAAGAGGCTGGATCCAAGCTGGAGCTGGTATAGACTCTAGTTACCTTGTGATGTTGAAATCTGTAATATTTGCTTGAATTATTGTTTTTATTCAATTGATTCATTAATGCATTCAAAAGGATGACGTGCAATAAGAATGATATAATTGTTTTTTATATACCTTTGTAATTTTACAGTAATTTTTACTTACATTTCGGTGTTGTTTACATTTCAAAATAGTTTATTATTTTTTTCTGAAAATAGACACAATAATAACATGGTCCCTAAAAAGCGTGAATAAGAGAAAAACCACATGGTCCCTTAAGTTGAGCTGATGACATGTTCAATAAACAAAGAATACTGTAATTATATTTTATGTGCCTTTATATTTTTGCAGTCTATTTCAACATATTATTTATTATTTATTATTTTCATTTCAAAATAGTTTATTTTTCTTTAATTCTGAAAATAAACACAAAAAGCAACACAATCCCTTAAAATGGCGTGAAAAAGAGAAAAAACACACGGTCCCTAAGTTGAGCATGAATAAGAAGCAGATAGAAGCTACAAACGGGACGCGGAAGCGTCGCATCTTTTAAGTTGGACCGGATAGCGTCAATAAGAGGCTGCGAATAAGAAGCTGGATTCAGCCTCGTCTTATCTGCAATCATATTTTACTGAAGAATTATCTTTTTCTTTTCTTTTCTTTTCTTTTCTTTTCTTTTCTTTCTTCTTCTTCTTCTTTTTTTTTTTTTAAGGCATAAGATTTGTAAAATTATCAAGTTTAACAAAGTAGCAGTACAAAATACAAATAACACACTAAAATAGTAGCTGGCATGATCTGCAGACGTCACTATAACATTATTATTTACAACTTATTTATGCAGTGATTGTTATTGTACAGACAGTTGTGCAGCTATATATCATGTTATAAAATAGCTGGGCAAATATTGTTTCATAAAGTACGGTGGCTGAGAGAGCTCAATGCGCTGCAACTGAAGAAAACACGCAAATAGAAAAAACAGCAGCAAATTAAGAAAGCATCATCAGTTTGACAACACATGTGCTGCAAAAGTTCACAACACAACCAAATAGCATACAGAAACTCGCTGCAAATACTCACACAACGCACATACAATGAGGATGTTAAAATAAACAAAAAACTCACCTTTCAGGTAATCGAAAACACCACTGACGTGTAGGCCTATACATTGAACAATAAGCATGTCCCAGCCAGGTTCGTCACTTAGGGTTACCTTGAAACATTTCCTTTGTCGTCTGTGCGATTTGTAGCGCATTTCTGTATTCGGGTGCGTTGTGAACTTTTGCAGCACGTTTCTGTATTTGGTTGCGCTATGATTATTTGCAGCACGTGTGGTCAAACTGATGAAGAAGTTCTTAATTTGCTGGTGTTTTTTTCTATTTGCATATGTTTTCTTCAGTTGCAGCACGTTGAGCTCTCTCGGCCACCATAAATAGAGAAAAATAAGCAATTAAAACATTAACAAATGAATGTAGTGAAATGACACTACTGTATCTTGTCCCAGCATTGCACACAATCATCAAATCAGTTGAAATGTGATTGATGATATGCTGGCTAGCATAAACTTATGAATTTCCTAGCAATACACTGATTACTGCAAAGAGCATTTTGATTACATGGCAACCTTTTCATTAAGTTACCGGTGCAAAGAGCATGACAATTCTTTACAAACATTTACCCAAGTTATTGAATACATGAGTAACCTTTTCGTTACTTCTCTGTTATGTACAGATCTAAACCAGTAATGAAAGATATATAGGCTTATTAAACAAAATAAACTTATATTAGAATCAGAATGAAATTCATTCACCATCCAGTATCAATCTGCAACCACACACACACAAAAAAAAAAGAAAAAAAAAGAAAAAAAAAAAAAGACATTGTTATACTGCATGTGTATCTTAATCTGAACCAAGTTCTCAATCAAACTCAGGAAGAGACTCCACTCCAGAGCTCTTTTTTGAACTTGACATGAAATGCCTCTCTTCTGGTGCTTCTTGTGATCTCTGGGACACATATGCTGAACTGATCCCCGAGGAAGGACTGCATTCAGCAACTGAAACAAAAGAAATTAATACATCAGGCAAATATTTAAATATTGCACAATTTGCAAAAAATAAAGAACAACTTACGATTTTGTGGATTATCCATGCTATGTGCTCTTCTAATGGGTACAGCAGCTGTTCTTTCAACTCTCTCTAAAGTCTCTTTATCTAGTTCATAAAGACATCCTCTGTTTCCTGCCACCATCTCCTCGATCTTCTCCAGCAGTTCTGTGACCTGAGATCCATCACCCCAGTTCTTATTGTTGAGAACATGATATCTTTTCCCACATTTCTTAATGAGCCCCTGGAGAGCATCACCTTCACTTGCTATGAATAACTCTATGGGAGTGTCTCCTAGTTCATCTCCAACAGCAAACACAACCAGCATGTGATTCCAGACATTTTCACTGAGAGGCTCCATGATTTTCTCTAGTGCACTCTTTTCTTCCTCCGCAAAGGAAGATTCAACACTCTGGACTAAAATGAAAGCATGTGTTCCAGAGGACTCTTCTGTTACACTTCTCAAGATGTTGAGTTTAGCGTCCTCAAGTCTTTTTCCAATTAGGTAATCTTTCTCAAAACCTGGAGAATAAACCACGGTGAGATTTCTTCCTGCCACTTCCTCATTTTCTTTTAAATTCTCTTCTGATTCTTTTGTATCAAATGCTTTTCTACCCAAAATTGTGTTCCCTGTTGAACTATTGCCAGAACAATGTGGCCCAAGCAACACCAACCTCATTTCAGAAAGTTCAGCACCTCCTTAAAAAAAAAATAAAGCATAAATATTACTTGGTTACCTTTTAATGTGCAACCTAGGCTTACTGAAAATACTTGCCTCTACCTGCATTTGAGCAAAACTAACACATACCTATACATAGAATTCACGGCAGTTTCCAGCTAAAATGAGGGAGGCAGCACTAGAGGCAGTAAAACGGCAACAAATTTTATTCATTTTCAAACAAATTACAATTATGGTGACATAATCAATTAATAAAGAGTTGTCTTTGCACGGTACTATGCACGATACAATAGCGCATTTAAACTAAAAAAAATTGATGTTTGCATCACATAACCAGCTCCATAAATATATAGACATGGAAAAATTGGTTGGTACCCTTTGTTGGTACACAATGCTTCATTTCTCTTAAAAATGCTGAAATTAAAAGCAAATTGACTTATGTTTACCTGCATACCTTTGATACGTCACAGTAAAGCAAATAACGTGTGAAAAGAGATAAAATATTGCTTATTCTACAAAGATAATCTAATAATAATAATAATAATAATTAATAATTCCTTACATTTAATAATTCCTTACATTTAATAATTCCTTACAGTAGTGTCATACTTTTCTGGGTACTCAAAGCGCTTTACATATGGAAGGGGGAATCTCCTCAATCACCACCAATGTGCAGCATCCACCTGGATGATGCGACGGCAGCCATATTGTGCCAGAACACCCATCACACACCAGCTTATTGGTGGAGAGGAGACAGAGTCATGAAGTCAATCAGTATATGGGGATGATTAGGAGGCCATGATGGACAGAGGCCAATGGGCGAATTTGGATGTCAGGATGTCGGGGTAACACCCCTACTCTTTTCGAAGGGCATCCTGGGATTTTTAACGACCACAGAGAGTCAGGACCTCGGTTTAACGTCTCATCCGAAGGACGGTGCTTTTTTGAAAGTATAGTGTCCCCATCACTATACTGGGGTGTTAGGACCCACACAGACCACAGGATGAGCACCCCCTGCTGGCCTCACTAACACCTCTTCCAGCAGCAACCTAGTTTTCCCAGGAGGTCTTCCATCCAGGTACTAACCAGGCTCAGCCCTGCTTAGCTTCAGTGGGCAACCAGTCTTGGGCTACAGGGTGATATGGCTGCTGGTTAAATCTAAATCTAAAATGGCCTGGGCTGCATTTCTCAAAAGCTTCGTCAGCCTAAGATCAAAGAGCATAGTGGTATTTCAAATTAACTGCTTTCTTTAATTAATATCACACAAATTCAATCTTGTAATCAGTCATTCAGCCTATTTAAATGGAGAAAAGTATTAGATGACATAGTGTAGACGCTGCTAAGTGTATTACTGCCCTCCACAGGTCAAAGTTTGAACTAAATTGTCATATACAATATGCTAGTGCAAGTATATAACAATTAGTTCAAACTTTGACCTGCGGAGGGCAGTAATACACTTAGCAGAATCTACACTGCCGGAATTCTAATAGAGAAGAAGAAGAAGAGAGCTAGTTCAAGACGAGCGTCTATGGTTAAAAGGTATATAATTTTTTTTTTTTTTTTTTTTTTTTTTAGAAAATAACCGATCGTTTTGCTAGATAAGACCTTTATTCCTCGTCTGGTATTGTTTAAAGTAGTGATGGGAAACTGAGGCTTTCTGAAGCGTTTGAGGCATCAAATTGTGCCGAAAACCGGTTCATTACTCAAAGCTTTTAACACAGTGCACATTAGCGACATCTGGTGGTCAGAATTGTTTTCTCCACCATATCTAACAAATAACCGCGGAGCAGATCTACGGTTTGAAAAAGCACGTGACCAAACAAAGCTTTGGAAGTCCGTGACATGGAATCACTCTTGTCTTGGATACAGTTCTATCTAATCTGATCTAAATTAATTTATGACAATGCGACCACAACTCGTGTCATGTGTAACCTGCAACAGATTCACATATTGATCAGTAATATAAAATATACAATAATGTGATCATTATTGATGTGAGTAGTTGAAAAAATATTTTGGGTGAGCTGTTTAACCCATCTGTTCGGAGTCTCTGAGACTCCAGCAATAAAACATGATTAAATGCATTTTCCTTTTATGCATCAGGTGAAGCTCAAATTTTTTCAAACCAGCTGTCCCGACTTCCCGATACTGCATGAAGCTTCAAACGTCATCAATCACGTGGTATTGTCATTTCGATACAAGCATCGGTACAGTGTGTGATACAATAGTGTTTGAAAACTGCGTCGGAGCATCGGAGCCCCGGTATCAACCATCCCATCACTAGTTTAAAGCCCTTTGAAACTGCACTGAAACTGTAATTTTGACCTTCAACCGTTTGGGGCCAATTGAAGTCCACTATAAGGAGAATAATCCTAGAATGTTTTCATCAAAAACCTTAATTTCTTTTTGACTGAAGAAAGAAGGACATGGATATCTTGGATGACATGGGGGTGAGTAAATTATCAGGAAATTTTTATTTGAAAGTGGACTAATCCTTTAAACCATGTTTTTACTGTTTACTCACCTGATGTTGAATGTCTCAATTCATTTCTTTTTTGCATTTCATCTTGCATCTGTTTTGCTCTTTCCACTACTTTCATCCTCCTGTTTTTCACCTCTTGTAAATTCTGATTGTTTATCTCAAAGCAGCATCCTTTGTTTCCTGTGACCATCACTTCTATCTTTTCCAAAAGCTCAGTCACTTGATTATCATCATCTGTGTTCATGTTGTTAAAGACATGATATCTGTTTCCACATTTGTCTATTATCCACTGAAGAGCTTCTCCTTCACTCTCAATGAACAGCTCAATGCTTGTGTCTCTCAACCAGTCACCAAAGGTAAAGAGAACAATGATACGATCCCAGACATTTGCACCAAGATAGGCAACATGTTGCTCTACTGCCCTTCTGTACACTTCAGTGAAAGAAACATCCACTCGTATGACCAGCAGAAAGACGTGAGGTCCTGGAGGACAGTGAGATGGACTCAACACAACCTCATCTTTATAGAGTTTGGGGGTGTATTTTGAGAGGTAATTTATTCTTCGACCTGGAGTATCAACCACAGTAATGTGTCTTCCAGCAACATCTCCTTCTCGAATCACAGATGTAAGTGATCTTTTGCAATCAAAAGCAGATTTGCACAGGATGGTGTTTCCTGTTGAACTCTTCCCAGATCCATTATAACCCAACAGCACCATCCTCAGCTCTGAGAGTGGATGTTCATCCCCTGCTGGTCACATGCAGACAAATGTTTAGAATTCTACGTCAGCAGTCTGTTACTATTTTTGCCCAGTTTTAACAACAATAAAATACATTTTATTTTTTAGCACAAATTCATTCTAAAAACTACTTTTAAAGCAAAAGCATTCTAGAGTAAAGGGTGGGGCTCACATTGTCAAAGCCACTATTTTGAATGTTATACAATTTCTCTCATTATTTTTAATATAAGGGGTCTCCCCCCTTACAGAATAACAACAAATAAAGCTTACCAGTTGTTCTTGTCTTGTCTTTCAGTTGCTGATTATTCATTCTTCTCTCCACTGCTTTCTTTTCCTGTTCTCTCCTCTTCTCCTTCATACACTGTAAAGTCTCTCTGTCTATTTCATAATAACCACCTCTGTTTCCTTCCAGCATCTCCTGTATTTTCTCAAACAGCTCTATTACCTGAGATCCATCGCCCCAGTTTTTAGTATTGAGAACATGATATCGGTTTCCACATTTCTCAATGAGCCACTGGAGGGTTTCATTCTCAAACACTTGAGTTGTTATATCTCCAGGATGATCTTCACTGGTGAACAACACTATTGTGTGTCTCCATACTTCCTCACCAAAGCATCCAATGTTATCACACAGAATGTCTTTATCATTTCGTTTAAACGGTGTGTCCACATTTAAGACCAAGAGTAGGACATGAGGTCCTGGAGGACATTTAGTCACACTCAGGACAATTTCCTGTTTATACAGTTCAGGATTTTCTTCAAAGGGTAAATTTCCCCACCAGCCTGGAGTATCAACCACAGTGATCTTTGTACCAGCTATTTCACTGTGTATCTTCTTACAGTACAAAGTCTTCAATTCAAACTCCTTTTTTCCCAGGATAGTGTTTCCTGCTGAACTTTTCTCTGCATTTTTTGGACCCAAAAGTAGAATCCGCAGCTCTGTTAGAAAGAATTGGGGATATGTACTTTATAAAGAAAGAGTCTAGATGCAACAGATAAATAAATCTGAATATTTTCCCTTTAATAATATAAGATGTTTATGTTAATAGATCATTTCTAGTATAGCTGCATGTGTAATTAAAAAAAAATATGATTATGATTAGCACTGATTAGCACTAAATGACTAACTGTCCACACTAACGCCTGTTAAGATTGAATTTATGTGCCCCGTGGCACACTTTCCTTCTCCAGAATATTTGTATTGGTTTCTATGGCACTGATGTTGCGTTGCATTGGTACAGGCCTATGCCAAAAACAACAACAACAGCAACATGAAAGGGTCTGCAATACAGATGACAGTGTGTAGCCTTGGCACTGGACTACATCTTACGAGGCAGCGGCTAAAGCGTACAGTACGAGGCTGGCATGCATGGCTTCAAATTCAAAGAAGTGTATGGACTCAACCTACACTTTGCAACAACACAAACTTCTTTCTGCAACAACTTTCAGAATGTTTCCTACAACATCTGACATGATCACATCTTATGTGCTATGACAAAGTGACATAGGCATACACAAAAAAAATCTACACAAAATCCAATAAAAGTGGTCAGAATGAAATATATTTCCAGAAATGTGTTTTGAAAAGGATCTCAAACCACATATGAATGTAGCTTGAAACAGATTTGTAAAAATCATATTTCATGTTATTTATTGACGTACACACTTGCTAAATATGATTAGAATTAAATCGAATATGCACAAAAAAAAATCAGATTTGGACTGACAGTCTAAAGAAGGCTTTGTTCCCACCAGTCTCTCACAGAATCATTTAGAGCAGTTTCTCAGTCAGTAAAACAGCATCGATATCACAGAGAACAATTAAGGTGCTGGATGAAAAGATATTTATCGACAATAATTTGAAACAAAGGCTGCTTAGAGGCACTGTTGGGAAAAAACTTTTCTAAAATTGCAAATGTTTTCATGAAAGTTTAATCTATTAAATTCTATAGATTATTAAATACAATTAAAGTTCAGCCCTAACCTCAATCAAACACACCTGAAGCAGCTACTCAAGGTCTTCGGGGTTGTTTGAAAATTACAGGCAGGTATATTAGAGCAGGGTTTGAACTAAAGTCAGCATGAAGGTAGCTCTCCAGGAACAGGGTTTTCTGAAACCAACTTTGAGAAACCTCAACTAGTCCTGTATCAATAATATTCACACTGAAAGTGTTTTTGTTGTCTGCTCATGTGTCTATATAAATCTTTTTCAGTTGTTTTATGTCAACATGGTGCCCAATCCTGTTCTTGGAGATTTATGTTCCTGCAAAGTTCAGCTCAAAGCTTGATCAAACAGACCTCCACCAGCTAATTTAAGATCTTCAGAAACACTTGATAACTACAAGGATGCAAGAAAAGTTGGAACTAGGAACCACATTAGACACTCCTGCTCTTGATGAATGTCTTTGGCCACTGGAATGTAGTTCATTCCCCTCACAGAAGTGATGCATTTTTAGACACTGTGTCAATTTACAAAAGAAATCCAACTGTTAAAAACATGTCAACCTGTTCCTGGAGATCTACTTTCCTGCGGAAATCAGTGCCAACCCCTTCTCATCTATACATAATTATCAAGTGTTCCTGAAGATCTTAATTAGCTGGTTCAGGTGCGTTTGATTAGGTTTGGAGCTGAAATTTACAGCAAGGTAGATCTCTAGGAACAGAATTAGGCACCCTTTTTCTAATTGAAGTTAAATTAATGCTATATACTCAAGAAAATTAAAAATGATTTTATCATGGCTGAACTGAACGCTTTGGTGTTGTTTTTGCTGAAATGATACCCTCAGACCCCACTACACAGTAACAGTTCTGTACATTTTTATTAGGTTTCTATGCGTACCCTCAGATGAAACCCTGCAGGCACCCTTGGGCTCTGGTGAGTCTGATGTGTTCCATCTGTAATAGAAAATATATTATGATGACAAAAATGTTCATTTATATAAATTATAAATTATTATACATTTATATATAAATTACTTTATTCACAGTCACACAGTGATACCCTTTTTAATACGGAAGCCCATTTCTGCCAAAAAATGAATGCTTTTGTAAATCATAATTATGAAAAAGTCAAAATTATGACATACTAAGCCAAATTTATGATGAAAAGTCACAAATATGACATAAGAAAAAATTGACACTAAATCAAAAGCATTAAGCATTAATTGACAAAGTCAATTTTGACCTTTTAAACTCATAATTATGACTTATTGGCCTGGTTTCAAAGACAGGGCTTAGATTAAGCCAGGATTGGGCCTTAGTTACATTAGGACATTTAAGTAGCTTTTATATACGTGCCTTAGAAGAAAACATGAACGGTGTGTATCTTGAGACAAAACAATGACACTGACATAAGATATGTGCAAGTTGCTTTCAGTTCAAACAGCTCAAACATGCATTTTAGTCCAGGACTAGCTTAAGCCTTGTCTGTGAAACTGGGGGACTAAGTCACAATTAGGCCATTTAGACCCCCGGTTTCACAGACATGATGTAAGCCTAACTTGCACTGACAGATCTTAAAATATGTCAGAGCCATTTTGTCTCAAGATGCACACCAGTAATGTGTTATTCTAGGGTACGTTTATAAAAGCTACTTAAATACCCTAATTGAACTAAGGCCTAATCCTGGCTTAGGCTAAGCCCTGTCTGTGAAACCGGGCCAGATGGTCATAATTTCGACCCATCTCGTATTTCAACTTTTTATCTCATAATTTTTTTTAAATTTCAAGTCATTTTGTCATAAGATTTATCAGTGATAGTCATCTAAACTGAGTTTCTGCAGTGTGCAAGTGTTTTTACATCGGTATAGCTATAACAAAACTGTTTGTAGAGCTTCACTGTTTAATATAGAACTGTTTTCTTTAAATTTTTTGCTTACTTGAGTGCAGAAGAAGCTCCACCTTCTTCATGCAGTGGAGGATCCATTGTCTGTTTACTTAAAACACTCCTGGGTTCTGGAAAATCTCATCCAATGAGTTACAGAAAACACAATCACATCAGTCGCCAGCTGCACTTCTGTGCTTCAGGTCAAGAATAAGAACAATTTTATTATAAAATACAAATTTATTGTGTAACTTTAGTAAATTCAGGAAAGACTCAAATAACAAAAGCATTGTCTGTTAGAGCTCCCATCTTCTCCTCCCTGCTGAACATGTTTGATCAACACTTACTTGCTATATACAGTATAACCTGCTTTTACACTTATGAAACTATTAAAATATAGTATGTATTGCACTGTTTGTTTATTTATTTATTTATTTATTTTTTAAATAGAAAAATCCCACAAAACCCCTTGTCACATACAGGCTACATTTGTAACAAGATGACATGCTAGTGACTGAGGAGTTGCATGTTTCTTTGTGTCATCAAGGGTTTGTAAAAAATATTTAACAAAATTACCAAACAAACTAAATTATTCTGTCAATATATTGTAATATGAATCACACTTACAGTTTTTCCAGAGCTGCATGCTGTGTCTGCCAGTGTAAGTAAAAATGAAAGCTCAGATTATAGTTTCTTATAAGAGAGTTTATACCCACATACCTCATATCCTGCTTTTCTCGCTTTTCACAGCTTCATAAAGGAGATATTTATATGTAAACATACAAGACTTTTAAAAAAAGGTGACCTTGAAGTTCTCAAAAGCACCTTAAATGTTATGTTACTATGTTTAATCTGTATATATTAATTATATAGAGAGATTAAATATATACAGATGAATAACATTATGTAAATATTGTTGTACTTTCATAAAATTCATACAAACACTGTTTTCCAGTAAAAAATCTTCTTAAATCAATTCTTTTGGGATGCAAAATGACGATAAATTTTTCCCATAGACTTTTGGAAAATCGCAAAAAATAAGCTCTGTGTTTAACAAAGGGTTATGACACTTGCACGTTTTGTCTATCAAGATAATCTTTACAAGTTAACAACATTTATAAATTTTGAAGCCTAAATAAAGTCGACAGTTATAAAAAGCTAACAGTAGGCTATAAATGGACTACAGCACACCATGGTCGCGGATCAACATCACCACCACCAAGCTTCCTCAAACTTTATTTAAAAAACGACTTTATTTAAAAACATGCTCGCTGATTATGATCTGCGCTGTGTATGAATACTTATCTACTTTTTCATGAGAAATGCTGTCCAAATGTCCTGTTTGTCATGATGACGTCTAAAGTCCCCGCCAAAGGAAGTAGTCCCTTTTAGCAACTTGTTAGCAACTGCCGTTTTTAAGACACAAAGGTTTAAAAAAAAAAAAAAAAAATATATATATTCACAAGTGGGTTATAACTGGTGTGTTTTATATCATAGATCAAACCGTGAAAATATTTAGAGGCTTTGTTAACCACAGACCTTATTTCAGGCGATTTAGCCTGGTTAGCCTTTTTCTGGTTACCAACATAGTTTAAAATATCGGAAAATTAAAACTGAAATAATAATGAATGTAAAAAAAAAAAAATTAAAGAGCTTTTACTTGTACCACTTGACTGATGCAATTTCAGTTGATAGTGTTGCCATAGAATCACATAGAAGCACATCTTCTTTTAAATTCTCTTCTACGGGATTGAGCAATTCATCTACGAAAATTAACTGCGGGGTTTTCTTTAAAGCAGCTTTCTGTGCAATACTTTGATATCTCTTTACTTCTGCAGCCGTCTGTCGACCCATTAAATAAAATATATGTTCATTTGCTAGAAACCAAAACTTGAAGTTGAAAAAGATTAAATGAATTCAGGTACGAGTCAATGAACCGAAATGCGACACAGCATATATTCACTGACAATTGTATTTTTCTTGGTCAATTGAGCTAAGAGGCTATGTATACATTTCTCTGACATTTTCGAGACTTTTGTCACTAGAATTATTCTGCAATAGCATTTAAAATATATATTCAAAGCAGATTTGACTATGCTAGACCAGTGGTTATGTTGCTTTATCCTGGAGCAGAAGGCCTTTATTAACCCTCTGGACTCGTATGGATTCTTTTTTTTTGTTTGTTTGTTTTTTTTAAATGGATGCATTTTTGTTTTAGAATTTGGGTTCCCATTCACAACCATTATAAACCTTGGAGGACTAAGGATATTTTTCAATATATCTCCGATTGTGTTCATATGAAAGAGATGATCATATACACCTGTCTTGAGGGTGAGTAAATCATGGGATAATTTTCATTTTTGGGTGAACTATCCCTTTAATCATCAAACAGGAACCAGGAAAAACATAGGAGAAAACCACATTACAACAAACGAGAACCGACAAAGACTGATGGGGCGTTCACACCAGACGCGACTTGCGCGAATAAATCGCGCTATTCGCGCGTATTTGGACGCTTGAACATTTTGAGTTTACTCGCTTCATTCGCACGTGAAATTCACTTCACAACAGACGCGAATTCGCGTCATGAGAGGGGCTTCTGCCAGGCGGCTCGAGTCTCGTTTCTGCACACTTCCTCTGAATAAACACATCAACTCGTCAGCGGGAAAGTAGTTGTAAAATACGGCGAATAAGCTCAATTTGCTGGCTTTAGCTAGCTTGTAGTCTCAATATGTATATATATAGCTCAAATTGAGTAAAGAGCGTTTTTTTTACAACTTACCAGATTGTCCGACCTCCTCACTCACTTTCTTCGGATTTTCGGATTTCTGCCGCCTCTCGCTACGTCGTAATCACGTCACTACTAGAGCAAGCTCCGGATTGGTTAACGCGGCGCGAATTTTCGCCAAAGTTCAGATTTTTCAACTCGCGCGATTCGCGCGAATCACGCGTTACGCGCGTCAAACTCCCTAAACGCTCTATTCGCGCCGCAGGATGTCTATTAGCGTCTTTGCATTGACTTAACATGTAAATCACTCGCGCTTAACGCTTCATTCGCGTCTGGTGTGAACGCACCATGAGGGAGAACACAGGGTATTTATACATGAGACAAACAAAAGACCTTTACAAGATAATTAACAAGACACAAGTGAGGAAAATGATTACTAATTACACAGGCTACTGGGGAAAACTAGGTCACAGGAAAACTAACCAAAAACACACTAGGAAAATAAAAACAAACTCAAACCGTGACAATACCTTTAAGAAATAATAAACAGCCAATTAATCATGAGCAGCTAGTAGCATTTTCTTCACCATAAACTTTCAGTTGTGAGAGGTTTTATTTCATAAATCCAGAGCAGCACAACCATTATCTGTGACCCCACAATCATTCATCCTGTTTATATAACATTTTAATGTTAGGGTTAGAGTAGCCTATTTGCCAAGACTGTCAAGGAAATAGCATATGACAACAAAATCTTGTAGTAATGACTTTTAAAACTCTAAAGGGGGTAAATCAGATACTCAGTAAAAACAGACGAAAAAAAAAATATATATATATATATATATATATATATATATACATACACTGCCTTTCACTGTTTATGAAGTAGGCTATATGTCAAATGACAGGGGTATTTCATACTCTTGATTTTAAAAGAAAAACCAAATAGATCATACTTCAGATTTAATAATTTTCAATTATGACTCTGTAACCATATTGGTATATTTGTTTGTGAATCTCGTTGATCAGCGTGAATATTGAACTAGGGATTGGTTTGTGAATATCGTTGATCAGCGTGAATATTGAATTAGGGCGCGCAGAAGCGCGTTGAGACGTAGCACGTCCATGACGTGACGTACTTAATATTCATGAGCCCCACATCTCGCCCGCAGGCCGGAGCTTCGCCTCAGAGCCGCTGCTTTGATTCAGTTTCTCAGTTTCAGTTTTCAGCCAGATCATCCGATTCTTCCTGAAACATATTGACGCGGTTAGTAAGAAAGTCATTTTCATCTTATTTACTGACTGAGTCGATCGCTGAGGATTTATAAAAAAAAAAAAACAGTAAGACTTTTTTCCCGTTTACTTTCACTTTCTAAGGAAGCAAAGGAGTTAGTGGAAATTATTCCATCGCTTTCAGTGTGACATTCTGAAACGCTTAATGTAGCTAACGTTACTAAGACAGTGATTTTAATTTTAAATACCAAATTCAGTAAACACTATAGGCTACTAAAAAAGCATACTAAGTGCAGATAAGCGCAGCAGAATATGAACACGTTTAATTACAGGTTAAGCCTTTTCTTTGTAACGGTTTCATATGGGAAACGCTTGTAATTAAATTGCGTTCTGCGCTCATCTGCTTATCTGCATACAGTATGCCTTATTAATAAGTTGTGTATTACAGTTTTTCTCAGTGGCACTGGAACATTTCTCAGATCACAATTCTCAAAACTACTTGTTGAACCTCCACATCACCATCATCTAGTCACTTTTGTATATCATATAAGCAATTTCTCATTCTTTTGAACAAGTTGTAAAT